>VXBX01002558.1:38978-76991 GCA_013400415.1 Scytalopus superciliaris
TTAACTTTTTTTTTTTTTTTTTTTTTTTTTTTGTAGAAAACACACTCCTCTAGTCAGATCTGTTGTTATCTCAATCCTTCATGCCACATGCTGGGTGCCAAAACTGATTGTTTCATTCTTTAGTATGGAGTGGTATGGAGTGGTTTGGCTGACTTGGGTCAATTGTCCTGGCTGTGTTCCCTCACAGCTTCTGGTGCTACCCAGTTTCCTCACTGGTTGTGCAACATAAGAAGCTGAAAAGTCCTTGACTTAAGGTAAGTGCTACTCAGGAACAACTAAACCATCAGTGTGTTATTAACATTATTCTCATCTCAAATCCAAAGTACCGCACTGTACCAGCTACTAGGAGGAATATTAACTCTATCCCAGCTGATACCAGAACAATGATCTTGTCAGCTGTGTGTTTGCTTCCAAACTACTGACCTTGCTGGGTCTTCCCTTCCACTTTGAGGGAAATGCTTTTATGAGAAAATGTTAGGGTGAAGAGGAAGATAAAAATCTTTAAAAACTTTCCTTTACAGACAATTCTTAAAATAGCAATGTTCCATTAGAAGAACACAAAGGAGGAATCTGAAAAAAAAAAAAAAGCAACCAAAAACCAAAACCCTAGAGCAAAAACATCAGACAGAAGGTGTTCAGAGGAATCAGATGGATACCTCAGGAAAATGTATAATTTCATTTTTTTAGTGTCTCTATAAATGATCTAGTAGCTGATTGTTGATATAGAGCTAATATTTTCCAGAACATTAATAGTATTGACATCAGTCTTTACTTCAGGATTGGTGACTAAGTCAATTTCATGTGACTAAATAGACACGAGCATTTTGTGAAATGGGCATATATGCATCATCCTCACTGCTTTCTATGCTTTAACCAAGTTAACCACAATGGTAGAGGAGTATACATTTTTACAGTCCAAAACAGAAGCATAAAGATGTCATCAATATGGCCCAGGCTTTCTTACAGAATTGAAAGGAACAGTCACCTCAGCAAAACTCTTTTTCATCCTTCTATTGATTTTTTATTTTAAGAAACAACAAAAAGCAAAGTCGTTTTTCATTCAAAGTGTGGTGTCCCTGCCTCAGTTTTCAGATGATATTTTAAGCTGAGCTACTGCTTCCTGTGCTTCAGCACATGTCTGTGAATCTTCATAGCACTAACTCAGAAATGGGAACAGTATCTCAGGTCTAATGCTTTATAACTATTCTGTTTCCAGAAGACTTCTGATATCGGGAAAATACAGTTTCTTATCTCAGTGTCTTTGCAGACTGGATGTCTCTAATGTGAGTGAAAACATATGATGACACAATTATGCAGGTTCTAATAGAGAAAACTTTTGTTGAACACCCACAGAAAGTACAGAGGGGGCAGTGGTGTTTAGAAAATTGCAAGAGAGTAGAAGAGGATTTTTTGTGGCTGCAAGTGGTCTGGACGTGTCAACAGAATTCTCCAGAATTTATAAGGACTCAAAAATTTTAATTAATGGTATTCCTTTTTCAGTTTTCCTACTTTTTTCTCTTTTTCTCTCTTTCTATCTTTTCTTTCTTTCTTTTCTCCCTTGTTCTCTTTCTGTCTTCCTCATTTACAGGTAATCAGGGCTTACTTTCTAAAACATGGAGCCAGTAAAAGCATAGTGAACAAAACCAATGTTGAAAGTCACTGATACTAACCTAATTCTCAAAGTTCATAGCTGTACTTTAGAATTTGAATGACTTGTAGTGCATGTTCATTCAGTATTTTCTTACTATAAGCATTCTATAAATACGACATTTTGTAAATCTTTTGAAATAAAATATTCCCTCATGTAAATAGAAGAAGATATAGTCTATTCACCATTAAAATAATTAATTGGGATATTAAAAATTAAGACCATTCAGATTAATGAAAATGTGCACTAGAAGTTATTCTGTAATATAACTTGAAAAATGCTGCTTCAGAGAATATATATGGTCATTCAGCTGACCTGTATGTCAGTCCAAGCTGTGACAGACAAAGAGGGACTACTTTCATATGACAAAGAAACATGGATAATGCAGCAACAGAAATTTTAACTGCTAAATGAGTTAAATGAAGCATGACAATGAGACTTAAAAGAGACAGTCATCACTTGAATAAAGAGTTGCAAAGAGCAGGAAGAACGCTGAAAATTACAGATTACAGCAGCAAAATGGGACAGACATCACACTCAGTGGAGGAAAAGAGAAATGGATAAAATGCCAAACTAGATCTGGAAATGTCTTGTGTATATATTCTGCTCTTCAGGACAGGAGACCATATGTACAGACACCAAAGTCTGACAGAAAAGTGCAATTTGTAAATAACTGCTGACAACTCCACACAAGAACATAAAAAGCAGCAATATTTTGTCCCTGTTAGTGAGATTATGGTGAATTAGGCTAAACAAAGAAAACACTTCCTGGAAAAATACTGTGTAACTCTTTTTTTTTTTTTTTTTTACATGTAGAACATTCTAATCACTATTGCTAAAAACTTACTGAGCTAAATCCACCCTCACAACTTTAGAAAATATACTGCAAACACTGACAAAGTAATTCTGCTTCAAGGCAAAACTTGCTTTGTTGATTCAAGATGAATGTCTGTCAGGGTTCCATCAAAGCCAACACGGTTGTATAAATCACAAAGGACAAAAGATAGAGAATGTAAGTCTTGGGAGTAGGGGTTAATTTCAAAATATAATTTTGTTTTGATGTTTCAATAACTATTGTTAGGTGATGGGATGGATTGAACTTGGTTTGAAAAAGTTTGTTTCTGTCCCAAGAAGTACCTCCTAGAACCAGACATGGGTACCCAAGAGCAGCCTGGCTGTCAGGAGGATGTTCTCAACTAGCAGTGGCCAGGTCCATTGTGTAGAGGAAGTGAGCAGAAGAACCCTGACATGAACATCTGTTTGGTTTTTTCCTCCTAGCAGCAGGTAATGTCCTTTGGCTTTACATGTAAGTGTGCTAGCCCTTCCAATAAGGCCCAGTTTCCCTGCAGGACTACAGATGAGATTACTTACAGATGAGACTACTAACGTGCCCTGGTTAGTTAACTTACACAGATACCACATATTCCTTCACTTCTGCATGAAATTCAAAAAAAAACCCAGCCCAAAGACTTTGCACAAATATACACACAGAAGTTGTATTTGTATAAACTTGAAAAAAAAAGGTATGAGGCCTATGTTGTGCAAAAATCATACTGAATATAAGCAAGCTGCTACTTCAAACAGGTGCAGAATAAAAGGCAGGCCCTACTGCCACCTTTCTCTGGTGAGCCAAAACCAGTTCCACCTGAAAATTAGAAGTGCTCACTGCATCTTAGCTGGGGCAGTGGGCAGTAAGATGTCCAATACTGTGTTAACTTTCAATAAGTGGGACAAAATTAAATGCTCAAGTCCTTCTTTAAATGCCCTGTCAAGATTAAATCCTTAGGTTCTTCTTTAAATGCTTTATCCTTGTATCATATAAGTCTTCTGTTTAAGTTCACAAATAAATGTAAATTAGACCTTTATTAGAAAGAAACAAACTGAATGATATAATCAAAATACCATCTCTAAATATTTCATATTCTGCACCTCTTTTAATGGCTAAATTTTAATCACGAATCCTAAACTCGATTCTGTTATCAGAATAGAAAATTATGTTTCCTCCACCATCATTCACTGCCAAGACTCCACATTCTTTTTGGAAATAAGGAAGATGAGACAAAAGAGGAAGAAAAGTTCCCATTAAACAAAAATATCACCATTTCTTCCCAGTTATTCATAATACCCTGATTTCTCTTTAGAGTCTCACACCAGCAACAGCTGACCTAGAAACATTTTGATCAGAAATGTGATTAAGCTTGTTTAAGAATGGCTTTAACGTCTGTCTTTTTTTTGCCTGATCCAAATTGCTGAGAGTTCTCTTTTGCCAGGATCAATAAGTCCTCTGCTCTATTCAGCAAATCACTCCAAAGGCCCTTAACACTAATCTTCACCTCTATGGACATAGATCCTCCTGCAAGAATGACTCCACCTATCTCAGCTACCACCTAGTCCTGAAAAAGAAAGTCCTTAATCACTGGACGTTTTAACTGTAAAGCTCTCTGTCTTCTTAAGGCTATGCTTCTTGCTCTGCTAACAAGTGTTTCAGCCTTGATGATTTGGGACAGTTCAGCAACTAATCCAAACTTAAGTTTTACCAGGATTTGCAAGCTATTATCTTGCTTCCAAGCTTCACCTAGCAACTGTCTTCTCAGCATATGCAAGAGAGAGCTCTACACAAATCATGGTCCCATTTCTCTTCTATCCAGTATCTGAATGGCTTGAGCTCTCACCTGTGGCAGTCAGGATTCAACTCATTTGTAAATGCCTTAAAGAGACTTACTTACCTAGGCAATAAGGTGCTCAATCTGGAATGAGTACTTTTGTATTTCTTCCTGAAGCAATTGTCAATTTTGTATGGAAAATCTACAGAAGTGGCAGAGAAAGTGGTAGAGAAAGTTTAAGTGGGAGTGTGACACTGGTGCCTGGAATATTTTTCACTGAGAACATGTTTATGCTAAATATGCAGACATATGACAGAAACTAGAATCCATCATTATTGACTGAGATGATTTGAAAAGTATACATGATTCTTGTACCATTTCTTTATCTTTTTGACAGAGAGCTGGTCATCATACTTCAAGGAACATGTGTGTGATTATGAATACTGAACAGATGGAACCAGTCCCTTGCATGCCACCTGAGTTGGCAAAGTGCCAGCATTTGGTCTATGATATTCATCCATCTCTAGCCTTTCACCCACAGGTAAACAGGGTGGCTTCCCTGTTGAAGGTGTGCCTTTTGGAGACCCTATTCCCGAACATCTAAGGCTACATCAGTATCTTTCAGACAAATACACCTATGATATCATCAGCTCTGTCAGCATAGTACTGTTGAGGACTGTCTTGCAGGGACACCACAAGGCCTATGTACACACAGAACCAGTTAAATTTGGCACAGCATCATGCAAATTCTGTGATATAACTTTTAGACCCCAGGCAGCAAGGCTGTGTCACTTACCAGGTCAGGAAACTGCTGCACTGTGTTTCATTGCACTCGAGCAGACATGTCCTAACTTGCCTATTATGTTTCATAATAAGCCAAAGAACCCACTTGGACTTTGTAAATTCCATTAAGTACTTGGCAGGAAGGTGCTGCTGTTGACTTGCAGAAAGAGATGAAACTTAGATGTCTGGAAGGATTATTACCATCCCCTCAGCACCTATCATGCCTCATTCCTGACAGGGGCAAGGAAGGGGACATACTTCTGCATGCAATACCATGATCCTTTGTTTTTATACAAACACTGTAACCATGGTGGTTAATGGGAACTGAAATTCTAAATTTGCCAAGTTTTTAACCATGCTTGTTTGCACACTTAAATGTCCACATCTAGTAAGGGGGCATTAGCCTCCGGGACAAGTGGTGGCCATCAGATGGTAACAATGTTAGCTGTCTCATGTAGCTGGTGGCTACGTGAAACCCAGTATTTCCCACAATCCGTGCCTACTTTGCCCTGGTAGGTCCAGTCCTTACATATCAGCTGAGCTAATGAATGACTTTTCAAAGAAGAACTCAGATACCAAGAGTTAGGGCGAGGGCTGAAAAGCAGAAAAATGAGTAAAACCTCAAAGGTTTGATAACATGGTTTATCTGGAAGGAACTTCCGCATTTATTTTCCTAATTACTATGTTGTTGGTGTGCTTACGATGATAAGGTAGTAAAAACTGCCAAGAGCCTTACATAATTCCAGTGGAATTCAGATTGCAACTGGTAAAGCAAATCATCCATAATCACACTGAACTTTTCAGTGCTGTCTACATAGATGTCTTTTTCCACATACAATACAGTAGGAAAAGTAAAAGTGTTATTATTTGAAGTAAACTGACCATATCACATTATATTTTCTTTTAAATAACATTTAATCAGCACCTCTGTGGCTAGACTAACACTTGTAGAGTGCAAACAAGAAGTTATATATGCAGAACACGTGCCAGCTGTGAAACCACTGTTTGTGGGAGAAAAGCAGCACAAATTTCAGCGACTCTCTTTAGTAGCTTTAGTGACAATTACATATTAGGTTTGGAAAACTCACCTTTGTAAATATCCTAGACTGAGAACTGATCTTTGAACTAATTCTAAAGCAATTATACAAGCCAGTTATTAGTTTTTCTTCATATGGCTTATTTCATGGGCTTTGATTTTTTGCTTTCTTAATTAAAAACACAAATTTGTCTAGGAAAAAAAAAAAATTACATTTTCAACAATGACAAAAACCCACACAACTGTTTTCAGAAAACTGTTGCCAACCATTTACATTTGAAAACAAGTTCTCAATTAGCCCCTTTATACCTATATACTTATAAATTATTTCTGTACTATTACAAATTCAAAATCCTAAATAGGTAGTCAGCTTTAACTCAGAATAATTTGATCCTTAGCATGAATTTCATACTTCTGTAAATCATAAATACTTTTCAAGGTGGGTGCAGAACAATATTACATGGTTTTGCAGTAGTTTGAATGTCCTACACAATGTGACTGCCATTTAACAGATCCCTCCTCTCTACTGCTACTACACACTCATAGAACATAAACATCTACAATAATGTCTACTCTATAACATACAGTACTATAACAGACTGGAGAATAACTTGTCCAGGTAAGATACTTTGAAATGAATTCTACATCAGTTCCCCTCTCATTAAACCTGAACAGAGTCTCATAATAGCATAGGAATAGTATGGGAACAGCTTGGTAGTTTTGGCTCTGAGCTCATAAAATGCAGTCTCATAAAAAGAACTGTTCTGACATGTTCTGACATGATGTTAACACAATTACAAACATCACAAAATATAAAGATAGGAAAGTGGCAAGCTGAAAAAATTTTACTTTTTTTTTCCCCCCTGGAGGAATCAGACCGGTTTTTCTCTTCCTGGCTTTGCTAAATCTGTCTTTGGAAATTGCTGTGAGACAAAACCTTCTTTGATTTATCTACAAAGGAAATAAGCATCCAGAAAAACCTCTCTAGCCAAAAGAATAAGTCATTCTATTACTTGTTTCAAGCATGTCCAACTGCGGATCTTGGAGATGCTTAAGAATTACAAAGAGAATAAACGCGCTTAGTGCATTCTCCTGCCCTGTCCACAAACACTGCCTCTGTGTTGTAGCAATCCCTTCTTATTTTTACAACTGCCTTGTACAGTTGTGTGGAGCTAAAGTGCAGCTCTGGCACAGATCTGCCAGTTCCTATTACAGTCGTTTTCCTCTCCGACAAAGGAAGATCTGTGGCATGAGTCCCTGTGGCAGCCCTGTGATGCTCAGATGTCCCACTGGCAGAAAGCAGCTGCATCACTACTGAGCAGTTGGTCTGATGAGTCTGCTCAGTTTTCTGCATGAATAAAATCAAAGATGGCAGATTAAAGTCCCTAAGTTACTATTTCTTTTATATTGGATGCTAAATGCTGCAGTGCTAACAAACACTTGTTCCTTTTGCCAAAGAGACCAATTTGAGGGCCAGACTTTCCACTTGCTCATCTATGCAAAAATTTCTGTCAGCAGTGGGGATAACATATGACTTAATGAAAATTATAATGATAAATCTCTACTTCAGCAGGACAAGAAGGTCTTGCCAGACACTATCATGTAGTAGACATTATTTTATTGTATTTCTCAACATTTCAGTTGTATTTTAACAACATTGCTACAGCTACAGAGATTTTTATGAGCACACAGCAGTGATAAACAGGGACAATGTTCATTTGTACTGACAAATAGCTGTTTGAAAAATCACCTAATTTTTGTATTAGTATGCAAGTGTCTGCAGACATCCGTCTCCCCATCTTTCACATAATTCTCTATCCTCTTCATCCTGATACATATCCTATTTCAAAACTGCAGTTCTGGTGCAGTAGTCATAAATATTCTGCAGTTGGGACCCTTGCAAATCCCACACCAATGCACAATAAGCTGATTTACAGCAATTCTCTATAAGCAGAGCTTGATGTTATTTTTTGATTTAGTTTCTTTTTTCTCATGGGCAGCAACTTTCATGAATTATCTAGTTGGGGAGCTGGTATTCAAACTCTTAAACTTATTCAGATCAAATTTGGTTCATAAATTTAGTTGAAATATAAAAAAAAAAAAAAATCCTAATTAGTTATATAACTTTTTTCAAAAGAAACAAAATCAACAACATAAGGTTTTAAAGCACAAAACCAAAAGATTTCTTTACTGATTTTAAGTTGTACAACTGCTTACAGTAACTGGATCAAAATGCCCCCTATCTGCACATTTGTATTAATTGTAAATGCAAGTCTAGTGAGCAATAGTCAACCTCTATAAGAAACATGTACCTGACAGCACAAGACCAAATATATAACTTTATGTTAAGGCCTACTTTCACTTCTTTCAATTTTGTGTGCTTTTCAAGGTAGTGTTCTAAGAATTCTTAGAAGCTGATGTCTTTTTCTCATGACTTTGTGATCAATTTGACTTTTCTAAATAGTTTCAACAAAACAATTTGGGAACTACCACCTTAAAATTTGCAAAACTTTTGACAATTTTCGTCTAAATGTGAATGACCATGAAGCCTCTGAAAGACAATATAGAATTTCCAGAATTCCTTTCCTTAGATTTAGAACTTATCTGGTTATGTGATGGAATGAATCTTCATGACTTTCAAATGTCAGGAGGTTTCTGCTTCCAGTGTACTCTCACAGTCTTCTCAGCAATCAGACGCAATAATATATAGTATATTTCATCACTCTGTCAGTGCATTCCACAAGGGAAGTGAGGCGTAATATTTCCATTTTGAACGAAAGGAAACAGAAAAAAAACCCAAAAACCCCAACCTCAAAACAACAAGGAAACAAAGAGGGTTGCTTGGGGCATCCCTGGGATGTGGACCCCAGGGAAGCAGATTATGATTCCTTATGAAGGATGGTGGATACCCAGCCCATATCTGAACACCTTGTGGCACATGCATGGACCAGAACTGTGACTGCTTCGTAATGTTTCTCCCATATGGAGAGATCTCAGTAGCGTGTAATGTTCACGTGCTGCTCAGAGCATTGCAACAGCTTTCCTGCAGGATTTACCTGCATGACAGTAATATACTTAGATTTATAAAGTGCAGCACCCCTGTAGCTTCAGTTTATTTTTAGACTACACGTGTGTAAGTTAATTATTTTCAAAAAACAGTTCTTGCTTTCTGTTTCCTTTCAAATAGGTCAAGGTTCAGGTTGTCTTCAATGAAAATATATTAGACCTAAGGGCAAAATACCTCATCAGTTCAATGCAGACCTATCTCTGGCAAACTATCTTACTCAGATTAGAGCTCCTAGCAAGAGAGAGCGATCTATTCTTACCTATTTCTGTGCTCCAGTGTATTCACATGCCACCCTGATGCAGGCTTCACTGAGCTGAACCACAAATTAAGGAAGACAGTGGGCGTTCTAGGACAGGAAGAGTTGTTTTGAGTGAACAGTTCTTCCTGACTGAAAGGAGGTGAGCAATCTGAACTTTTTCTAGAAAAACAGTTTTGCTCTTTCAAACAAATGCACCCTCCAGGCTATTGTAACTTCTGTCAGGAATTGATTCATCCATGGATAGTTTTTTTAATCTGGGTAATGAAATCACAATGAAAAGAGTGAAGCATCAGTGTTTTTTACAAGAGAAGGATTTTTTTCAGCTTTGTTTTTCTCCCTTTCCTTTTTACAAAAGAGCATTAAGCTGTGGAATAGCTATTGAACTTCTTAATAGCATTGAATTCTCCTTTTAATCAGAAAGCATTTTTTTTTCCAAATTAAATACACTCATGAAATAGGCATAGTGTTACAAGTAAAAACTAAAACAAAAGAAATCCTTCTTAGAAGTGTGATAGTACTGAGAAAAAAATTGACATTTTCAATAATTTATTTAGGTCTAACTATGTACCCATAAAATTAAAATCTGTAAATCTTACAATAATAATTTCTGAAGTCTGGCCATTGTTGAAGCAAGTGCACAAAGTGGTATCTTGTCCAAAATAAGGCTGAGCACTGATGTTATCAAATGAAGAAATGTATCCCTTTCACACCTAGAAGAGAATCAAAGGAATGATAACTTTTGTTCTGTGTACAAAATTTTGTATTAATCTTGATGGAAAAATCTTGTTATCCTCAATGCCAAGGAACTGGAATAAACATAATAAAACCTGTACAGAGAATTCAAAACTCATGTCTTTCATCATCATGAGGACAATGAATACTTCGAAACACAGATTTATTTTTGTCTCATGGAAAACCAATATGCTTTGATTTTACTCAAAACAATAATCCCATTTTGTCATTTGATGGGGCTTCTCACCTGATTTTTACAATAGTGGCATGTTTAATCAGTTGGTAGTGCTATGTCCACACCAAGACTGTAATGTCTATGAAGGAAAAACCTTATGCTTTCTAATAACTATTGTAGTGGGATTCTCTGTCATTATAAGGACATTTTAATTCAGCTCCAGCATGAAAGCACTTAAAAAAATTACTGAATATTGGTTCTTGTTGTATTTGCATTACTTGTAAGGAAGCTCAGGCCTGAAGGATTAATTTTCTAAAGGTTTCAGTTATTTGATTCAGCCTAAACACATGCGTTTCAGAGAACATTCACATAAGGATGTGTCCAGGCACACTCAGCACACACTTATGCCAAAGGCTGTTCTGAATTCCAGTGAACAAGTATGTGGAAGTAACTGCTCTGTATCTCACTTTTACAGTCCAGTGCGAATACCACAATCAATATTGGACAAGTATCAGCAGGTAAAGATGCAAATATCAGGTAGCAATGAGAAAGGAAGCTGCCAGTTACAGCTTTTTCAGAACATCTTTTAGATCTCTTTCACATTTCAAAAGCAGCAGCTGCAGAATGCCAAGGAGCTGGTGGAACAAACTGATGTCCTCTCCATGGACTTTGTCAGTTCTCCATACAATGCTTCAGCTCTTACCTATCCAAAATTTAGCTGAGAAACTGTAGGCAATATCATAAAGCTTGCAAAACAGGGAATTTACTTAGGTCATTGACACACTGGGCAGATGTAATGACATATAAATCTGCATTGCTTTGTTTACCAAAAAAAGCAGATACTTAGGGCAGCTTAAGCCTGGCACACAGAGCTTTTGGAAGTAATGACCCACTAGGAGATTTTTGTTGTTGCTCTTTCTGAAAAAATCCATATGTGTACTAACATGCAATTTCAGTGCCTCAGTGTCTAGGACACTCTGACACCAAAAAAGAGAGACCTTCTCCATTCTTCAGGCTCTAGGAAAGCAAATTTCAATATAATTTTCTCTATAGAATGACTAATAGAAAGAGTCTCTGGCATTTAATGTACACAAGTGGAGAGGTTGTTGCTAAGTACTGTCATTACTCACCTGTAAAATTTAGGTCACACAGACAGTCCTAACACCCTCAGTATGTTGATGCTACCTTTCCTTTACTCACCCTCTACAGCTAAGGTTAGATTCTAAACACCCGGAGATCTGTTATTAAAATTGTGGTGTCTCTAGGTTAAGTTGTTCAAAATATTTTCTTCCTCAGCGAACATTTCCTGAACATTTGTTAGGTGAATTTGCACAGCTTCTGGATTTACAGAAATGCTTATTTAATCCTAGACAGAGGAAGTTATAGCCTTGAATTAGGATTCTCAAAACAAAAATTGCTTGATAGAACCTTTCTATGGTCTCCTACTTTATTCCACTAGAAATATAATAGTCACCGAAGTTGAAAAATACTTTTATTCTTGACCCTTCATTTACATTTGCTATTCCTGTCATTTATTTAAAGAATAGAAATCAAGTGGATATATTTCATTATAACTCTGTAATGCTTCGAAATACAGTTTCAATGCTTCACCATATATCCAAAAATATTATTATTTTTATAAGAGTTTCTTTTTTTTTTCCCCAACAGATGCAGTTTCCAAAAATTATTTGTCCATATGTTGGCAAATGTTCATCAGGAGGGAAGAGCATTTAAACTGTATTTTCTGTCATGGAAGGGAACTAATTGAATGGTATTTAAAATCCTGAGAATGAACAGTTATTTCCATGTAAATTAGTGGGAAATATACACATTTGAAGCTAATATTTTAAAAGTATGCATTATATTATTAGGTAGCTATTACTTTCTAATTGAAAACACAGAATTATATATTTCTCTTGTGAAGAAGGAATATTCAAAATTCTGGTAACAGCTCCAGAATATTTTCTATTTCATATTAAGTCTTAATTATCCATATATGCCTTAAAAACTGCTGAGTAAGATATAGATGTATTTAGTTCAAAATATAAAATGCCTTTTAACATCTCACACATGAACTCTGACTCTTCCAGGTTTAACCTTTTTAATAAGTGTCTGATTTTTTCTCCTGGCACTTCAGGTGGAATCATGGGCCTAATAAAAGAGTTCATAAAGCTCTCTATGGATTTTAGTGACTCTAAGTATATTAATTGCCAATCTGTTCATCACCCCTTGGAAAAGAAAAAAAGAATTACTATTCTCTGTCATGGCCATGATTATCTGGGTCTCAACCCATCTGTAATTTCATCTTTGACAGGAATCATGACCCAGGTAATGCAGCCACAGAAAAGCTACTGGAATGCTGTGAAATTATGCAGCTACTTAGTGGTGTATTCCCATGTCCACAGTCCCAGCCAAAGCAACTGAAGTGGTGCAAGATAACTCAGATCAAGAGAAAGTGAAGACGAGATGCCTTGTTTAGGGCCACAAAAGAAAAAATTTGTGGAGAGAGGATAAAAACTGGACTAACTAAAATTATTCTAGCCAAAAGAATATAAGTAAGGGTAATGAATTCACCATGTTATTGGTTGGTAGAGGCAATGCATGGTGCTGGAGCATTTAGTCCTTTTTCATGTGATGTAAGAAAGGGAAATTGATCCCTTATTGTTATTTGCAGTCAAAGGTGTGACTTCTCATGTCTAACACCTCAAGAGCTGTATTTTTAAAAAAAAAAAAAAAAAAAGAAGAAAACATTTCTGGCCATTTAAGATTGCTGTAATGATATAAGCCTGTATGAAGCAGGGTGACTTTATGAACTGTTTTACATGGACATCTTTATCCTTTTTGATCTTAAAATAACAACACTGTAAAACAAAGGAACTCTTCCTCCTTCCTCCCATGGCAGCTGAAGGACACCTGGTAATCTGTCCAGAGATTAAATACTGTTTTACATGCATCATTTCCCTGCCTCTATTTAGCTAGGGAACAGTGTTACATTTTCATTAGCACGGCTGTGGGAAGATCAAAGATGTTTGTGATATTAGGACAATATGTGCCAGTTATTCAGAGACTGTAAATGAAACTGTTCTTCTGAGTGTGTTTTGAAAGTTTCAGGTTGTGGATGTCACAGAATTTATGTGGCCATCTAGCTAAATAGTGAAAACAGACTCATTGCAGTAGCAATATGACGTTTTTAAAAATACTCTCATTTTACATTTTCACTGTGGAAGACTGGCAGCTCTGTAATGATAACTGAAAGAGATTGCCTCTTCCACAGATAACTAGGTCAAATGCTGTGACCGACACATAATCTCAAGATGGTTAACAAGTACAGTACCTTTCTGAATGGCTCATGTACTTCTTTCTAATGCAATGATGAAAACAGCAGTAACAGGCATATGGATAGGAATGAAGGTGAATGAAGAAGAACTTAAAAAGATCAAGGGACACTACAGCCAACCCAGGCTGCAAACAAGAACAGAGAAATACGCGTGATAGGAATCCTGTGATGCGATGACTCGACAATTAGCTAAGCAGTTATTTCCCCACCCACCATTCCACAACCCACATTAACCTACACTGCAATTGCATCCACTCCTGATCACATTACCCAGCTCCCCATAAGAAGAATGAAAAATACCACAGTACTTGAGAGACCTGCACCTGTTTCTACTATGGGTTTCTAAAACCTTTCCTTCTCCTTCCTGTAAGCACCTGGTTACCATCTACAGAAAAGCACTATTATTTGTAGCCATGCATTCTCCTTCTACCACACCCTGTAGGGATAAAATGCAAATGGAAGGGAATCTATCAAAATCCATTACCTTAGCAGAGAAAATTTGGGGGATTTTTTGCTTTCCAGTAATCAGATACTGCTATAATGTTCTCTAAAGTAATTTATTTTCAGTTGCTCATTTGAAAACTGTCTCTCTGTTGCCCTAGACAAAACATTTTTGGGTGCTGGCTTCCATACATTTACTTCATAAGCTAACACTTCCTGAATCATCTCTTTCACATCTATGTGTCTTAATGCAAGGCATCTACAGCACTCACAACACAATTACTGTGGTGAAAAAGTTTTCAGACTGTTGGCAGAATGCTCAGGAATAGGGATATAGAGTTTGGGAAGGAAGTTTTATGTTCTACATAAAAAAAATGCAAAAAGTGGCCCAATGGAAGAGGACTTGGGTGTGCTGTTTGACATCTGGCTGAACATGAGCTGGCAGTGTGTCCAGGTGGACCAAGAAGACCAATGGCATCCTGGCTTGTATCAGCAATAGCATGGCCACTAGAACCAGGGCTGAATGTGGCACTTAGTGATGTGGTCTAGTTGCCATGGTGGTGTTCATTCACAGTCTGGACTTCATGATCTCAGAAGCCTTTCCAATGCAATTAATTCTATGACTTTGTGGAATTCTCCTAGAAGATATCTGAAAATCAGCTTATACCCTTTTAGGTAAGAAACAGAGAAAATGCCAGTTTCAAGTATATAATGGTGAAAAATCACAGAACCATTTAGGTTGGAAAAGTTGCTTTGCCAGCTGCATTGCCCTTCTTTGGACTCGTTCCTGCACCTGAGTGTCTTTTTTGAACTGAGGGGCCCAGAACTGGACACAGTACTCAAGGTGTTGCCTGACCAGTGCCAGGTATAGGGGGACAAGCACTTTTCTGGTCCTGCTGGCCACACTATTCTTTATACAAATCAAAACGCAAATGATGTCTGTTATATAGTTACAATCTGATGTGCCATGGAAGCAAGGGAATTAAATGTGTAAATGACATCACATCTACCTCAGTGCATTTTCAGTCCAAAAATTGCAGACAAAACCAGGAGACAGCTATTCAAAACTCAACTGACAGGCTGAAATAAAAATGTTTGTAAACAAACCCTGTCCATTTTTTGTATACTAGCTAAGCACCTTGAACCTTCTTCCTAAGCTGTTCTTAGGAAGAATGAGTACTGACACACCTTTGGCAAACCAGGCTGTGAGATAAGAGCTCTCACAGAGCAGCTGACCTTTCAGGGACATGAGCTTTCAGATGGCAGATGAGAGTTATGTTGCCACTTCACAGCTGCAGAGTTAATGTGATTTTCATACACAGGTCTGAATTAGAGAAAAGTAAAAAACACCAATGTGCCTTACCAACTGGAATTTGAGCCTGACAAATGATGTATAAATCTGTCCCAAGTCGTACAACAATCTCTTTTGTTTTTGTACTGGCTTGGTCATACAAGTCAGTAAATTTGGGCTGGGTTTTTGGATCAGTTTTGCAAGGTTTCTAGATGGTGTTTTTGACAGCACCAACTGTTTAAGATACATGTCGATATCAAACACACACACACATACATATGTTTTAGCCTTTGCACAATATTTAGAGACTAAAACCAGTAATGAAATGCTTAGCTGTACCTTTTTTTATTGACACAGTCTTCCTGTTCCTATGACTAGTTTCCTCTAAGGAAAATGTGACGTGTTGGATGATTTCCCATTTTCTGTTCAGACAGGAAGTATAGAGGCCAACCAACATTTGGATTTTCTGCTAATCTTTAGTCACTGAAGAACACCTGCAGCCTAACTGTTAGCTTGCTGTGCCCCTCAAGGTCTCTAACTATTGCATTGTTCAATAAAAGGAAAAAGTTGAAATTACAACACCTGGGAGTACGTAATTTCTAGCCTTTACTTATCAATGTAGAAGAGTCACACAGAACAGAACAGAATCATAGAAAGATAGAATCATAGAATGGTATGTTTTGGAAGGCACTTCTACACATCATCTAGTTCAGTCCCTCTGCAATGAGCAGAGACATCTTCAACTAGGTCAGTTTTTTCAGAGTCCCATGCAGCCTGACCTTGAATTTTTCTAGGGATCTGACATAGAATAATGCTAAGACAGCCTATTTCTTCTTCCTAACCCAGGAAGACAAAAAAGTCTTAAAAAAATTGAGGGACTTTAAATTCTGCTTTCATTACAGCCTCAACAACATTATTGCTGCAAACTGCAAGAAGAAAGGAGAATGGAACAAAATTTCCCTCCCACTTTTTATTTCATCATAGGGTTGTACATGTTAAAGCAACGTATCTCATTAGCTGTTTGATATAATGAGATGGCTTTGATATGATCAAATTGCAAACAGCTACAGAGAACAAAACCAGATACCTAGGAATTCCCAGAACACCTCTGCAAATCATTCCACACTGCAGAGAAAGAAATATTATCTGTAGAAGCATCCTGGTAAGTGTAGGCTCATGAAGATATCAGTAGTATAAAAGAAAAGATGTTGATATTACACATTTCATAGCAGTTGACCACATTCCAGAGCAGGAATGTGCCTGAAACACATATTGACATTATTTCAATACATGTTGAAGCTGTGCTTATTTCTTAAGCTTTATCAACATTGCAACATTCAACATCAGTCACTGGTCATTTTCTGTCATGTGTTATAGTCTACAGACAAGCAACTTTCAGTAGTTATTTTTTCTTGACCTTCGGATCTCATGCTATGAATTCATTACTGGGGTTTTTTATTATGATCTGTATCATATATTGTACAGGTGATGTAGCACTTTATTGTAGAATATAAGCACCAGAATGAAAACTCTCAGAAAATCAAGATTAGGATCTGGATTACACTAAAACTAGAAGAAGCTAAAGAGAATCAACAACTCCAAATACTTCAAAATGCTTTTTAAGCTTTTAAAAGTTTAGAGCACATCCTAATTATAGAAGATTTTGGTTAAGAGCAAAACAATTTCTTGTTGTATATTACCATTCAAATTATTTTCCTTTCTTATTTTGTCACATTAATATGCTGATATGTTGTGCAAACATGGCTTCTACTACTTTTCTACATCTGTACTAAACTATGTATGTCTTCTTTTTAGGCTCTGTGCTGAAGAAATCCTGCTGCTCTCAAGTATGGGAAGGAAGTAACGGGAAAGTCCCATCAGAGAGAGGTGAAAGCCCTACATCAGAGGAAGGAATGCAGGCTTGTCTGTTCAGAGACATGTGAGATGAAAACAGGACTTTGCAAGGAAACTGGTGACATTTTCATTATTAAACAACAGAGAGAAAGAGTGGAAAAAATGTCACAGTGATGTCACTTGCATGAGTTGCTGCTCATCAGTCAGCTGGTGTACAGAGGCTGACTAGAGAAAGATCTGACTGTGGATGGAGGAAAAGTGTAGTTTGTCCAAAGATCTTTCTTTCAGATTAAGGTTTCACAATGAATTTTTAGGTCTTTAATACAGCCAGTGTGTCTGAAAATAATTAAGCAAGTATAAATTGGTAAAGTTTGTTCTTATTCCTCCTTTTCTGCCATTATCTCACTGCTTGACCCTAAGCAACTCTGTAATCTCTTCATGCCTCAAGTTACCTGCTCTGATAAAGGCAGGAGGATGTTGGCCTTTTCTGAATGGGTTTCTTCACAGGTAATGATTTTCAGAAAGACTTCTTATTGAAAGCGGCAAGGCTCTTTCCACAGACAAACCAAACCAAAAAACTAACAAACAAAACTCTACTGAAAAAAATGCAAGGACTTGCAAAGGGTGCTACATTCTATCCAAAGAGAGGTACAAATTATCAGAGTGCTCTGTTTCACTTTAAAATCCTTGTCTCTCTCTCGCCAGTGACTATAGCGGGAGTCTTGACAAATGAGTCTCAATTGTCAGGACTTGAGATTAAGACCTATTGCTTAAACACTGTATTCCTATGTAATATTTATGTGCCAGTAGTTCTTCCATACATGTAGCCTTATTGTACCAACAGCTGTATATTTATAGATAAAATGTTCTCTTATCTTTAATCTTGACTCTTGACAGTAGTAGGGGATTTAAGAAAAACTCCTGCTGATGTCTCTGTTTCAGTCCTGCCCTGAGCAGAATTTAGTTTGCTTTTACTCATTGTCTGTGATCTCATTTGATTTAGGTGCCTGCTTGTCACAACCATGTTCTTTCTCAGAAGGAGCACCTCTACTGACCTTGCAACTGTGTTACACTTTATGCCACTTCCTTCCAGGGGGGCAATATGCATTTTCAAATCCCCAGTGGCAAGAACTGAACACACTATTCTTGCCACACAATTACAAAAGATCCGATATATAGTTCAAAATGTGGGCTTGATCCTGGACTCCTTACTTGAGTGATGCTACCACTGAAGTCAGTAGAAATTTTGTTTAAATAAAAATGTAGATCCAGGTTTTTAGACTGTAAATTCATATCTAGAAGTACCAAGATTATATAAATATAAATACGTGAAAAAAATATGTAAGCCTGCATGCCGGGGTTTTGTTGAGTTGTCAGGGCTAGGAGTGAGAATTAATGGCACAACTGTCACTGATTCAGTACAAAGCCCCTCCATCATCACCTACATCTTTTTCTGACTTGGTAGAACTGTGGCAAAGGGAATGGTTCACTGGTGTAATCTGTTGTTTTATATTTTCCTTAAGCTTGCAGCTTAAAGCAAAAGAAAAATCTCTAGGGAGCAATGAAAAATGGGGAGTGCAGGCAAACTGACAGAAAGCAGCATCCTCACACTTTCTCACTAGGGAGGAAAGAGAAACCTGCCAGCTGTTCCACAGAAACCTGATATCTCTAATGTTCCTTTTTGTACACTTAATTAGTTCAAATGATACTCCACTTACACTGAATGCGAAGTTTATTCTTTATTTTAACATATTATTTATATCATCATAGCCATGGTCTTTTGTGTAGACAGTGCAGTTATTTGCCCATTTTACTGACATACAACACATCATTTACTCTGTAATTAGTAACTTTCTTGAGTCTTTAAGTCGATAATATCATTTAATTTAGTTCAGTACTTGCATTGACAAAGGTTTTGTGTGGTCTGCAATAATATGCAAAGCTGCAGAGACCACACTGTTAAAAATGACAGTGTTCTTAACAGGTGACCTATTTACCCAAACTTTCCTGCAATACATACAAGACCAGGCATCATTTGTCCAAATTTCAGTGACTTTGCAGCCCTATTGACTCTGATAGAGGATATTTCAGAATTTTCACAAGGACAAATTACAGTCAAGTCAAGCTTCTTTGACTGAAGGGTGAGAACTTTGCCTTGTTACACTTAGTTGGTTTTAATATACGGACAGCTTATTTTGCACTAGTGATGGTGCATTCCAGTGTGTGTTACAGGACTATCTATATCTGTACTGTGCATCTACAAATTTAAATTGTCCCAACTTGGGTACATAAGCCAAGAGAGAAACGGTACTACATCTGCAGCCTGTACTTGCCAAATTTCAAATCCTACACTCGGGTGTGTAGCTGTTTTTAAAGCATATATTTTAAAACTTTCATGAAATTAAATTATATTCCAGTATTGGGTTTTTTCCCTTAGCCTCATTCTTGTAGAAGGTCAAGACTTTCTTTCTTATTTCCTCCTCTCCCACAAAAACAGAAAGGAAATAATCATTCCAAAATGGTTATCTAGTATGAATTCTTCAAAGGAAGTGTGAAATTAAAAGATATGCAAATTGTGCACACAATTGAGAACTAAAGGCCAATTAATATAGATTACAAGTAAATGTATTTTACATTATTTATGCACTGCCTTGTTATGTCTGTCTTTGCAAATAAATAAGTTGAAATAAGCCATAACTGTTTTGAAACACTATTCCACTTGCACAACTAACTTGCTTTCCATTTTGCACACTGCTCTACCAGATTTCACCAAAGTTATTGCAGTGCAATGAACTAAGTGCTGAAGGATAAAGATCCTTGGAAAGCTGGGAAAAAAATAGAGGAATTCCCTATGAGATTTTCAAATGCATTGTTACAAGACAATACATACAGAAATACTTGAGAGTTTTTTGGTTGCACTTTTTTTTTTTTTTTTCCCCGAAACTGAAATATCCCTGAATTAAAAAAAACAAACAAAAAACAAAACAAAAAAACAACAAAACAAAACAAAACAAAACAAAACAAAACAAAGATATTTTTGACAAAGTATCCAGAGGATCCCTTAATATAATGAGGTCGTCTCTGAAGAAAAACAAAACAAACAAACAAAAACAAACAAAACCCAACCAACCAACCAACCAAACAACCAAAAAACCCCAAACCAACACTGTTTAGTGGAGCCATTACTGGAGAAATTCCTGTTTATGAGAAAAGACTAATGTACATAAGCATTGAAAACCTACATTCCTGGATTAAGAATTATATGTCTTAGAAGTTTAGAGGTACATCATTCCCCCTTGACACCAAATTTCTATGAGAATTCCTGAAGGCACACTAACATGCTTTTCCATCTCTTAGGTTCCAGACTTGCATTTAGCAGAGTGAAAGCAACAGGATTCCTCACTGGCTTATAGGAAAGAACTTAAATGAGACAGATTTCAGCATTGCTATGAAGGCCTGGAAGAAATCTATTAAGCAGACTCTCTCATTTTCTCTGCTATATCTTGAGTACTACCCTCTGAAGTAGATAAGAAACCTGCATATAAAACACCCCAAAATACAGTCTTATGTTGGATTCCATAAGCTGTGGCTAACTGGAAGATCTTACACTTTTTAAACCTAAAGGAGCATAGTAAA
Organism: Scytalopus superciliaris; assembly: GCA_013400415.1. Lineage (NCBI taxonomy): Eukaryota > Metazoa > Chordata > Aves > Passeriformes > Rhinocryptidae > Scytalopus > Scytalopus superciliaris. Next base: position 59,841 of record VXBX01002558.1, read on the forward strand.
AGCAGAGACAAAAGATAGCAAATTTCGAAAAGACTTTACAGCAAGGCAAAAGCTTCCAAAACAGCTTGAGAAAACCTAACAGATTTTGGATTAGTTCCAGTGTTACTTAATAAATGACAATTTTTTATGAAAATGCAGTATTCATGAAACTCTTTCCCCCCCTCCCTTGCTGGAGGCCCTACCCTGCACTAAACAACAGAGTGGACATGAGGAGTGGCCATGTTCTCTCCAAGCTGGGGCCATGCAGTATGCTGATGGTGTTCCCTTCCTCTCTACACAACCCAAAGCCTTTGCCAAGGACAGTGCCGAGTCACATTGTCCCAGTCCAGGCCGTGGCCTATTGCCACATCTGCCCCCTTAGGATGTTGACTGTTTACACAAGTTTAGTGTGATCTGGCTACTGTCTTCACTCAATTTAATGCATTTTAATGCAAAAAAAATGTAAGAGATTGTATGCAATGATGGCAAAGAAAATTTCATCTGCACCACTGGACTTCCAGGTTCTTGATGAGGAAGAGGAAACAGGCTGTATGTCTTAAAACAGGATAAGTAGTTGTAAACCAGCAAATACTCCTTTGTTGTCTTTAGGAGATGGAGAGGTAAGTCATATTGTCTACTACCATTATCACTGTGAATTTACTGAAGGGAAAAAAAGATCCACCCTGCACACAACCTGCCTGCTAACTTTGATATTTTGCTGTTCCTCACTAAGTTTTCTGTTTGTGCAACCCCACCAAGTTTCCTCTACGTCACTGTTGCAACCTGTTTCCTTGTCACTTTGGCCTCTGCAGGAAGCTGGCAAGCCTCTTCATGTGTATGCTTATATGTCATAATAAATTGTCCCCTCCCACCCATCCGCCCACCCACCCATTTAATAAATGTGCAGGATTTCCTCCACAGGGAATAGACAGCAAATAGGTTGACTCTGACCACAATCTCCACATTTCAGTGGCTTAGACACTTTCCTCTACAATCACAGCACAACATCATGCATACTACTGGTTTTCCAGCAGAACAAGAGCTGACAAATATCACTTTTCCCTTTTGCTACCACTTGGCCAAGTATCATTTTCCCTAGTCATTGTCCCTTGTACTCACGTGACTTGATCATACAGATATAACTTCTCTTTTCACTCCAACACTAGTGAGTCCCAAATAATGAATTCTCTTCTCACCTCCAATTTCTAATAAGCCTCTCAGTTTATAGATTGGGATGATCAAACACAGGCTAATTATCCTTCCCTCATAATTCTCCCCTGGCCCCAGAGTCCACAAATTAAATAATAATGCATTGATTTTAGTGGTTATTTAGCTTAAGAAGTGGGTGAAGATTTCAAGATTCATCCTCATCCAGAAAAAATGTTGCCAAACATGGGACTAACCTGACTATCTTTAATAATCCATATTGTAGTTAGTTGTTTTGAAAATCGATGTTGATAATCAGCGATAAAAGCAGGCATAGCATACCAGTGATCTCATCCCAAATTAGAGATAAGAGGTATTATACTATTCAATTATAAACTTGTCTCCACTGGCTATAAAAACCTTGATAATCTGCCCTGATACAGGTCCCTAGAATGCAGGCAAGTAAGACTCCTGTGTCTCATGCCTTTCAAAAAATGGTTAAACAAATAAACAAAAGGCTAAACAAAGAGACAAGATACACCAGTTCAGAGCACATGACTCTTGATTTAATGCTTGAAGTTGAGAGCAGCCACTGGAATGGTTCATTAATAGCAATGCATCACTTGATCCACTGCCAGGGAAGAGTGGGTGGTCTCCTGCATTGAACAAATCTTTTGAAAAAGTTGATTCAGTCACTGAGAAGTTGATCAAAACCCACAGAGATTAATGCAATACTGGTATGTATTAGAAAGACCTTGCAGATCTATTGCTATTGTGGAAAAGTGTCATAGACAGGCCAACCTTTGGACTGTATTCCTAAGACTGCAATTTTAGCATAACTCTGAATATTGTAAATCATATTCATGCAACTGTGATATTTGCAATTTTGCAAAAAATTGTTTCTTTGGGTTTTTTGCATTTTGTATAATTATAAATCTATTTTTGTTGCTCCTATGTCTAAATTTAGTACTGCAGAAAGTTCTTTATAATCTGAAACTGTACTTGCTACTTTATAACCTGCACTCGAAAAATGGAAATGAACATAGAGAACCAAGGTCCAGTTATCAAATTTTTAAGTGACTAATATCCAAAGCAGTTCTGAATTAAGAATACATCACACTCCTACTAGAAGTAGTCTTCCGGCTCAAAGAAGAAAGCTGGGTAAAATGGATCTTCACAAAGTTCTAGTAACTAGATTTTTCCAAAACATGGAGATAAAACATTTATTATTTAATTATTAACTATTTAATCAGCTGGGAACAAACTGCTTAATAAAATGTTCTAGACAGAAAACAAAGATGCAAAGAGGAAAGAAGGTTGGAGGTTCATTAATATATAAGCAATTTGTACAAAGCTATACATTTTTCATTAAATTACTTTGTCCCCTGGATTAGAATAGGAAGGACGTGTCATATACGTATCAACAGTTGAACTCATTCAGTGCTGTCACTAGTAAAGAACTGTTAGGACATCAAGTAGTATATTAACTCTGGTGGTATAATTTCTTTAAAATTACTGTTTAAGCTCAAATGACAAATTGTTCAAATATACATTGTTTCAGGTGCATTCCAAGCACATTGTAAGCCAGAGAGAAAGAGTGTAAAAGATGTTTCACATGAGTTGAGCACTAGTGCCCTGCAATGGTTCTATTGGATCTGATTAAATCATTTACTTGGGGAAGAGAGGTGAATAGGTGGGAATTTGCTCTTCCAGAAAATGCGCCATAGCAGCCTCTGGAAGTGAGATGCAACTTATATTCTCCCACTCTTCTTAGTATTTGATTACTGGACTACAGGTTGCCAGCCTTAATCTACCTGCTCAGAGCTCCCTTCACATCAGTCCAGAATTTCCAGCACAAAGCTGTCTAGAGAGCATAATATTATGGAAAGTCTCAAGGGAGGAAAGCACCTACCATTGCTTCAATTCTTGAAATAACCAGCCTCCTGCCACCTCTGTTTTAGTGCTCTTGGCTATTTCAGTGAGCAGAAGGGACCCTGGTAGGAGAGTCATGGGAGAAACACATCTCACGGAAAACTGTTGTTAAGGCTTCAGAAGGTGATAAGAGAAAGGGTTGGGACTATTTAGAAGAGTTGTGTTGGTAGCCACTTTTAGGGAAGAATGTTTAGACCACAGAATAACCTTGAAATAAATTGTCTATTGGGAGGACAGGAATGAAGAAGATAGATATAGCTAGAAACAGGGGAAATATCTTGCTTCTCCTGCCATTTGACACCATTGAATAAGTGGATTTAATTCATTCAAAGTACGTCAGACCTTTCTCTTTTCAGACAGTCATAGATTTAACAGTAGTTTTTACTGCTGTTTGCTTTTTGGTGGTGTGATATACAGTTTGAAAAAACACATTAGAATTTAAGTTTCAGTTACTTCAGTTACATTTTAAAATGTGATGTAATCCCAGACTCTTACAATAACAGTTCCTGTTTTAAACAGAGGCAGTAGTCTCTCCTCAGACTCCAGCCTTGTTTTCTGCTTGGATATACCAGATCTCATATTTAGTGATGTTCCTTGTGAGACTTTGCTTCCCACAGTCGCGCCTCATCTTTCAAGAACAGTTAGAACCCAATAATTAGATACCTCTTTTCCATTATATAATTTCTTCAAGCCCACTATCATGAGGTTTAACTTTCTCTAATTGCTGGATCTTCTGTTCTAGCATTACTCAGATCTCGTTTTCTCAGAACTTCATATGAAACTCATTAGCTAGCTAAACTACTGGATTTCCAGAGCAGTGTTGGTAGCCCCAGTGGTGTTTCTCTAGACTTGCAGTAGCTCATGAAAAGGGTCTCATCTGGCATGAAATATCAATCCGATGTTACTTCTTGTCAAACCCATATAAACATTACTGCTGCCTCATGGCTTTGTGGTATTATAAGTTATTCTAAATAATTGTTACTTTTGGTCTTAAATAAGGGGAGCAGTAGTGCTTTGTGTGACAGGAATACAGGCCAAGAAGAGGAAGAGGGAAACCGTGTGAGAGCCCAGTGTTGGACAGAATCATGGGACGAAGCCTGTGCTGAGAATGACAAGCTGATTTAGAGGCCAAGGGCATCAGTGACAGAGCTTCTGGAATGTCTGAAAAAGACTTCATACTGGAGTTGTAGCTCTACCATCAAATTTTTGTTTTACTGGGAGAAAGGGTCCCTATCTCACTTCTACAACTTTGATTACAATACCAACAAATGCTTAATTAAATGCAACATTTTGTCCCTGAGGTGCTCGCAAAGATGGAAATATTTACATGTTAAACTAAAGAATAGCAAAATGGCTGCTGTGATGACATTTTGGTGGAACTATGTGGCTAAATTCTATTTTCAATGGTGTGGCATATTGGTGTGCTATACACTTGGCACAAAATTATCTAGTTATGGAACTTTGGGGGAGGGGGTTGTTTCTATTTTTTTGAGTTTTTTTTGGTTGGTTGGGTTTTGTTGGGGGCTTTTTTGTTGTTGTTTTTTGTGTGTGTGCATGTGTGTGTGTGTGTTGGTTGTTTTTTTTTTTCCCTTAAACAAAGTCAGTGTATGGAAAAAGAGCCAAAAAAACATAAGTCTTTTCTGGCAGCTGCAACAATTTTTAGATGTGAGTTTTCAGTTGATTTGAGATGGGAACATCTGCCTTGGACTCATTTTAGTCTTACGAAGATTGTCACCCTTCCGAAAGGAATTCCTGTTTCCCTTCCTTTCACACACACATGCACTGCTTATCAGGGCATCTGGAGGAACACACAGATCTGTGTGATTAAGGAAAAAAAAAGATGGCCTGTCACTCATCATATCCCTCTGATTCAACAGAAAGGAAATTCATTTTAGTGAGCATTGAAACCAAACAATAGCAAGTCTGCAGCTGTTTCAGGGGTCTGATGTCAACAATGCTAAACACATTTTTATCTCATTTGAGATTAATTGAAAAAGCAGAGTGTTTGATAAATAGTGGCTGACAAAAACCCAAACATATTAGCTCAGCAAGTAAAGTGGGATAAGAGGAGAATTGTGCCTTACATACTTTGGAATCAAATAAATCCATTTATTATAAAATATTAGCTAGCTGAAAAATATTTTCTTTTAAGGTTTATCCTTAAGTTACATTCCTTGATCTTGGTATAGAAATTACAAGCTTGATTATTAAGAAAAATGCCATTTTTTTAGATTTGTTGCATGTAAATAAGTTAAAATTAAAAGAAGTTTTCATCAATGTTATTCATCCCCTCAGCTAACAAACCAGCCTCCTTCTCTCAGACTGACAATGCTCAGAAAAGAAAAAAATAACAGCTATTCTTTGAAGTTTTCAGAGATGACAGAGTCAAGAATTAGTTATAGAATCTTTTTACTTGCTTTGTAAGAGGCAGTAGAATCCAGTTGCTTGTTCTATTCTCTACATGGGATCTTCCTGTTTTCTTTAGCTCCCACACTACTCTTTCTTATCTGCTATAAGAAATCCAGATGGCTAAGAGTTAGGACAGCCCCTGCTTGGTGACTAATGCCTAATGCAGAGCATGTTACGTTGCCTGAAGAATAGGCAATCAGTAAACAATCAAAAGATTGTTTACACTGTCTGCCAATAAAAAACCCCAACAAACCACTTCTAAAAATTACTTTCACAGCATCCAAATCTCACCTTCCCATTCACAACATGCTGTAACTCTCTGAGGATCTTTCAATATTTTCCAGTATTTCTTAAGAGCAAAGTGTTTCAGTGCTACAAAATGCATTAAAAAAAAAAAAAAAATTAAAAAAGCATCTAATGTTTATCAGCATAAAGGGATCTTCATAAAAATTTGCAGAGAATGGCCAGCCACTGGTCAAACTCAACTCAGACACCAGGCAGTATGGAACCAGCTGGTAGCACCACAGGAGTCCTTAGACATGGAGATGAATGTGTCTGCTCTGCCATCTCCAGTCAAAGGACCAGAAATTAAGGCAGAAATGCAGACTCCACATGGAAGATTGTCAGGGATTGAAAGATTGGTGAATTGTGTGAGTTAAATCTTCCCACGGAAGGGAGTAGGAGGGGGAGGGAGGAGTAACTTGCTTCCTCTAAAGGATCAAAGCAGAAAAGCAAATCCAAACTCATGAAGTATATGCAGTCCATCATCTTAGTTTGTGTAAATAAATTAAATTGCACCAAAGGACATTTCTGAGCACAGAGCATATAGTCAAAACAGTTTATGGCATGGCTTTGGCTTAAATGAAATAACATTTTCTGAAACACAACCTTATGGGCTGGCTGTTTGATGTATTTGCAGTGTATATGTTCAACCATCCATACAAAGGTTACTAATATATCAGGAAGAAATCTCTTAAGGTAGATAAAGACTGGCAGAGCAATAAGGATTGCAGGTGTCACACCTACTTATAAATATGTTTCAAAAAAGCAATGTTTACATATTTTTCAAAGTAAAACTATAATACCAGGATTTACAGATTAAGTCAGCTTGCAAATTTCTGCTTCACTGGATGATCTAAAGCTGATTAACATAAGCAACAAACAGGACTGTAAACTGACTAAAAGATTGATGATGTGTTGGAAAGAGTGGTGATTAGCACAAATGGTAAAAAGAAAGAAAGAAGAAAAATTATGCAATTAATATGCCATCTGATGTCTTTCCCTCTGGGAAATTAACATTAAAAGACTTACTACATGATTTCTCAGAATTTATATTCCTTTGCAATTAGCTTTTATGTGATATCCCCGTTAAGGCAGTATACACTCCATGCTGTCTGGAGATATTTTTTTCCTTCAATTACTAGCCCTTGCTCAGAAGGAAGATACTGGCAGTCAGTCAGGACTTCCACAGCACACAAGCAATACTCTCAAGAAAAAAATAGCAACCACCCTGTGCTACAGTGACTTACTGGGAAAACTTTGCTCTTGGTTTCCAAAGTTGGACAAGTAGAAATAAGTGAAGTGTGCCTGTTACCTGGAAGATTAAGGAAAACAGAAGAATTTTTTTTCCTGTCACTGACACATCTAAGACCTTTTAACTGTTGCACAATTATCTCCAAACCCATGACAATATGAACTACAATGACCCCAAGTGTAAATGAGTAACCAAGTAGCTTTTGAAGGGGAGAAGCATGTTTATGGGCTGATTGCATGCTACAATACAGATAATGCTATCATACAAATAGCAAACATTCCCTAACTGCTACCTTATGAGTTGGTTTTACTGCTGAGGACACATGCAGGGATCCTAGAGGACCTACAGGCGTGACAGTGCATCATAGTGTCATATCCAACAGTGCACACAATGTAACTCCTCTCCTTGTTTTACCATTGCAGGACAGAACAGGGTAGGCTGTGCTCTTACTGAGTGTACTTTGGAGAACAGAACAGGTTCGTGAACACAGCTTGCCCCCATTTACCTCTGCGCAGTGTTCACACCATTTACCTTCAAGAGTTCACTGTCTCAAAGGTCCAAATTCTTCAGTGTAACTGTAACTGCTTTGCAAAACAAAGCAGCCTTCATCTGGTTTATTGAGCTTCTTAAGAATTTTTCTTATGTAATGTGAAACTCAGGTAATCCAGAGACATGAAAGCAAAGCCTTTTCTGTTTGAACAATTCACATCACTAGTAGGGGAGCATCTGAGGCAAATGGGCCATGGTTAAACATCTCTTGCTCTTAGACATATCTGTTTCTTGCAACTTTCTTCAAAGAGTTCCAGAGTCTTGGTCTTACAGAAATTGGAGCAAGAGCTGGAGGGTACGAAAGCACATTGTTGCCACCATTTTACTAAAGCACAGCTCAGTTGTGGTGCAGAAGGGTTAAGCTCTAACTGTCAAATCTGTACCACCAGGATCATTCCAACACGCTTTCCACTCAGAACTACTTTAGGCAAATACATTTTCATTTCCAAATGTTTTTACTAGATTTGGGCAGCAACGAAAGAACAATACTGCTGAGTTAAAATAGAAATTAAAATCCCACGCACTCTGCTGCTGGTGGAGCTTTTGCAAGTATTAGTCATATTTCTATCCTGTTTGACTCTGCTATTACTATTTTCCTTCATTCTTTTTCCAAGGTCTGCATATAGTTACACCTGATGACAGTTATTTTTTCCATTATTGCTTTTCTAGTGCCGTGTCTACAATGGCATATTGCTTAACTGTATGTAATAAAACATTAACAAAATTAAAGAAAGCACAGAAAGGATCTACCCACTAAAATAACAACAACATGCCCTTGACAAAGGAACAGCAATGAAAGCCCATCATCCAAGGGCTTCTAAAGATGATCCTGGATCTTCAGAAATATCCCATGCAGAAGACTGATCTCTGTATATATCTGTTTCTTATCTTATTCTGGAAGACAAGAAGTATAAATGGAAAACATTATGAAGTAACAAATAATACAAGCTAAAAACTGGTTTATTAGTGCAGCATTTGTTAACAAGGAAACTTTTGCTGTCCTGAAACTTGTAATCCTGTATTAGAAGGCAGAAGTTATTTAACACTGAAAAAGAATGGTTTTCTATCACATTGAGCTCCAGCTGCAATGAAGGGTTAGTTAGCAGTGGAATCTTCCTCTAATACTCAAGAACAAGAAAGTTGAGATCCCTCAGGTTTGTAATGCTGTAATTATTATTATTTTCCTTTGTTATCTTCTCTAACAGACAAGCAATTACACACTCCTTTGGAGTTGTAAACCTGGGTTTGATGACTATGAAAAAGACACTGAGAAGACTAGTGTCTTTATTTCGCTACAACCTTGACCATCCTTTCTTTGCAGTACCTGCAAAGCAATTCCTACCACAACAGAAATAAAGATATTTGTAGCTCCAGAAGCATTCAGAGAGCAAGAAGAGAAGATGAAGGCATACATATGCAACACACTGCCATGCTCCATGCTCAGAATCCTCAAGGACTGATGGGTTCCCGTGCAGTTCACAGTACTCCACCATCCTGTTTCTTGAGGCATTTGTACATAAACAAGCCTAACCTTTTAATCCTTCAAAGTATGACTGTATCCTTCAGCCAGGATACAGAAGGGTATTTTCACCATCTTATATGAAATATCAATGCTTCAACTGATGATATTCAGAGCTGCCTACACAGGTAATAAAAAAAATTAGTGAATCACTCATGGGAGGAGTTGAAGCTTGATGTCTTTCCCTTCACAAGCCATTCAGTCAGCTCAAAGATTTCTGCCTAAACCCAGGTTGCCTGAGTCCCTTTAAATGAGACATTATCACTTTTATTACTGAAATCCAAGACATTAACATATTTACAGGTAGGGACTCTTCAAGAAAAAATCAAATTAGTTTATTTTTTCCTTAGAGAAACTCACTTAGACAAAACAGAATCAAGATTCAAACAATTACAAATCCCCAAACCCTCCCACCTATACAAAAAGTGAAAAGTACTACTGAAAAAAGAGAGAATATACAGTATATACAGAATATACAGTATATGCTAGATTCATGGTCTGCTATATCTTTTCCTTTAACAGTTTCTGCAACATCGGGAAACGCAAAACAATCCCATGTCACAGGTGGTAACATAAAAATTGTAAGACTGAAAGCTTGTACAGTCCTCAGATGCATATTCTCAAGTTTAAATAGTGGCTTAATCCCAAAGTCTTAGAGTCCTAGAGGCTTCAGAGGGAGTATGCTTAGACTGGTCTCCTTCAGGTCAGAACAGAAGCCTCTGTGATTGGAATGTGTCTTCCAAGCTCACCACTAGATCCCTTCTTGAGTCTACTGAGGAAGTTGTTTTCTAAGACTCATTTAAACAGCTGAATGTGTTTTTTATCAGGTGACTTTATATAAACCTTCTTAATAAAATTTTTATTATATAACTTTGGACAGATTTCTAAACATAGCTTGCCTGTCCAAATATTTAAATACACTTTTAGGAAAAAATGAAGTTAAAGAGAGAAGAGAAGAGAAGGAGAAGAGAAGAGAAGGAGAAGAGAAGAGAAGGAGAAGAGAAGAGAAGGAGAAGAGAAGAGAAGGAGAAGAGAAGAGAAGGAGAAGAGAAGAGAAGGAGAAGAGAAGAGAAGGAGAAGAGAAGAGAAGGAGAAGAGAAGAGAAGGAGAAGAGAAGAGAAGGAGAAGAGAAGAGAAGGAGAAGAGAAGAGAAGGAGAAGAGAAGAGAAGGAGAAGAGAAGAGAAGGAGAAGAGAAGAGAAGGAGAAGAGAAGAGAAGGAGAAGAGAAGAGAAGGAGAAGAGAAGAGAAGGAGAAGAGAAGAGAAGGAGAAGAGAAGAGAAGGAGAAGAGAAGAGAAGGAGAAGAGAAGAGAAGGAGAAGAGAAGAGAAGGAGAAGAGAAGAGAAGGAGAAGAGAAGAGAAGGAGAAGAGAAGAGAAGGAGAAGAGAAGAGAAGGAGAAGAGAAGAGAAGGAGAAGAGAAGAGAAGGAGAAGAGAAGAGAAGGAGAAGAGAAGAGAAGGAGAAGAGAAGAGAAGGAGAAGAGAAGAGAAGGAGAAGAGAAGAGAAGGAGAAGAGAAGAGAAGGAGAAGAGAAGAGAAGGAGAAGAGAAGAGAAGGAGAAGAGAAGAGAAGGAGAAGAGAAGAGAAGGAGAAGAGAAGAGAAGGAGAAGAGAAGAGAAGGAGAAGAGAAGAGAAGGAGAAGAGAAGAGAAGGAGAAGAGAAGAGAAGGAGAAGAGAAGAGAAGGAGAAGAGAAGAGAAGGAGAAGAGAAGAGAAGGAGAAGAGAAGAGAAGGAGAAGAGAAGAGAAGGAGAAGAGAAGAGAAGGAGAAGAGAAGAGAAGGAGAAGAGAAGAGAAGGAGAAGAGAAGAGAAGGAGAAGAGAAGAGAAGGAGAAGAGAAGAGAAGGAGAAGAGAAGAGAAGGAGAAGAGAAGAGAAGGAGAAGAGAAGAGAAGGAGAAGAGAAGAGAAGGAGAAGAGAAGAGAAGGAGAAGAGAAGAGAAGGAGAAGAGAAGAGAAGGAGAAGAGAAGAGAAGAGGGACCTACGATGATCATCTAGTCCAACTACCTGTCTGATTCAGGGCTAAACAAAAGCTAAAACATTTTGTGAAGGGCATTGTCTAAATGCCTCTTAAACACGAACAGACTGGAGATATCCACCACCTTTCTAGAAAGTCTGTTCCAGTGTTTGATCATCCTCTTGGTAAAGAAATGCTTCCTAAAAGCCAGTCTAATCCACTGTTGGAGCAGCTTTGAAGCATTCCTACACATACTATTACTGGATAGCAGGAAGAGGAGACAAGTGCCTCACACTCCACTTCCCATCCTCAGGAAGCTGTAGAGAGCAATTAGATTGCCCCTCAGCCCTTGTCTCCAAACTAGATAAGCCCCAAGTCCTCAAGGACCTTCACATCCTTCTTAAATTGTGGGAGCTAGTACTCCACACAGTGATCCAGGTGAGGCCACAGCAACGCTGACTAGAGCAGGAGAATCACCTCTCTTGACCAGCTGGTAGTGCTGTGCCTGTGCACTCCAAGAGGCTGTCTACTCTCCTGGCTTCCAGGGCACACTGTGGAATCACACAGAGCGTGATGTTGACCAGCACACCCGATCTCCAGTTGTTTTCTTATTTAGGATTTTAAGTTCTTTCTGTTTCTGCAGAGAGAAAATTAATCTGGTAAGAACTTTGCACAGATCAGGCACAGCTATTAATGCAGGCTTTTCTATTTCACAGGCTGAAAAGATAGTTTTTTAGTTCTTGATTTTGCAAGCTTTTTGCTACTCCCCGTGAAAGTTCCCATGACATTTCCATAGGCAAGTTCCTCATCATTTGAAAAGAGCTTTCACTGGCTTCTTGCAAACTGGAGGAAATGAGCAATGGGTATATCACAATGTGTAGGCATTTTCATATCAAAACCTCCAATGATCATTGTCATTGACATCTTTCAACATAATGCTATTTAAAAATTATATCATTGGGAGGCTATCTGAATTAATAGGTTCTTAGAGGGAAGATAATGGACCAAAAAAAAAAAAAAAAAAAAAAAAAAAAAAAAAAAAAAAAATCCAAGATAAGTACTCAAAATCTAAATAGACACTACTCAAAAGTCAAAGTGGTAAAGAGGCCAGCAATAGTAGCCAAACAAATAAAAAGAGACAGAGATTAAAATAAATGCATATATATTTCAACATATATGGACTGTCTGCTCAGATTTGCTTTCCAGTAGACTGAAAATAAAACTGATGTGAATATTCCAGCTGGGCAGCAAAGGGTTGGCTTTTCTGTCTTCCTGACAAAATATTTTGTTTTCCTAATGCTTAATAGTTCTTCTATGGATATTTATGTGTTTTGTAAAAATGGCATTTTGCAACAGAATGTCTTGGGAAATTTCCATTGCACTGTGCTATACACAGGAGCTCAGAAAACTTTCAAAGTAAAATAGCTCAAAAACCCATCTAGGCAGTGATGGTTGAGGGCAGTGTTTGAGGGGAATTCACTCTGCTCCTGTTGACTCAGTGCTGTCTGACTACTTTCAAGAATCTCTATCCCCAAACTCACCCAGCAGGGAAAGCAGTTGCAAGAGTGCTGCCATACTGAACCACAGCAGGGAGTGTCACCCTGCCCAACCCTGGCTCCAGCAGTAACCAGGACTGAGGAGAAAACTTGTCCAATTCTTTTTTTCCTCCCCCTTTCCAAGATGGACAAAATTACTAGGTTGTAACCTATTTCACACCAGAAAATCAGGTTTCCAAACTCAACATCCAAATGCTTTATTTGCTTCCAGTCAAAACCAATTTCTTTGTTGAATATAAGGTGTTCTATGAAAATATATACTCAGTGTTCTGTCAAAAGAGCAAATCAACAAATACTAAAAAAAAAAATAAAAAAAAAAAGAGAAAATGTTGTGTCACACTATAAATCCATTATATCCTAAAAACTTGATGGGAAAGAAGTAGGTCATGTGGAATTGGGGGGAAAAAAACAGAGAATAGTAAGAAGGCCAACTAGAAAAGTTCAAACAGCTTCAAATATATTGGTAGAGAGACCAGATTCTTTAGCTTAGAGAAGAGATGGTGTGTATGAGAAGGGTTGTCAACAAAAACACATAATAGAAATTTATAAACCTGTGAGTAGAAGAGAGAAGGTGAACAGAGCTTGATTGTTCCTTGGTTTTGTAGCTGTGTACAAAATACATCTGTATCAAATGAAAATGCAAGGTGGTAGACTCGAAATAAAAAAGAGATTCTTCTTCAGCGGCACAGTTAAGCAATGGACAGCCTCTAGGCATAGGACTTTGTAAGTACCAGAACCTCACAAGGGTTTCGAATGTATTTGGCCAAATTTAAGGAATAAAAATGATGCCTGGTAATCTTCATTCACATGACTAATGCTCCAGTTGGCTAAGGGAATTTCTGCCTACAAATTCCTAGGACATAGAAGACTGTCCTTCATAGGAATCATATGCAGCTTCCCTGTTGCTATAGTATTTCTTGGTACCAGGTAGTGGCCACTTGCAGAGGCAAGTTAAGAGAACAGATGAATCTTCATATATGTCCACATGTTCAATATTCACATTTTTCTTCCAGACTAGTACAAAAGAATAGCTGGTGCTGAAAAACAGCAGAAAATACCTATTTTGGTACACCAGTAACTTCCCTCTAGTTTTTCTGCAGTGGCAGTAGGACTACAGCCTGATTAGACAATTCTAAAATGCACTGACATGCATTCCAAATCTTCCACAGGGGTCCTAACTTACTGATTTATCACATCACAGTCAGAAATGCTGTGTGAGTAAATGTTTATGAGATAGATTTATGTTAGTACTCAGTTCTCAGGCCTGCAACCTCTGAAAGTTCAGTTGAGCAAAGTAAAATGGAAGCTGTCTTGAAAAAGGAAATGCTTGTCTGGAAATTCCTTTACCATTTTTACCTTGCAATGTTTTCAGCACATTACTTAACAACAAACAATCCAGAAAGTGAACTTTGTTCTGTATTATCACACTAGAGCTTTCCAATCTGCAGCCAAAGCAAGCTCTAGGATCAAAAAGTCTGACTGCATATTGATTTTACAACAGACTGCACATATCTCAGGGAGCACCAATGGCAGCTGTTGCTATCAACACACCTCACTTTCCAACAAAACTGGAAAAAAAACCCTTATTCACCTTTCAGCTGAAGGATTAGTCTGTTTCTGATCATTTCTAATTAACCAGCTTCTTCAGATGCTTACAAGTTACATACCCAGTGTCTGAGATACACCAGTCATTTTAACATAACTTTTTTTCCTTTCACAAGCCGTTTGCTGAGTCACTTATACCCATCCCAATGAGAAAAAGAATAATGGATCCCACAGAGCCCTCTGAATATCTAGGCTTTCTCAATGAAACATTTTATTATATAGCCGATAGAGGAAACAGATTTCCTTGCTTGCTTGAAACATTGTTTCAGACTGTAGCAATTACCATTTAAAATGTCCCTGGCAAGTCACCCCTGTAGAGATCTTGTGTCTTCTTTGGTCCCGAAAAACTACCTCTTCTGACACGAATTACAGGCATTTCACTGGATGAGACACAAACACACACCATGCCTGGTCTAGGACTGTATCTGTCTTTCATTCTGCATCTTCTCAGTGCTTTTTTATACCTTGATGAGTTATGAGAAAAGTGAAGTTCTTTTTATTCTTGTAATGAAAAATAAGTGCATCTCATCAGTTCAAACATCAGAAACAAAAGCAAAAATCTCAGTATTTTTAACTGTGAAAACACTTTACCTGCAATGATACGGGTATTTTAGCTAATAGTTTTTAGTTGTTGCTCATACTAGCTCAATGTATGTCTGTTTACCCTAACTGTATGGTACAAACATCAGAGCAGCATAGGGATAACATGACCATTTTAGAAAGCTAAACATACATCACAACATTTGATATTCCCAAGATATCTCTTGGTGTGTGGTCAGGTTACAGATTATTTAGTTGTCCCAAGAATTTCCCTGACCTGTGTTAACTGTGGCTAAAGTTTATCTCTCATTTTCTGCCCTATTCCCCTCATCACCCCCAGCTCCTGGTTACAGTCTGGCACCAAAGTCGAGCCTGAGTGTGACACAACTCAGGAGCTCTAGGACAGTTTTTACCTTATCATCAAGGCTGGCTGCTTCTTACTTTTTCCTCTATCATGTCTGGCACTGGCTGAATGAATCTCAGCACTGGTTGTCAAAATTCTGTGAGCCTAGAGACAGTTTTACTAGCCAATATCAGGCCCCTTTAAATGAGACAAAAAATAGCAGAGGATTCCAAAATTACCTTAATTGAGTTACTTCAGTTGTGTTCCATTTTCTTCACCAGAAAATGTGTCTGTTATTTCAAATTTGTTTCAATATTTATTGTCTGCCAGCTGTCCCTGAGAATATATTTACCTTTCATCAGGGCTGCTTTGAGGTCTCTTGTACCCCTTTCAAAGTGCCACCCCTGCACAGAACTGTGTTGCAATCAACCAAGGGCATACTATTGGTTCATAAACATTTCGGTTTCAAAGCATCAGAATTGTTTTATATTCCTTTATTGAAGGAAACTTGAAGCCAGTAAATCTGCTCTTGAATCATAGTGAATGGCACAGTGCATGCTCCCCTGGAATGTGAGGCAGGTGCTGTCAACACAGAGAATTTATAGATGCCTTGCCTAGTCAGGCACAAATTTACCCTATGAGCTGGGCCATGCTGTCTTCTCACACCATGTCTGGCATCCTTAGAAAGCCAAACTCATCTCCACAGACTGCCTTGTTCCTAGATCATTTACCAAGCAACTTTTTAATGAAGGACACTGTGCATGCCTGACAGTTCTACGCATTTAATATCCAAACTCTCTTGGTTGCTGTCTATGCAGGTAGACTATCTTGTGTCCTGCAGCACTGATGATTGTGTGCAGATGCAAGCACACAACTTTCACTACATGAGATCAAGGACTTGGTGTACAATGTATAGAGACAGAGAAATAGCAGAAGATATATAAGGACATGTAGAAGGTAGAACTAAGAGGTCCCAGATTCATTACTTTCAAATTTTGAGTATTTTACACTGTGATTTTTCACAGATGTTCAAGTGAGCTTGGCATCTGAAACCAGTTAAAATTCAATGTAACTAGAAATCTTAACTCACATAGGCTGTTTTAAAGATTCCAGGATTCACAGGTCTGTTTTTAACAACAGTAATTTCTTCCATGTCAGTTTTCACTGATATTTGATAATCATCTTCTTAGACTCTTCGTTCTCCTCTAGTGTAACAAGACTGTTTCAAAATGTAAAACACACATTATATTTCCACACACATAGTTACAAATGCAGTTAGTCTCATTATTTCAGAAAACCTTATCTGTAAAATGCTGTAAAGGAACAGATTTTTACTAGGTAAAGGAGCAAAGAATGCAGTAGACAAGCTGTAAACCATAAAGTAATAACTTTCTTTTACAGTGATGGCATGGTGTCTTAATTACATACACATTTGAGCCCATTTATGTGCCAAGCAGGTCTTTAGATACAAAGACAAATGGTCTTCTTCTACCAGGGAAAGGAAAATCCTGTTTCTCTGCTTGCAGTAGAAGATAAGGCATGGAGGAAACAAACAAACAGAGTGGTCTATGAACAACCACACAAACACACGTCTCACAGAGTCACAGAAGAGGATGTACACCCATGGATGAGGACCTTAGGGGAAGGGAACTGATGGGAGGTGTAGTTAACCTACAAAGGGCTATGTGCATACTGCAGCGTAGAGTTACTGTTCATTATCATTGCATTAGTTCCTTTCCTAACTGTTGCTAGATGTAACAAAGTGTTGTTTACAGGTGAATTGCATTCCTTCTTTTATTTATTTTTCACAGAAATTTCACATTACCTCCATTTTTCTGCATCCTTAACAGAAGCCTGTTGGGTAGGAGTAGATAGCAACTTCTTTTTTATTTTTTTTGAGATGCAGCAGATGAGATTAAAAAATTTGGTACTACTCTTGTTCAAGAGTAACAGTTCAGCAGGGTCCAACTCAGTCTCCTTATCGTCAATGTCTGTTCATTTTACAAAGGAGATCAAAGCCTTACCTAAGAATTGTGTTTGTACACTTCAAATACTTGAAGCCTCTCTCATTCCAGAGTCACATCATA
>VXBX01002558.1:81465-94101 GCA_013400415.1 Scytalopus superciliaris
TCATCTAGCTGCCTATTAATGCAATTTCTATGTAATTAAGTGTCTTAGTGATCTATATCTCTGGCTGAGGTTGGCCAACACAGTCAGAACTTATCCATATAGATAAATGCTGTGATTGTGTTTTCATCAGAAATCAGATTAGAAAATATCACATTGCCACTGGAAAAAGTTAAAGTAATAGTTTGATACTGGAAAACAAAGTCATAAGTAGGTCTGATGTAGGAAAAAAAAAGAATCACAAAACTCACTTTCTTATTTAGTAAGAAAGAGCATTAAATTATTAATAGTAAATTTTCCATTCAGTTTTTNTTGTATGCAGAAAAATCAAACTAATAAGACAAACGCAATGGTGCATCATCATCACAACAGTAAAATCTAATGTTTTGTTCACCCACTTTTGCCTGTACAGTTTCAGTACCTGACCATTCCAAAACAAGTGCTAGAGCCAAACAAGCTGATCAGATGTAATTTTTTCCCCATTCATCCAGCAGAAGCTTTTATTATACATCTATGACAGCACTATTGACAAAATAATCTTACCAGCTCCTACTTGAAATTAAATACCACTGTGCTAAATATATTGCCTGATATATCTAGGCAGTACAGACCTGAATCTTCATTTTTGCAATGTTTCCTGGCTATTGTTTATTACTATAGGAGGGAAAAAACTTAGAGGTGCGTGGGTATTCTATCAATAGGACTGCAAAATATTTCTGAGGAGTTTCAGAATATTGAATTTTCCTAAGACAAGACTTCAAACATTTTTGTTTCTGTCCAAAATTTACTACTTATTTTTCATTTCATAATGAGCTTTTCAAAACTCTAAGGTCCCTTATTTAATATAGTCTAAAAAAATTAATTTTCCCTTCTAGATTAAAAAAAATCCAGCTCTCACACAGGAATACATATAGTACTATGTATTCTATGTGTGTGTAGCATATACACAGACAGGGAAGCAATCATCTCACAGAAGCAGGAAAACAACATTGTGCATGAACACCTTGGTTTTCAGTNTTCATTTCCTTCTGCAGGTATCTGATGTCATGACACCATTCACAAAAGTCCTCCCTCTTTTCCTCAGATTATCTTGACATCAAGCCTTCACTGTTTTAAAGTCAAGCAACCAATGCATTTCTTTTCAGTGTGAATGCCACCTTTACGTTTCAGTATAGGCCCAGGAAAATATTAAATAATTGTATGCAGAAAAATCAAACTAATAAGACAAACGCAATGGTGCATCATCATCACAACAGTAAAATCTAATGTTTTGTTCACCCACTTTTGCCTGTACAGTTTCAGTACCTGACCATTCCAAAACAAGTGCTAGANTACTATGTATTCTATGTGTGTGTAGCATATACACAGACAGGGAAGCAATCATCTCACAGAAGCAGGAAAACAACATTGTGCATGAACACCTTGGTTTTCAGTGCTTTGCCTTCCTGCTTGTACAAATTGGCTACCAAAGGCCAATATGCTCTATTCTCTGTATTTCTACACATAGAAAACCGTTTATACTAATTTCATAGTTTTGTTTGTGTGGGTTTATAGCTGTTTTGAATTACTTTTTCTTATTTCAGTAGATTTCTAAGCAGGTGGAATTCTTCCAATCTGTTAAAAGGAGGACCCAAGCAGAAACTTTCATCCGTTTATCTGAATCTGTTCTAGTTAAGCAAAGACAAATAGTGTAAAGACCAACCTTTATCTGGGTGTAGCATTTTTATCTATGTCACATCATGAATGACCTTCTTGAGAAAAAAATCTTAAATCCAGTCAGACACTAGGATTTAAAACACTGTTTAGTGTTTAACAAAGGATTTACCCTTCAAACATCACATTACTTTGATCCATGGATTAATGTTTCCACTGTATGGCAATAAACCTAACAATCTTTAGGAAATATCACAGATCTCAAAGCGGGCTTAAAACTGAATGATAGTTTGCCCAACAAACTACATATGTTAGGATGAGCTTAAGCTATAGTGGTTATTAGGTAGGAAAAAACAGTTTGATTTCATACTCCAAACTCATGGCAACACATGACTGACATACACAAAGTATTCATATGTAAATAAAACTAAGGAAATTCCTGTTCAGGAAATGATCCTATTGCACTGAATCAGTGGGACACTTCCAGGTACAGCTTTATATTTCTTTTTTTAATAATTGATTTTTAAATCAAATTTATTATCTTAATTACACATACACATATGAATGCACAACTATGCATACACCCTTCCACACCTTTCATTAACACTGTTGATATTAGCAGAGGAAATCTATAAAAAATTACAGTACTCAACCTATGACCCTAGTCTGTACTGTTCATGGCCTCACATAGTCAACATACATTGTCCAGATTGTTCAGACAATCAGTGACAATGCAAGAATTGGCTATGTTCTACAGAAATGTCTGACACTAAGATCTTAAAATTGATACTGTTAGGCAAGCTCAGCTACAAATGACATATGCATCTAGGGTTTTAAAGCCTAGAAAAACACCACTCATGTATGGAAAGCAATATATATGCTTTTCATATGTATTTTTTTATTATTTATTTCTTTTATGACTGAAAAAAGCCAACATGTTTATGTTTGATTTGGAAACCTGCATGTTTAGTATTGCCTTTTTGTTGCATTTTGTGCCATACAGATGACATAAAATAAGGAAAGAGTTGTAATAAATATGCTCATCTACAACTGGAAGGAGGAGTTAAAGACCCTGAACAAAATTCCTGTTCATCAGTCCCTGAATAAAACAATGAATCAGTAGTATTCTGTAAGGCCTGTTTTCTTTAATTTTTCTGATGATGTGCAGGAAGATGGAAGAAATTCAGTTTGATGGAGCAAATTTCTTTCCAAGGAACTATACATCAGATTCTCGCACTGGAACTTGAATCATATGAAAAATGATAGAGTTCAAGCAACACTGCAGAACCAACAAATAAGGAAGAATGGCAAAGGAATATGATGGAGAAATTAAGAGAATTATTTAGGAATGTAACACTTTACTGAAGCTTCAGAGTGTTTTTACTTCTTTAAAGGGTTTGCACATAAACTCCAAAACACTCTTCCATGTGAGGAATATGATCTTTTACTACTGCTTAGATCTGTGTAAGTGGTTTATTACTTACAAACAATGATTTAATTTCAGTTTGATTAAGAAGTTCCCAGGGACTTATTCACGGAGCCTGGGGAACTGAGCTGTTCTTTTCCCTCTAAGCTTCATGTGAGATTGCAGCTATGAACAATGCTGAAGCGGCAGGGTCCATAATGCTGGGCTTTTGCACATAACTGTGCTTTGGGAAAGCAGTGACCCCTGCCCAGCCCATCATAATGCTAAACTGTCACATATTATTCAGATCACACAGGACTAAATGGGCAACCTGATGGCAATAACTTTAACAATCTAGAGTGAAATGCTATGCTTTTGGGTCAAACCTCCCATCATCTGTGATAGGAACAGTCACAACAGGAAATAGATTCTCAGCAGCTGTTGACTTTTTCTTTAAATGAGGTATGTTGAAATGAACTGCCACATTCCCCATCTCCATTTGATCTAGTGTTTTAGACAAAAAAAAGAAAACAGAAGGATATCTTTGCTGGCACGCTGCAGGTAGTTTCATTCCAGGTGTTTTAAAGACTTTGGCAATTAGATGCAGAGTGAAAATTAAAGTGAAAAAAAATTTCCTCTTTGTCTGATCCTTCAGTTTGAACTGCTGTTCTGTTGATACAGAAGCATTCATCAAAGTGCCAACATGTTTAAGAGGAAGGAAATCCCCTTACCTCTCCTTTTACAGAGCAATTTTAATAAAGAGAGCCCAGAGCCACAAACACTGCTCCCACCCAGACATGTAAAGCACACATCTAAAGTTAACAGTTGGCTTTTTTGCACTCTGCAGGTTTGAGGTCAGGCTGTTTCTCAGCAGCAGCACAGCAGGTATGCACGGGATACACAAATGCATGCCAGTAATTTTGAGCAGCAGGCTTGTATGACATCTTTAATTTGTTACGAAGTCTTTGGGAAGGAGGTGGTTTGTGATCTACCATCTATTCAAATGAAGAAATTGAAGCTGGTATTGCTGGACAAAGACTCCATTTCCAGGAATATCTTTCTAGGACTATCCCTTATGGTCAAAGACTCAACTGTTGTACTATCATTGCTATTCATATTTAATAGTCAGTAGGGTTGCCTGGGAAATGGTTGTTCATTTTATTATAAAAACATTAAAATGCAATGTTGTTTTACTAATATCTTACTCTAACATCAATCTAACTTGCAAGGTCGATTAGGCAGTAGTCATAAAACAAAGCAGAAAGATTCCAAAGCCTTAGGCTGAGGATATCCAGTCTTTTCTACTTTGACTTTACTGATAGCAGATATCTATGTAAATAAGTTCACAAATCCGGTGAGATTTAAGTGTAGATAAATGAAATACTCTGATGTCAAACAAACATTATTTCTAATTGTCAAGACTTGTGTACTAGTTAAAATACCCAGAAATCCAGTGTATTATAATGCCGTAAAATAAGATATATTACACTAGACTTTAATTTGGAAAACTTCAGTAAGCAGAAGCCTTAAACCCTAAGGCAGTTCAAGTTAATACTATATATTTTATTTGCTATTGGAAGGGAAAAGAGTGAGTCATCCAAGCTGATATTTTCCACCACAGACAAGTTTAAACTTCAGAGTGAGCAGGTCTCTAACTGAAAGTGTTAAAGGAAATATCACCTATGCAAAAAGCCAGGTATTAGAAGCAAAGCATTTCTATGTTTTTAGGTTGATATCCTGTATCCTACTTCGTAAATGGTAGAACTTGGTAGAAAACTACATTTAGTTAATAATACTAAGGAAGCTTGCACAAAGTCTTTTCCTAGAGTTACAAACCATGTCTGAAGATTGCTAAATGGACTTAAATTTGAAAACCCACTTCACAAACTTTAACTGGTTCTAGTTGGTATGATCAGTCACATCAGATGTATGGTAGACAAGGAAGTTATTTTTCACTCTATAGCTTATAGATTCCAGGAAGCAGCAGGCCCTGACTAACTTGGAAAATTTAACAGTGCACATTTATGAGTGCAGTTTAACTGGTTTTGAAAGGAAGATAGGACCAAAATAGTTACCACAGGTACTACGTTGTTCTCTACCTGTACCTCCATTACAATTTCTGAACAATTAGTACAGATCTGAGCATCGTCTGAATGTGTCTATACTTTCAGCAACAACAGTTGATTACTTCTCTCTTTCAGCCATTGACAATATAGTGGAAGATACATAGTAAGAGATTTAATACACATACACAAGTTTTAGCAAAACATGTTTTCATTGTCACACTTCAGAACACAAGACAGTTAGCATTTTACTTTTGAATTATTTGTCTCCTCTACAATTCTTTTCTTTGTGCAGTAATATAGCAGTTTATCCCTATTGTCATTGAAATACTTCATGCTTCTTACAATTTCTGTTTGAGACCAGAAACCTTAAAACTAAGTACACTACAAGGTGGACACCTCTTTTTTTCTTTTTTTCTTTTTTTTTCCAAATAGTTTCCTTGTGTTTTGAGTTCTTAGTTCCTACCTCACCTTTGAGAGGGGTAACATAGACTAAAAGAAACCACAGGCACCATGAAAACAAATTTATCTTGTGCAAACAAATCTTTCATTTTGTCAACTCCGTGTGCAGTATATCTTGCTTTACTAGTTTTCAGTTCCAATTAATGTTAGTGCCTACTTTTATTGCTTTTCTCATTCCTTTAAGGACATGTTGTAGAGAAGAATGACAGGTTCTTTTTGGTACTAATTTCTGTGGTGACAGAAGTCATCCAGGCTCTGCATTGCTTGTGCACAATCCCTTTGGGAGGAAAGTTACAGAACAGAACACAATTCCAATAGACTGGACTTTGTGGAGTCCCCTTCACCTGTGGTAAGAAGACAGGAAGACGTTGCAGTTCAGGTTAGCTGGGGTTTTAACAGCCTAAACTTGTATAACTCAACTAGATTTGCTCCTGATAAAACCTGTGTAACTCATACCACAACAGTCACATTGCGTCCAAATGTAAATTTTTGAGAAGCCGTGGGAGCTTCTGCTCCTAGTAATGTATCATTAAGATCACTCTGCCTGCAAATCCATCAGGGTGTCTGCTGTTATACTCAGCATCACCCTCACTGAGCTCCCACACCTCAGGGAGAACAGAAAATAATGGGCCTGGGTGAATATCTAAATGCCAATGCAAGCATTTTTCAGGTGTTTTTTTTTTTTTTTTTCAATGCTAGCACTCTCAACTAAATACCTTCCTAGTAACATCAGATCTTGGATATAGGCAGAGGTTTAGCCAATGTACATTATTGCCTAGGTGACTAAAAATAAGCAAAAGCTAAAAATAGTTAGCTACAAGTAGCTAAAAATAAATGAGAACTGAAGTAATAGAGTACCAAAGGACATTTCAATGATAAAGTCAAGACCAGGCATGGTAAAATCATTTGGACAAGTGCAGAGTCAAAAATGTTGGTAATTTATATGTGTCGGCTACTCTGAATTAAGCATGCCAACAGTTTGTCAGGCTATAAAAGTCAGACATACTGGTGAAAAAAATATTGTCACATACTTAATATTTTTCTTTTTTTTTTTTTAAGTTTTCCTTACCTGTTTTCAATTCACTCAAGAGACATTTTTCCTTGCCAGATCTTTATTTAGATTATATTACCAGGAGAACTAATTCATTGACAGCTTCTATTTCTATCTGCATAATGACAGTTAATGACAGGTTTGTATTGTAATTTATTCTCACATAAAAATACTGGTAGAGTCTGATAATGTTAGAAAACATCTAGACAACACTAATCCAGGATAGTGCTAGCTATTCACTTCATTCTGCATTTGAAGGTAGAAAAAGAATACATTGCCTTGTAAAACCAAAACTAAACCAAAACAAAACCCCAAGCAAAAAACAACAGCGACCAAATCACCAGGTAAAATGATGGAAACAATGCACAAGAGTTAAATGTAACCCTACAGACATTGCTGTAATCTCAAATGTTCCCATTTATCCCTCATTATTTGCCTATGCTTTTCAAAGCTACTGATTTTCAACATCATCTTTTAATCTTAAACAGATTCATTTCCCAACTGTCATTCCCATCATCTTGCTGCAGTATCAGCTGTGAATTTCACCTTTGTTTCCTGTCTTATTAGGATTTTTTTCCATGCCTTATATTGTAGGTGTTCTTGTTTATTTATAAGCCAAATATCCTATAATCTGAAACTGAATAATGTCACTTAGATTTTTACATTACTAGCTAAAATATCTATTGAGACCTTGAATGAAAATATTTACAGATGTGCTTCATTTTAATTCCAGTGAGACTCCTCCCATGAGCCAAATATTCAAGTTTAAGCAAAATACATAAAGGTACCTACTCCACCTCCAGGTAATCCTTTGGCAGGCCAGAAGTTTGTTTTCCATGACACTGAGTGGAACAGACACCAGAAACATACCAGGAGATCGTCCCACCCACCAGACTATTTGGTATCATAGAAAAGCCTTAATCTCTTGGCTTTACTCTGCTTGGTATAATAATTAAATATTCATTGAGCCAAAGAGAAAGAGACAAGGACTTTCAGGCTCAGTGGTTAGGGCACTGAGGTGGGGACAAGAGATTCCAGTCTCTGCTTCACTGAATATTTAATTATTTATAAAGCAGAATGTCTCCACAGAGAATATTAAGAAAGACTGTCTCAAAAATAGACAGCAACCTGCAGATTATTGCATGTTGAAACCTAGATTTGAGTCTTTACCTTTTCTCAGTCAGAGTAGACTCAAGGCTCAGGCTTTTATATCCACCAGAGTACCACAGATACTGGGCAGTTGAGTAGAACAATCCCGAATTCAGTATGTTCCCAAACCTTAACCATCTTACACATGACACCTCATAGCGAGAGTCCATGATTTGTGAGTGCTTACCTGGATGAATTTGTATCCACAAAAGATAGCAAGAGCCCTAGTGTTTCATCCAGATTTTGGTGTAGTCTAGCTAGTTCCGACTAGCAAACTGTGTGGTTATAAACCCACTTTTCAGAAGAAATTTAGGGACTGAACACTTGATCACCAGGACCAAGTACAGACAGCCCTGTCTAAACTTTACCATGTTGAATCAATGAGGTGCAGAGCATAATGGCATAAGAAGAAACTACATTTTGATAATTTTTTTTCTTTTGTTGTTGGGTATCATTATAAGCAAATGTTTTTGCAGGTGCTGAGATCCCTCAGTGCTGGTCACTTTTTGACCACCTCCCATGGGCACAGGAGCAGGCAAATCCCAAACATCATAAGTTAAACAGATGTGGTAGAAGGCCAGCTTGGCTGAGCTGGGATCTTCTCTTGGAAATAAGATGAAAAAGGGATGTGTATGCCTAGTGGAAGCAAGTTCAGGTGACGTGGGCAGAATTCAGAGATGTTGCTTGGCACTGTAGGATGAAAATTTATGTTGTCAACTTGTGCTGAAGCTGGCTAGAAATGTGGGGGCAATAAAGAGTTTTTTCAAGTGTATCAATGGCAATGGACAGTATAGTAATAGCATTGACCCATTACAGGGTAAGGATGGTCGCCTCACAAACAGGAACAGAGGGAAGGCAGACGTGTTTAACCCTTTCTTTGCTTCTGTCTTCAACAACATGATGGGCTAAGGGGGTCTCAGTGTCCTGAGCTGAAGGACTATGACTGTGAGAATGATCAACTCCCAGTCGACCTTGAAACTGTGCGGAATCTACTGGTGCAGCTGGATTCCTATAAATCTATGGGGCCATATAGAGTTAATGCCAGAAACCACAAAGAGCTTCTGATGTAATTTCAAAACCTCTCTTGATCATTTTTGAATGATTTTGGCAATCCGGAGAGATCCCAGTTGACTGGGCACTGGCAAATGTCCCAGTTTTCAAGAAGGGTGAGAAGGAGGACCCCAGAAACTTCACATCTGCTAGTCCCACTTCAGTGCCAGGTAAAGTTATGGAGATTATTCTAGGAAGCATTGAAAAACATCTGAAAGACAACACAGCCATTGGTCACAGCCAACATGGTTTCATAATAGGAAAGTCCTGCTTATCAAACTTGATTTCCTTTCATTAAAATGTAACCCATTTAGCTGATCTAGGAAAGCCAGTTGATGTAGACTTTTTGGATTTCAGTAAAGCTTTTGATACTGTCTCTACAGGATCCTTCTGGACAGAATGTCCAGCACAGCTGGATAAACACATCATGTGGTAGATGAGTAATTGGCTCACAGGTTGTGCACAGAGGGTAATAATGAATGGGTGACATCAGACTGGTGACCTGTCACAAGTGGGGTTCCACAGGGCTCCATCCTGGGCCCTGTGCTCTTCAACACCTTGATAAATTACTTGGATGCAGAACTAACATGGATACTAAAAATGTTTGCAGACGACACAAAACTGGAAGGAGCTGTTGACTTCCTCTGCAGAACAATCTAAACAAATTACAGGACTCAGCAATCACCAACCATACAAAATTCAACAAAGAAAAGTGCCCAATTCTGCACCTGGGATGGGGTAACCCTGGATGTTCATACTGACTGGGGAATGAGATGCTGGAAAGCAGTGCCATGGAAAGGGACTGGGGGATCCTGGTCAATCACAAATTGAATCTGAGTCAGCAGTGCCCTGGCAGCCAGGAGGGCCAACCATGTCCTGGGGGACATCAGGCACAGCATCGCCAGTTGGGCAAGGGAGGGGATTGTCCTGCTCTGCTCTGCACTGGGGTGGCCTCACCTTGGATATTGTGGGCAGTTTTGGGCATGACAATACATTAAAGATATTAAGCTGCTAGAAAGTGTCCAAAAGAGGGCAATGAAGATAGTGAAGGGCCTTGAGGGGAAAGCTGTATGAGGAGCAGTTGAGGTCACTTGGTCTGTTCAGCTGGAGAAGAGGAGACTGAGGGGAGACCTCATTGCAGTTACAACTTCCTTTAGAGGGGCAGGGATGCACAGACACTGATCTCTTCTCTGTGGTGACCAGAGACAGGACCCAAAGGAATGGCCTGAAATTGTGTCAGAGGAAGTTTAAGTTGAATATTAGAAAGAGGTCCTGCACCCAGAGGGTGGTTGGATGCTGGAACAGGCTCCCCAGGCAAGTAATCACAGTACCAAATCTGTCAGTGTTTAAGAAGCATTTGAGTGATACTCTCAGATATCTGGTGTGACTCTTGGGGATGGTCCCTTAAGGGGTGAACTCGATGATCCTTGTAGATCCTTTCCTACTGAACATATTTAGAGGCTTTCATTCTGGAATAAATGTGAGAATTTGTTTCAGTATTTTACATGAGAGAGATAGTTTGGCTTCCAGGTTGATCTAATAAATATTTAAGTGAGATTACATTCTCATTATTATTTTACAGAATTTTCTGTAATTTTTTAAAATTATTGTTGTCAGCTAGTTATTCTGTCTTCTTATCCCTGCCCTGAAAACATATGAATAGATTAAAGTATTTGATTTTTATTTTTTTTTTGGGGTCTGTTCTGAAGAATAGATTTGGAAAAGTTTAGATCAGTTACTGGGCTTGAATTCTCTTATGTTTGCAGGCCCATGAGAAACAAAGTCATAGAGTTTTCTAAAAGGGACTTAAAAACGGGAGCAGAAAATGTCAGTCTTTTTTAGTCCTCACCTTATAGAAGGCAGATTTTATCCATTTTCTTTACAAACGCCTCAGATAGAAACAAGATTTTCATCCTGTCAGTAATAAAAGCTGTTACTTGAATGAATGCCTGAGGCATATTTACAGTAAAAATCTGCTGTTTGAGCTGAACTTTCTTTTCAACCCTTGTTCTGTTGGACATAAACACTGAAGAAAGCAGAGGTTCCTTAGCCACAGCAGATGCACACTGTACCAATTGTTCTAGAATGAGAATTATGACTATAGCCCTGGGGACTAGGGGTTCTGGGTTCCTGGCTAGGTCACAGGTTTCCTCCATGTTTGGCTAAATCATCAAGCTCCCCTGAGACAGATTTTTGCGTAAGTATTTCAGCACTACCTCATATATATTGACACCTAATACCTTTAAATAACTCACACATGTTCCTCTATTTCCTGCACTGCTAAGTGGGAGTAGTGCCATATTTTCCCCATGGAGTGGTATGAAGCTCAAGCCTTTAACATATCTAAAATTCTCTTAGAATCTCAGGTTGAAAACTGTGGACACCAATAAAACTCAGTACTACTCTTGTTTATGAATTCCTCAGGCACAACATTCTCTCCAGAAAGTAAATATTTAAAGTATGACCAAGTTCTACTTAAAGCGTTTGACCAGAACTTAAAAAATAACTCTTCATGCTTCTGTAACATCAACAAAATATCTTAAAAAGACATTCAAGGTTTTTACCACATATACTGGAAACAAACATCTTGGTTACTGAAGAAAAAAAAGTCTGAGAGTGGCATGTTGAAAAAAGCATAAAAATTATATATTGCTTAGTAGTGCACATTTTTCAGCACAAAAATTGGTTTATATCCAGGAAAAAACCTTACACAATACCTTTAATAACAATATCTTTTGTTATTCTGTGAGGCAAGGGGACTTTGAGAGAATAGATTTATGTCAATTTTTATTGTACCAAAAGTCTTACACCAAACTAATGGAAAGCTAAGTGAATTAATAAAATGCTAACTTGGAATAAAATTATACTGTCTGTCCAAGTCAGAAATCAATGATTCACTTCCTACCCAAGTTCTTTTGTCATTAGATACAAGAACCATTTTTTTTAAAAAAACACAGTAGTAAACCATGACAATCAATGTGGAGGAATGATCCATAGCTACAGATGGAAAGCTACATCCATAATTCCAAAAGGAGAAACAAAGGATGGAGTAGGCTAGAAGTCCCCCGTTGAGTGGTAAATGAACCTGCCTGCTGATTTTTTCTCTCAGAGAGCAGGTAGTGTCACTTACTAATCAATCCAGCTCTCTTACTGCTACCTGTGCCTATTATGGGAATGCTAATAACATGCTAGAGGTGGCACATAGCAGCTCAGAAGTGACTTCCATGTGCTGGAGGCTTGTTGGAATAATAAAGGTACAAATAAACATGAGTAGAGGTCAGTCAGGAACAAATGCATTTCGGAAAAAAGCATTGTTTTTTATTGGATTCAAGTGGAAAACATTAGCCTTTTTAACCAAGAATGTCCTAGGAAAGAAGAATTGTTGCAAAACATTGGGCCCAGCTCCCAAAGTGAGAGAGCAAAACAGCCAGGCACAGATTCTCAGACCTGTAAAGGATAGGCTTAAAATTTGAAAGAGACAGGAAATAAAAGATTACTAGAAATCAAAATATAGTAACAGCATAGTCAGAGAATTAGCACTTAGATGAAAAGAGAA
This sequence comes from Scytalopus superciliaris, assembly GCA_013400415.1. Classification (NCBI taxonomy): domain Eukaryota; kingdom Metazoa; phylum Chordata; class Aves; order Passeriformes; family Rhinocryptidae; genus Scytalopus; species Scytalopus superciliaris. The sequence goes on from VXBX01002558.1 coordinate 93,852, forward strand.
AACAGGGAGATAGGGATAAGACTTACTGTATCAGATTCTGATGTCTCTGCATATGTCAGGAGTACAGAAATAAAGAGGAGCAGTGAGAAACTGAGCATATAGCCAAAGACATGGTAATGTTGACACCAAGGCAATGTGGTAGAACAAACTTTGATATAAATACTGATATAAGAGTACAAATTATTTGCAAATAACAGATGGGAAAAATCAAGAATATAATTTTTCAGTATACATATGTGATGGGTTGGAT
>VXBX01002559.1:0-24507 GCA_013400415.1 Scytalopus superciliaris
CTGAAGAACTGTATTGCATGGGAATAACACATGCCAGAAAAGGAATGGTGTGAGAAGCAGTGGCAGAGAGGAGATTTTATGTACAGACAGCAACAACCCTATCCCCCTACACTGGCTCACAGGGAAAAGAGATAGCGGAAGGAAGCTGAACCTGGTAAAGGGGTTAAGAGAAGATATGCTTTTAATTTTTGTCTGTGTTTCTCACCATCCTACTCTAAATTTCTGCAAGTCAAAAGTATTTACCTCGAGGAAGTAGTTGGTAAGTGATCTCTCTGTCCCCACCTCTATTCATGAGCTTTCTCACCCTGTGTTCTCCTGCCACAGTGGTGGGGCAGTGAGAGAGCAGCTGCACGCCAAGGCTAACCCACCACAGTGACTTACTGAAGGTTACACATCAATTCACTGTAGTGAAGACAAGAACAAAAGCTATCTCTCTGGCTTCCTAGTCTAGTGTATGTTTGTCAGCCAGCTCTCCAACCTTCCTCTGTATACAGCTGCTGGAGAACAACTCGCTTCATACAGAGTTTCACGGGAAATATCAACAAGGTACAGAGAGTAGTCAATAAGAGGTCACTGAGGCTGTGACTCACCCCTCTTCCCAGGCAGCCCAACAAACTTCAAAGGAAGCATTGCATTGGCACACTGTAGCTGGTGCTTTCAAGACCTTACAGTTATTTCAGTAAGTATTTTGGCAGTAGCCACATCAGAAATATTTCATGCAAATAGCATCTGCAGAGTGTAAAGTCATGTCAGTATAGTGTTACATTATTTTTACACTCAGAGTTATCATCTGCAGTTTGATCTAAATATCTAGCTGTTGGAGAAGCAAACCTTACACAACAGAGGAAATATTTTTCCTTTCTATTACAATTTTAACATGCTTTCTAAACTATTGCCTCTGAGAGAAATTTTTTGCTTCTGTGATGTACAGTTGAAAAGCAGTTTCAATCTGAATCAGAAGAGACAGAAAATTAAAACAGTCAAAGTATATATGTATATTTATGGTATATTTAAAGTAACTATAATGAGATTTCACTAATATATCTAAAGCAAGTATTTTTACAGACAAATAATCATATTTATACTGTGTTTTGGAAAAAAAAAAACAAAAACCAAAAAACATTGCATTTGTATCAGGGGAAAAAAAGGAAAAACAGCTTTTTCTTTCTCCTCTCTAGCCTTTAGCCATGTTAGTTGCCTTTATTCTGAACCAGTACACTTTCAACAACCTTCACAAAATACCAAATCACCATCTGTATCTATAGATACACACAGGACTCACAAACAAACTAGTGAAAATGACATTGGCATGGACAGGTGCTCCAGTCTAAAGGCATTTTTTGATTTTTTTGTCTGTATGAGCTACCCACAAGGACAGAAAAAGCATGAATCTACTGTGGCACTCAGCTGAAAATGGTCAATGGTCAGCAAGTTATTTCAAATGTAACATAATTTCAGGATCTGTTTGTTTTAGCAACTGTGTTGTGCCCTACTATTAAGACACAAATGCCTGAACATCTTTTCAAGGTGTACANNTGGTGACAACTTACTTTATGGCAGATGTGGAAAAGTATATTTGAGGATTAAAGCTGCACATTTGAGACATAGCCAAAGTGACCAATTGTTTCAATACTCTTGTCTCATGCATCTCTGACTGTGTTTCAGTATTTTCAAGGCTGCTTATAAAAGTGGTGTGTGTTACAGTAGTAATAACACTTGAGAAGAAAACAGAAATTTTGCAGTTTTCCTTTCTCCAAAAAAAATGGCCACAAGTTTTTACAGAGGTATTTACATAATAATCAGCTGCAATGCAAGATTACTTAAGACCAACAGGATTCTAGATCAGTAGTATGCTCTGGTTTGCATCACACTGTACTTCGCCAATAAAAAAGTAAAAGACTTTCTGTGGGTGTCCACCAGGATATGCAATCAGGACATGTAATCACTCTCACAAATTAAATATCTTAAGATGCATTCTCAGCAAACTAACAACCACAAATATAATCTTAAAGCTTTGATCTTGTTTGAATCCTCAGGCTATAGAAAATTTCTGATTTTGTACCTCTGTGTAAGAGCTATGAATTATAATAGGCCATAGAAAAGTGGTAACAGAATCAAAAGAAGTTCAGTCATGATAAGCTTGTGCTGAGTTTACAAAAGGGAGTGCATAGCCAAGACTTAGATAAGAGAATAATATTGGTGTATATGTTAACGTGTTGGAAAACATCTAAGATCAATAGTGATGAACTTTTTACAATAGAAGTGGAAGGAAAGGCATTGACACTGAAGTCTGTAAGCAATCCAGTTATGACAATCACATCTGATTTGAATTTAAAGTGAACCATATTCATTGCCCAAGCACCAGCAAGAAAAATGTATGTTACTCTTCTCTATTTTATTCATAGAAATCTGTACCAGGTGATGTTTCATCTTAACAAACGAAATTGAGAGGCAGGGGGAAAAAAGCTTTCACAGTTTCTATCATTGCTCCTTTGAGTAAAACGTAAGTCACATGGGGGAACACAAAATAAACAACAATATTTTCCATCTGCTTCTTGTGTTCCAATGAATTATACTGTGAATTTAGGTGTGAGACTATACCCAAGTACAGCTAGAATATGAATGCAATCTGCTCATTATTTGAAAGTTCAGCAAAATCTAAGGTTTGAGAGGTTCTGGTGATCCAGTCTTTACTCCAGACCAGTGTTTTTATTTGCATTGAATTGCACCCCACAATCCCTGCTCATCTCAATGCAGAGCAGAAGCACATATCTGGAGAAGGAAACACGTTCCCAGTGAAAGCATGCTCAGATTAAATGAACATCAGCTATCTGAGGATATGGAGAAGCTTAAAGAAAAGTTGATTGATCAATATTAAAAAAGGGTAAGGAAAGAGATGAGTGAGTATTATATAATCTGGTTTTCTCTTGTTTGAAGCTTTTGCCTTGAAATATTATTCCAGCTGTTAAGTGCATATAACTGGCAAACTCTGTTTCCCTAAGCACAAAGCACTTGCTCAGCTTACCTGTTGTGTGTCTCTTTATCTGCTTGCAGGGTCCTCTTTTGTCACCTTCTGTTTCAGCTGTTGGGATAGGCAAGGCTGTCCCTGAAGGGTTCTTGCTTCCTAGGATATGACAACTGACTCCAGGCTGTGACCTTCTCTACCACAGTCTTCTTGCTTGCATGTGCTCATGTCACTGCAACAGTTCCTCGTGGGAGAGAGTGTGAGAGGAGCAAGACCCACGGGTATATTTCACTCACTCAATCACTCACTCTCTATTTCCAGCAGAGTCACTATCCTGTCACTCCCAGTTTCACATATTTAAGGTGGGTAAAGCAGCAGATGAAGAGGAAAATAATCATTTGTACACAAGGCTTAGAATATAAAAGGAAATACTAATGGAGTCTTCCAAGGCATAAAACAACTGCTTTTAGAGTCAGTCAACTCCTGCTACTAAGAGGTAGTGCGGGAAAAAAAAAAAAGAGGAACTTCTGTCCTCACAGGAGGGAAACCTGACAGGAAAACAGCTTACTGAAGAGGAGGAGACTGGCTATAGAAATATATGAATGACTAGCAGCCTGGAGTGTCATTTTCCTTTTGATATCTTTTCTTTCTTCTGTGCACCTGGATACAAAAATAATGCTAGTTCTCTTTGTATCCCCAAGAGTTTATGTCTATTTGCATTTTAACCTAGTAACAACAAACTAGCCCTTCTAGATATAGTTTGGCTTTGTTCCCTGCTTCTGTATTTGAGGATTGCTCTCATATTTTACATGTCACAAAGCATAACAAGTTTTTAATTCTTTCAGGTTTAGAAAAGAGCAGATCACTTACCTGCAAAATTTTCTGATTGCTTTGGGATAAAACTTTAACTTTTGGTAATTTCTGAGTTTCTGTGCCTTTCATTGGAGGAAGGTCAAGTAGAGAGGCACTGTAACATTGAATATAAGTATTTAGTAAGGGACAGATTTTGTCCTTCTTTGTCACCTTTTTCATGTTAAGTGTCTTCACTTATCTTAGCAAGATGCTTAATGAATAGAAATTCAGTAGACAGGTAATGTGAGCTATTCAGAGCCTCTCCGTAAGTAGTTATTTAAAGCTAAATGAAAATGTTGGCTTGAGGTCCAGAGACCAGTCTGCCATTTATCCCAAATTCAACTGATCAAGCAGAAACACAATCTTCCTTTAATCAGTTAAAGCTAAAAAGTAAAGATGATGGACAAGAAAAATAAATTACCTTTTCTGTTTTTTTTTAAAAAAATCTATTAGATCTTCATTTCCTTTTCAAGTAGACAACACATTTTTTTTCTGGATTTCACCAACTTTTGTAATTTCATTCTTAACTTTAAAGTGCTTTGTATGAAGTAAAATTCTGTCAATTTTGTGCAAGGTGGACCCTCATTACTTTTCAGAGGAGAAAACAGTCAAATTCCTGATGAAAAAAACCTGTTAACAGAATACTGCTTACGGCTTTATTTCAATGAGTCATACAGGGTGGTTGCTGTAAAAAACCCAACCAACTAAACAAACAAACAAAAAAAAACCAAAAACCCCTAAAGCTTTTAATAATCATAGGTTTTATTTTCCACAGTAATCCATAGGTACCTCCTTGATTCCAGACAGGTTTCTGTAAATTTTTAGAACAATGAATGATGTGTCATTGCTATTGATACAGTTTTCCAGCATGAGAAACCATTACTATTGGTTTAAGATCAGTCCCCTCTAACTATTCATGCAACTTTGTTTTTATCTTTTTATCGTAATTGCCTCCAGTTGCTGTCCTTTGAAAGAGTACATGACATTCAGAATATGCTCAGTTTCTCTGCACACATCTTTTTTAGCAAGTGGGATGGTGGCCTGCCATGATTATGCTCAACAAAATTTTGAGTGGAGATGGACATCACTGGAGGTCACAGAATATGCAAGAGCAAGTAAGGAGTAAATAATGTGGGTTATATTCTACAATGTAGCTTAAAGCATTACATGTTACAATGCAAAGATACTTTGAAAAAGGCAACAGGAATATGTAGTTCTTCAGGTACAAATATTGCAAAGAACAGCTTGGTATTTTAGTCTAGAACTTGTAGTTCTGACAGGACTGAAAGGAATATGATATAAAAGCATTAGTCAAAGTTGTGGAGAGCAGTTGGCAGGGAGCTAAGCACCACACTGGAAAGAAAAGGTAAAACCCATGGGTTGAAACAAAGTTTAATAGGACAGAAAAAGAAAGGAAAAATAACAATAAAAGAAAAAAAATACAAACCCAGTTATGCACAATATAATTACCCTCTATCTGCTGACTAATGTCTGTTCCTGAGCAGTGAGTTGCCAGCCCCGGCCAACTCCCCTCCCAGTTTAAGGTTCACCATTATGTCGTATGGTATAGAATATCCCTTTGGTCAGTTGGGATCAGCTGTCCTGGCTGTGATCCCTCACAGCTTCTTGTGCACCTCTAGTCTCCTTGTTGGCAGGGCAGGTGAAGCTGAAAAGTCCCTGACTTAGTGTAACCACTGCTCAGCAACAACCAAAACATTACTGTGTTAGCAACGTTATTCTCATATTAGCTTCCAAACACAGTGCAATGCCAGTTACTAGGAAGAACATTAACTCTATCCCAGCTGAAACCAGGACACCCACATAAGCCATATGGTGAACAATCTACCTAAAGAATAATCCCAAATTATTTTAGAGAGAATACAGCACATGCAATACTCCCTTGAAATTACATTGTCAAATAATGCACTACATTTCTTGTAAATGCTTTTGACTTCACAGTTCTTTCTTGGTAAAAGAGTTTAACTTTTAAATAATTATGAAGTACCATTCTTCTTATTCTTTTTATATGGTGAGTGGTGCACAGAAGGCAAAGTAGAAGAATTGAAAAGAAATAGAAAGTGGTAAGTTTACAGGAACAACTACCAGACTAAAGAGACTTTGATAAAGAGACTGAGAAATGGGCAGAGAAAGGAACAGACATCTTGAAACACTACTTAACTTTCTATGTAAAACTCATGCTATCAGTCTGCTTCAAAAAGTTGTCTAACCAACCCAATTAAATCAAGTCAACAACACGTGCAGTTAGAAAGTCTCCTGCTATGGAATGTAACATGTTCTGTGCAGAGTGTATTAATTTCTTCCCCTCCTTCCCTGCACAGGACTTAGGGAAACATCACTGTTCCCTGCACACTTTTCGTGCTTCAGGCAGCATTGCCCAAACACATTCTCACTGCTGCTGTCCCTGTGACTATCTGCAGTGCTTTTATTTCTTCAAAAAAACCCACATCCTATAGCTGAGCTTATGTAGCCCCAAACAAAGCACCACTGTTATTTCTCCTACTTCCTTCCAACCCCACCAGTGAAGCACAACAAAAGAGTGTTTTCTTTTTTTGCACACTTGACTGTCTTTTAAGGGTTTTCTGATCAGTGATTGAAATCTCTAGTGACAGTATCTGTTTAAACAAGATCTGGGAGAGATCACTAAGAACACCTCAAACCTTTTCAGTTTGATACCAAAACATGGCAATCACTCAGAGAATAACTGTTTTCTAACTCATTATGTTTAGAAAAGCTTCATTATATACTTTAAAGAGTGCCTTGTAGAGTACTCTTGGATTCAATATGAAGGCAGTATGAGTTACATCTTCCTTCACCTTCTTCCTCAGCAAGCCAGATGCTTTGACAAAGAAGGAAATAATATTAAACTGAACACCAGATCTTAAAAATATTCCTGCTGGCCTTATTCTGTTACCGACTTTTTTAATGGGCTGATTGAATTTGTTTATCACAAATGTAATTAACTTTTTTATCAGGTCTTTCCAAGGATCAAAGTTAGGCTGATCAGCCAGTATTCCTCTAGTTACTCTTTCATAAAAGCCTAAATGCTATGCCACTGTTTTCATGAAATTGATTAGGTAACTAATTCTTAGCTACCTAACCAGTGAAAGTAAATAATAAATCTTCCACAGGTGGTGACCTTCCACTGCCTTTAATGGGAAGGAAAAAAATAATTGTTGCAGGATTGCAGTTTTTGCTGGTAGTCAGTATTTTACTGTTGATAGATTATATGATTAAATAACGGACTGTTTGAGTATCTGAGTTACCACAGCCATTAAACATTAGAAAGTGTACTGCATACTGAAAAAAAGGAAAAAAAAATCATCATCTGTGTTTAACTACACACACACACAGGACACTGAGCAGAGGATACCAAGCTGTTAAACCATGCTTTTCCACTTCCTACTCAGCAAGTTACAGTGGACAAATTCCACACCTTCCCAGTAAGTACCAGGGAAAGATCATCTCACCAGATCCCATGTTGTTCTGCTGCTTGCCTGCTGTAGTTTGCCTGTGGGCTCCCACACCACCTGTCCTCTCTGGAGCTCCATTGGGTGACTACTGCTGAGTTTTCCTGACTTCACCTACTGCAGCCTCTGGGCAAGGATAAGGGGAACACCACAGCTGTTGGTTGTTAAATACCAGGAGTTTAGGTAAGGGAATTCTCGGAAACAGTGATATAGCAACAGAATATCTCAAAACCTGCTCTTTCCTCCTTCTTTGTCTCAGACGTTTTCTGATATTTTTCAACTCTAAAAGTGTAGTTTTTGAGAAGCTGCTTATGGAACAGGTTATCAGCAGATTATGAAAATTTCTACATCTGGATTTTCTCTTCTATAGCTGTACTCAAGCTTCGTTAGAATTATCTGCTCTTAACCAAACTTTAGACCAGCTAATCTGGTTCTACGTCATTCTTAGTTACTATGTAGTAGTATTTTTTTCATCTCACTTAGTCTACTTTCTAATTTATTTCTGCATTGCACTGAATTTTCCTTGAGTGCTTCCTTTTCGCCTTTGTTGCTTTGCTTTTGTCTTTGGGCTAACTTGCATGTTTTTGTTTTACATCTAAATAAGTTGCCTTATTATTAATTCATATTGTGCATTTTGGTTGTCAGCCTTTTCTTACCAAATAGTTTTCTTTACTTTGCTTAAGTCAAAAGAATATACTAGTGAAAATATTAGTGTACAAAAGAACTACTTTATTTCTGGCTTCTATGAAACTATGCACAGATAGAAGCTGTAAGTTAACTAAAACTGCAAAGACCTGTATTTTGAGTAAAAGTTAGTTAAACAACGCTATCTAAATTGTACCAGGTATACATGGGAGAAAGAAATCTTATCAAAGTATGTTTTGTATTGAAACTCATTAACAGCAAAAAAGAACTGATTGCTCTCAGGCACTGCATTTTGTAATAAAAGAGATAGTAGAATTTTTCATAGCCTGAATAAATCAACTGAAATGAGTGTTGGGTTCCCCACAAAGCATAAACAAAAATAAATGCCCTTGGTAGAAATGACTTACGTTTCTACTAAACTATCAGTACACATACCACTTCATTCCAGCCTATCAATTATGTTTAGCAAAGAAAGAAGCTGAAAAAAATGCATAAACAGTAATGATAAGATTAGATGATTGACTGTGTTGAAAATCAAAGTATTCTCAACCCGTACATCAGTACAGTTAGGTTTTGTTTGCTGACAAAATAATTCTGGTCCAATCTCTCTCATACTCTGTAGGGAATTGCCAACAGCCCTTATGGAGGGTAATGTACTGCCTAAAAAGAGTATATTGATTTGGATTTGTGGGGGAATTCTCATTTATTTATTCATTTACCCATAATATACCATGGTAGTGATTGGATTATAGCTAAAAGTTCAAAGTCTTGTCATAACAGCACCCTCAGAAATAACTGATTTCTTCTACTCCTTGACAAAGTCTCTGTCCATGATGTCAAACTAAGAGATTGCTTTTCAGTGATCCCTGACAGTCCCTGAAGAATGAAACCCAGGAAGGTCCTCCATCCTTACAGTAACTCTCTGTACTCTCCAAACCAGTAGTCCACATAACTTACACTCCCAGATACCCCCTGAAGTTATGTCAAAAATTCCTACTATATAGCCCAAATCATTGCCATGCAACATTACACTCGGTCCTTTTGAGGCCTCATTCAAAATTCTTTCCCATCCCCACTCCTAAGTCAACATCCCTTAAAAAAGAACACATTACACCAGTGAGAGATGATGGCTGTACAAAACAAAAGGCATTGCCATGCTCATCTCTGCATGAGATGAGAATATGCACAGAGGTATAATCTGGGCAAAAATACCTGAAATGCATTTAGACAAATATTACTTTTGGGATAGATAAGGTGGGGAATACACAGATCACAGGCAAGTGCTGAATCAAACTGAATAAGCTGAATGGACTACCATGAAGTCCAAAAAGAGGAATAAAAGTTGAAAGCAGAAGTGATAAAACATATCTTCCTTCCTGAACAAAGTGTTCTTGGAAGGCCTGAGCAGGGGACCTGAGCTATTCTTGACCATGCTACAGAATTTAGCAAAATACTGGCAGTGCAGGTAGTAAAGAACAAAGTCCTAAGAGGCCTCACTAATTAGGATTTTAAGTACTTGGCAGGAAGAATACTGCCTGAGTGGCCTGTACATTAATTGGGAAAAATAAATCAACTTTGCATTAACAAGGGAAAAGATATCTCATTAGCTAGAAACATATATAGTCTAAAAGACAGATTTCTTTTGGCAACGAGTATTCTGATAAACATCTGCCTCTAGTCACCAATCCCTATCACAGTGGAGTGGGACCTGGACCACAACTGCATCCTGTCCTCACAGTCATTTCTGCTGCAGGAGTCAAGACCGCACTGCCTTAGAAGCAAACAGCATGTTGGCAAATATTTTTCAGTCACCCATGCAAGGCTAGAATTTAGCAAATTTAGAAAATTTTTAGTGGTAAGGCAAAGACCAAGGCAGATTATTTTCAACTAGAAAACCTCACCAACTTCCATGGCCTCTCCAGATTTAGTTCAAACAGAGGAGAGCAGAAAGGATCAGCAGTAGCTGCACTGTGGGGGAAGCAGCACCTTACTGAGGAGCATCCAGCCCTCACCAGGTTCAAAAAAATGGGTGGGGCAATGCAAGGGATTTCTGGCCTGGAGCAGTCCCGATTGTTTCACCCACAGCCCCCTGGAACATTATTGCTGTCTGCTAACCTGAAAGTTAATCAGGAAATGCTCCTGCAGCACATCTGCTGTGGGCACCGTCAGGCAGTGAGTCCTAAGTACCAGGCATTATGTGGAGCCACAGGGTGCAGATCTGCCCCAGTGCTAGGGAAAACACAAGGAAGCAGAAGGACATGCAACAGGAATGCTGGGGATACCCTTTTCCTGGCCAGATTGCTGCTGAGGTGTTCTGGAGGTGATGGCATGTTTTTTGAAAAGATAGTTCTCCAGTTCTGCTAGCCTTAGTGCGATAATCTCTGGGAATGACAGAATAAAGTTGTAGGATATGGCCAGGGACAGGATAAAATTCTTCATTAAAATTCTTATTTAATATGGAGCAACATTTTGAGAAAGTACTTATGAATCCAATAAATCCAGGAAAGCAGATTACAACAATGCCAAAATAAATCTATTTGAGATTAAAATAATACAGGAAATAATATGTTCACTATATATTGCTGTGCTCTAAATTAATCTATGAGGGAAAATGGTGAAGGCTTATTGACAAAGGAAAACCTCTCTGTTCAGTGATGAAAAGAAAATAAATCAAGCAAAAAATCCCATTCAGCTAAGCAAACAAAAGGGTAAAATTCTGATACAGCCCTGTAAATTCCGATAAGTAGTGATCTAACGTAACTGTTCAAATCTAGCAACACTTCTCCTAAAAGGAAGAGAGGAAAGCACAGTTAAGCCATAGGTTACTGTCCTAGTTATAGTGACCAGGACCAGTTTGTCACTGTGTGGGTGTGGCTAAGACTGTGTATTCTACACNGGACCATCATCCTCAGGAACAGGTTTTCCTTTTTCCTTTTACTGTGTACTCAAGGGGGCTGGGTGGTGCTCAGCACAGGGGCTGGCAAGCTCCATTCTGTTTGTGCCCCAGAGTGCTGGGTTACACACCTGTTTCTGTGGGTCAAACGGGCTTTTTTCCTCTCTACCCTTGTACTTATTGTGATCTTTTTAATAAATTGTAGTTCTGACTTGCAGTCTTTTGTGAGTTGGGTTCATTTCTCCTGCCGGTTTACATTTAAACCAGCACAGTTACAGAAGGCATAGCTGACTTCATCTAACTGAAGGCAAAGACGTGTGTGAGAATAGTTTGGAATAAATTGGGACTGTTTAGATCAAGAAAGGAACAAGAATGCATGTAAAAACACGGAATGACTTGGACAAGACAGAATCAAGTATATTACAAACCAGACAAAAAATAAGCTTTTTCTTACATCTTGGTAGACATTTGACAGAAAACAGAAACAATCGAACAAACAAAGAAAAAAAAAATCAAAGAAAAAAACCAAACAAGTCCACTTGATGAGACTCAGAAAGATTTTACAATGTAGCTAATGAAAACATCCATAGGACTAAAGGGCAAAAAAATCCATAGGGCAATGTTCAGCAATTCTCCCTAAAGCACTGATAGTAGCTGCTATCAAAAATGATACTAGATTGGATTAATTATTCATTTAGTCCAGAATGGCAGTTGCATTCCACTCTAAGAGTAACCCTATTAATGTCCTGCTGTTTGTTGCATGCTATCCTGTGTTTTTCTGGAACTCACTACTCTAGCTGTTTTTTATATTGGCTCCTTTTTGATTTTAATTGGATTTGGTATCTTTCAGTATTTAAAAAAAAAAAAAAAAAGAAAGAAAAAAGGGAACAGCTGATAAAATCAGTACTCACAAACACAGAGTGACTCAATTTTCAATTGATGGATCACTTCTATATGACTGTAGTTACATGCCATGGAAATGACCATCAATAAAGGCACTTGAACACTGCAACAACCAAGAAAAACATTCAGATTGTTTCAGCTGTTTCACGTAAGAGCAGACATAATTCTTCCACCACCACTTTCCAACCTGCCTTTGCTGACTCACAGAGTTATGACTTGGGTTTCACTGAATTCCTAGAATCTCTTATTAGTAGTTTCCATGCTTTGAGTGAGGTGTTTACTACCAGTCCAGCACAGGTTCCAAGCACATCATGAGTCTAAACCATTAGGTCAATGTCTTAGATACATGAAATCATAGAATGGTTTGGGTTAGAAAGGACTATAAAGATCACCTAGTTCCAACCCCCCTACCATCAACTGAGTTTTATTTTACTATACCATTGAGAGAATTAAGGACATTTCCATTAGACTCCATAAATTTGGGAATGCCACATAGTACTCCTTTTGAGCAACCAAATATCTACCAGGAAAATAATACACTTCCTTACAATCCATGCTAGAGATTTCTAGTTTATGCTAGAGGCTCAGACTAAACAGAAACAGCTCAGTTCTGACTACTTTACAATTTCTTTGCTGAAGGATCTTGTTTATACTTCCAAATATCTCTAGCCTAAAGATTGAAATAATTTTTAAATTGTTTTGTGTTTAAAAAATAAAACTAATTCTCCAGTGATCCATTCTGTATTTCTCATTATTTTACTTACTATGAAAAGTCCTATATTAGCTGATCCAGCACTGGAAAACAAAGTAAGAGGAAAAGGAAAGAATTTATCAGAAGAAAACTACAACTGTAAAAGAAGCAGGTGTTTTTACCACCTGTAAAGCATTGTGCTGGTTTAAATGTAAACCGGCAGGAGAAATGAACCCAACTCACAAAAGACTGCAAGTCAGAACTACAATTTATTAAAAGATCACAATAAGTACAAGAGTACAGAGGAAAAAGCCCGTTTGACCCACAGAAACAGGTGTGTAACCCAGCACTCTGGGGCACAAACAGAATGGAGCTTGCCAGCCCCCGTGCTGAGCACCACCCAGCCCCCTTGAGTACACAGTAAAAGGAAAAAGGAAAACCTGTTCCTGAGGATGATGGTCCCGGTCTGGTCAAGAGTGGCAGTTGCAGTCCTGCTGAGGCTCTGGTCCTCCTCTGGATCCAGCGAGGGAGTGAGTTCAGTCCCAAAACCCCCAGTATATATATGCTTAGGTTCAGGTGGGAGTGCCCAGTACCTCCCCCAGGGTGGGCAGTTTCACAATGGGTGAGTTACTGTGTAGGGTGAGTCATGGCATATTTTTGGAATCCCTGATGGCCCATTAGCAGACATGACCCCTCAGGCTGGGTGTGGAGGTGCTAACAGCTCTCCAGAGGGTCTTTACCACACCCGAGTCATTGGTGTGAAGACAGGAAACCTTTCTTATCTCACAGAAGTTCCCAAGCACCCAGCTTGTAGCCTGAGGGGTCAGGTGTGCCCCGGGAAGCTGCTGCAACTGATCCAGTGTTAGCAGTTCATGAGAAATTACATAGAGGGTGTAGAATACACAGTCTTAGCCACACCCACACAGTGACAAACTGGTCCTGGTCACTATAACCAGGACAAGCATACAAAATGCATTTCTACAGCAGGTATCACTCTTCTGCTTCTGAGCAGTTATTTCCCTAGAAGAAGGACACTCAAGAATATATCTCCATGTTTATACTCCTGCACCATAGAGTGTTATTATGGAGCTTGCAAAGACACAGGCAGCCTAAGTCATTTGATGCAATTGTGTCTCTAAGCTGAGTGTGATTTCAGCAGAAAGGAAATAGCAGAAGGCAAAATAATAAAAAACAGACTTTCAGTATGTCAAGATCACCTCATTAAATGATAAGTGCAATCTGAAAACCCCTTTCCTTTCCTTGAATACCAACACACAGTTTAGCTAACAAAGTTCAGCTGTAAGCCAAATGCCTACAGACATAATGAATCATAGAATGATTTCAGTTGAGACTTTAAAGATCATCTACTTCAACCTCCCTGCCATGGGCAGGGATACCAGTTAATGAAATTGTACACTGGAGTTCAGAATTGAATGTGCACCTTTTTTGTTGAGCTGTGAGGAGTTCTAAGTGCATAAATATCCAAACTTCTCTTCAAGGAGGTCATCAATACTCATGTTTCTTCTATGCAACCATAGCTAGCAGAGATTGTGACCATCTAAATATTTCTAATAGTCTTACCATGCTGTCAGTAATTTCAGAACAGGTCAGGGCACCTGAGAGTTTTCCTACTCAACATATACATGCTGTTTATTTTATTCTCATTTGACTTGGTAAACTGACCAGTAAAACCTTAATCAGTACATGAATGTGCTAGCTACATTTCTATTCCCATTGGGAAGGAGATGTACACTGGAGAAAATTTCCAAGTGCAAAACAATCTTAAACCAGAGAAATACAGATTCCTTATCAACTTAAAGCATGCATAGTAATTACAGATTTCAAAATGGATAAAGGGCTTAGAAATTAATTTTAAATTAGTTCTGATAGTAAGAGCAGTTATTAAAGATTTTAAATAGCTTTATTGGTATTGTATAACTTTTTGAAGGTCAGAAAACAATCTGTTCTCAGAACATTTGGGAGTTGCCAAAAAATTGCTTTGTCTCTAAATTAATGATATGTTCAATCAGTTGTGGTCATGACTATCATTACAGTCTCAATCTAAAACTGATACCATTTTTGCTCACAGATAGCTCTAGTACCTATCTTCATAGCTAATTTTATCCAAAAAACATGAGAAAGAACCTTCTAGGTGTGTTTCCTAGTCATTCCATTAGCAGCCATCTCATGGCACATGTCATATGGATCACAGTCATGGGGTAAATCTCATCTCACACAGCTCCGCTGAAGAAGGTAAGAATTAGACATGAGAAGCATGGTGGGACTACAAAATTAAACAAAGTAGATTCAGCTGAAAAGACATCATGTGGAGGGGAAAGCAGCATCAGTTGCTGTGTAGGTGTTAATCTTTCCTTGTTGCTCTGCTGAAGACATGTGGACTGCAGACAAGTTCACCACTTTGGCTATGGCAGCCTCAGGAGCCACATGTAGTTCCTTTTAACACAGTGCCAGTGCTCATTTCAGTTTCTAAATTTGTTACTCAGATCTAAAGTAGACACAAATTCATTATTAAAATCCAGACCCACTGAGAATCAATGAAAGATTCGAAATTTAGTAGACTTGGTGGCTGTAAACATACCTTATTTTGTCCATATGATTCTTACCCCTCATTCTGGAGTTCAGGAGGACACACAGAAGACCATATTGCATTGTGATTAAGTGGAACTTTGTCCCTGTGATCTGCTGACAAACTCAGATATTCAGATACAGAAACATCTTATTTTCATTAGATGTGCAAATGAATATGCATATATGTCAGGAAAACATGAAAACACTGCAGGAATGATTTAAGAACCTTGATATCTGTGCAAAGCTGACCTGGAAAACACTCTGATATTCATTTCAGTGTTATTCAGAAAGGAGAACTTCTAGTATGTGTAGCTACCCTGTATTTATATATGAACAAGCAACACTCCCTTCCCTCTCCAACACATTTTACCTGGCAAAGTGTCATACTGGAACATACTATAACAGAGGTAACTGTCGCGGTCTAAATACACACCCTCCATTTCAGGGTAAAAACAAAGGCATTTGTTGAAGCTACATCTCACAGTATATAGTGTTAGTAGGCGATTCATTATAATTAAGGGGTTGGGTTATGATAAACATGAGAAGGAGCATAATAATCAAAGGAATACATTGTTAACTAAAAGGAGGGGAAGGGAATGTGTAGTTAACTGTATTTACGACCATGAGGTACAGGGAGGGCAAATGGTGACACAAAACAGACTTCAAACAAGTTAGGGAGTACACATAAACTGTAGTCAGGCATCCTTGAAGGTACAGTGATAATGGAAAGCTGGAGGCTTGTTTTAGGCCTTATCTTCCAGAGGGACTCTCCCAGTATTTTCCCAAGGTTTTGCTGACATGCCAGTCACGCCTTAGCCTGCCAGGCTGTTTTCTTCCCCTCACAGGTAACAGACTGCCCTTCCTGCTATCTCAGCTTTCTGGTAAGCTGATGCTGTGTTCACTTGTTGGGCATGCGTATCTGTAGGCACCAATTTTTATTAGCAGACTCAAAATTTAACATGAGTAGAATTCCAGTTTGCTTGTATTTTAAGAGCATCTGAATTAAGAATTCATGACAAATCTAGTCTCACTGTCTCCTTCAGTAGTGTTTATGCCATTTTTCTATCTATAGACAGGTGTTGTCATCAGTGGTTATATCAAAGACCTTTTTGAGTTTAATATTTGCAAGCTATTTCCTTTTCTGTATTGTTAGCAGTTTCTTCTGTACATATTAATTACTGAAAACCTTTGCCAACATATGTTAATATCCAAGCACAGTCTCTTTCATGGGAAATGTCAAAGATTAAATTCTAATGAAGGATGACATTTCAGCCTGCATATTCCATGAATAGTGGTTCTTATTTACCTTCTCGAAGCTTCTACTGAGGAAAAACACAATATTTAAAGAAAAAAAGAAAACCAAACAAAAGTTTCACTCTATTTTTTATATAATGGCTAGGTCACCAAATTATCTTTCCAGAGATTAAAAAAAACCTCCAAAACAAACAAACAAAAAAACCCACACCAAAAAACCAACCAACCAACCAAGCAACCAACCAAAAAAAACACCTCGCAATTTGAAAAATATAAGAAATGAAATAAAAATCTTACAAGATACTCTGGCTTTCCTTGCCAAGTGCTAGGAGAGAACTGTCAAAAAATTAATAAAAAATATCTCATCCTTCTGTCTTTTTGGTTTGGTTTGGTTTGGTTTTTTGTTTTTTTTTTTTTTTTTTGTTTTTTTGGGGGTTTTTTTTTTTGTTTGTTTTTTTGGTTTTTGGTTTTTTTTTTTTTTTGATTGCATGCTTGGGCAGAATGCATTAATAAGCCCTTGTGCTTCTAGGCAATGTTCACTACTTTATACAAAATTGCTCTCATTGACATGTGCCAGGAAGCAGTGAGGGCAGGCTGTTCTTCAAGGGAAAGTGAACCAGGGTCAACATCTCAAGGGTGGCAGAGGCAGCAACCCACTGAGAAGGGTACAGGTCCACAAGATCTGAATGAGGAGAGCAGTGTGGGGCTGGGATAGTGGCAGGCAGGACTGGGGGACCTGTGTCTGCTACACCAGCCCTGGTGATGAAGCAGGTCTAGGATAAATACAGGTAGACAAGTCAGCCAGGCAGAGTCAAGGTAGTATGGGACTAGACACAGGATACCCGTAATGTAACTCAGACAGAGGCCGAGGGCAAGACCTCTGCGCAGAAGTACATCCTGAGAGAATAATAAGTGAGATCCCTGGACTGTACTTCTCACAGCTGCACAGTCGTCCTGTCAGAGCTGGCTCCCTTCCCAGACAGCTCAGCTTCCAGTAGCAAGGAGAGGCTGCTGATACACTCATCTCTGGCATTACAGTCAGGGAGAAGAAATCACTAGGACTGCTTTTGGAGGGTAGAAGAATGCTGTGAGAATGAGATGATCATTCGCAGCCTTGAGATTGCTATATGGAGAGTTTCCATTTCCATGGCAAGTGTTTTTGTGATCTTCAAGTTGAAGAGCACCCGTAAACATTAGTCTTAGGAGAGTTTTGGATTGAGTGCCCTTTCTTTTGATCTTCTTGATAGGTGTGTTGCAATCATACAGACTTCTTTGAAGTTCTTTTTAATTAAAAAAACCCAAGCCAATACAAACAAAAAACAGAAACCTGCCCCCCAAAAAACAAACCTGAAATTAAAATGATAAATAAATTAGATCTGCAGCAACTTAAATACTCTTAAGAGATGTGTCCTTGAGATTCACTAAAATGAATTACCATTTGCTGCTCTTCTTCTCTGGAAAGTCTTTGTGTTACTAGTACTGAATTTAATCAGAAAAAAAACACACACACAAAAGACAAAAGCTAAAGTGGGAGAATGATTAAAAAACAGGGACTTGAAGAGACAAAGAGGGATCAGCCTATCATGAAAACAGTGGACTGAAACACCTTCTTTTGCTGCTATTCTATGGACTTGTGGAGTAGTTGAACTAGCAGTCTGATGAGCTAGAGGTAGCTGTGAGAGTCAATAGCTCTAATGAATTGGTCAGGGCTGGAAAATGACTGTCCCGTCATAACATTTGTATGTGAGTCCTAATAAAACTGCACAATTACATAATCAGGAATTAATATCCTGAAAATCAGTTATTTGATATACTTCATCAGCCAGTTTCCTAGTTTTAATAAGCCCCTGGATGATTAAGACAAACATAACTTAAACATTACTTGGTTTGATTTTATAACACAGATAGTATTATTCCTCATTGTATTTTCTTGATATTTGTAACATGGGCATGGTAGCTATATATACAGCAGCAGCAGTGATATTTAGTTTTCCTGGCTCTCAACAGGATGCAAAACTAGTCCCACAAGTCATTTTCTAGTAAGTTGAAGGATAAGCAGCAACTAAACCCAAAATGCAGAAGCTTGAAAATTCTGCCTTCCAAGCTTTGGACACTGTAAATACAACTTAAAGAGAAATTTTTAGTCATTTGTCTAGAACCTGCATGAAGTATTGTACTGTATATATGCAATCAATTAGAGAGTAGAAGAAATTGAATCACAATACAAAATTTAATAAAGAATCATATAATTATTTTAATGATAGCTCAGCAAGCCTCTAAAATAATTATTTATACTAATAAAATGTCTCATATGTCTTATTTAAGATCCTAATATGTCTTCTTTAAGGTTTAAATGAAATGGAATATTATTTAAATGAAATGGAACATTTTTTTCAAGCAATTTTCTGTCTCTCCTTAAAATGTTTTATAATAAGAAATAGAACTTCTTCCCTTGTCTGTACTTGGTCTCCGCAAAATATATAGTCCCTATATTAATCTTAACTGACATATGTTTGACATACCAGCATTTTGTAGATTAGCACTTGTATTTGTTTTCTACTGCCATCAATTTCTCTTGGTCAGAGAATTTTAATAAATTCTGCTTCTGCTAATTGACTTTGAGGGCTGCGTATTTCTAGAAGATAGTGACCAACAGACTAGAAGTTCAGTGAGCAGCAACACCATCCTGCAGTCAGAAGAGCAGTGAAGTGATGGTATTATCAATAGGGCAGAAGTCCATTTGACTTTGTTATTCCAGAGTTGTATTAAACTATACTATCTGCATGAGTCGTATTTGTTCTTCCACCTTTCAGAATGTTTACAAGCCAGACCTCCAATATTGCAACCACTGAAACATACAAATGCATTGACTTTACACAATATGTTGACAGTATTATATTAAAAAAAAATCCTGATATGCCTGAAATGAAAGAGCAGGGTGTAAATGGGCCTTAGGCCACAAACCAGAACAGTGGTGCAAAGCACCACTGCTCTTTTTGTTTCTGAACTGGACCATCCATTGCATTCTTCATTGGAAGGGAAAGGCAGAGCTCCCCTCCACCCACCTGCCCCCACTTCACATCATGCAGGCATGTGGAATAGTTTGGTCCACGGCACCTGTTATACCATCACCAATGGCAGCACAACCTACCCCCATGCACAGTCGGGTAATTACCTCTTCTCATGGCTCTTTGAGAACAACCAAAATGTCAAGAGAAGGCTCCCATTATAAGCATCAGGAGTTTTATGGGCCTGCAGCAAAGGAACTGCACACCAGAGGGGATTTTGTGGGCAGTGGCCGCTATCAGGCAGCTCTGGGAAAGACTATCCCAGGCTTTGCATTTGGCAAGTTCACTTCAATGCATAAAGCATTAGGCATGCACACAACTGTGCCACCATCACCACCAAAAGCCTCATTTATGTTTCTAATGTATTATTCCCAATATTTAATCCACAAATAGTATTCTGGATCTTAGATTTATTTTGTCCTAATGACGGAGAATTATTTCTTAATGTAGACTTTCATTTTGACCAGCAATCATTTCCCACCTCTCTTCTCTCATAGTGCATTCATCCTTTGGTCTTTCGAGCTCCATCTCCATGTATTTGCCTCTAAAAGTTTTGCAGCTGCAGCATATCAGTAACCTTCCAGAAGGTGCTGCATGACTGATTCACAACTATTGCTGAAAGTCAAGGACGAAGAGCTGAACTGGCTGATGAAAGTAAATGTAATTTTCCATTCCTGCTTTACAAGAAAGCCAACCAAATGGGTGACGGTCCCAAAAAATTATTTAAATTTACTGGTGACTTCTAAAATAGAAATAAGTAGGAATGTACTAATCTGCTTAGAACAAAAATAAAACAGAAAAAAACTTAGTAGTTCATCACTGTATGCACAGTCTACACAGTGGAACATTGGAGCTTACCACTTTCATTCCTAAAATAAAACATACCTCGAATACAACAAAAATGATGGGCCAAATCTTACATTCTTGACATCAACAATAATTTTTTCTGCACAAAGACACCGAACACCCTGAACCCAAGCTTCAGCAACTATTTTTCTCCTGCACAATTAAAATATAAGAAATAATGAATTCAGTGAATATTGAAGAACTCTGAACAGAAGGTCCCAGCATAATTAGTAAGACAGCAAACAAACATTTAAAAGAGGTTGTTCAAGCTTTCTGTTTTCAGTTGCCTTGTTCCAGCCCATGAAAAGCCTTCTCTATTTCCACTTCTCTTTTTCTCACTTTAAATTTTAACCCATAAAGAGAAATAGCAAAAGCTGGAGATGTAAATTAATGTGCCAAAAGATATTGTTTCTAAATACTGTACTGACTCATAGGTTCTCAGAGAGAACATTCTCACAATCATAAAAAATAGTTTCCATTTTTATGCCTATCACCCCTATGAGCCCTAGTCTCTGAATTTACAGTCCAGTCTCAGAACTGTGTTTTGATCATCTGCTCATTCACTCAGTCTTGACTAGGTAGGAGCACAAAAATAATGCTGAAACAGCATCCGTTTTTTGAAAGCTTAAGATAAAAATTTTTGCAGCTTCTCATGAACTATGTTGATGGCATTTTTATACACATTGCTGTGCATGAACTCATGAGGATGCTTTTTGCAGAATTTTAACTTTAGTGCAGAATAAGGGTTGCTATTAAAGGAAGAGATACAGTAATTTTTATATGAATTCACAAATAAATTCCTATCTAATCCACTGCATGTAACTCTTGTGTGTTATCTTGACACCTGTACACTTAACTCTAACAAGCACTGTGTATCCTTCCCTTGTATACTCTTGTATACTCTGAAAGAAAGACAGCAGGAAAGAAAGAAGGCTCACTTTTCCAGTAATCATTTTCTGTTATCATATTATTCCTAACATCTTAATAAAATCTTAAAAATTTCAAGCAATTACAAGACTGGTGTCTCACTAATTCTGAAAAGCTTCTGGAAAATGTACAAGATTTAGGAATTAAATATGCCCTTCATTATATTTCTATCGCCATCTAAAGAAAGAAAGAGATTTAGGGATAAGCATCATGACAACATTGTTGTTCTGTAGGACTCAGGGACATACTTTCTTGCAAATTAGTAAGAGTACAAACAATAGTTTTATCTAGTCTTTGCAGTGCTGCTTTTTCCATTGTATTTTAGCAATTAGTGAAATATCTCAATACAAGTCAAGTTAACCAAACCTCCGGTCCCTCCCTCAAACTAGGAATTTTGATCATTAATCACTTGGAATTTCGATGCAACAGTGGAGATTCATCATATGTAATAAATATGTGTATTTCTGTGAATTTCTATGTTATAGGAAACCTATATAAAACTGGCATTGGATTTGAATTTGTAGAGAAATCTAAGTTTCTCCTAAGTAAGCTTGTATGCAAGCAGAGTTCCCTGGAACATAAACAAGGTTTATATTCAAGAATATAAACATGACTTTTTATATACATATATATGAGTTTATATATATATATAAAACATGAATTTGTATTCTGTGGCCCACTGCAAGGCTGACTGCAAGACCATGTTCGACTGTACACAAAACTGTTTGTATGTACAGTCTTCATGTGTTCACATTTCAAGTGCTGTGTTCATTTGGGAAAAAAAGGTCTACACTATATGGAATTCTGACAAGACAGACACACACAGATGCACACACAGATGCAAGAAAAATATCAGCAAATTTCCTAAGCTCAGAAGATTTAGCTAATTGCAATTAGAACATCATCAAATTAGCAAGTCTGCTTCTGCTTCTGTTTCCTGTCCGAACAACCACATTAACAAAGCTGTGGAAGATCTTGAAGACTGAACCAACTGCTGTTTGCAGTAGGTTTTTGTGAAACAAAAAAAAGTATTTTCTCCACTTGTAAAATATGACTAATTTACAGCAATATCTCTGTTCGGTTCGGATGCTGCTATGCCAATTATTAATGTACTTTTACTCTTTTATCCTCACACTTTCCTGCTATTAAAAATATGCTCTAAAATGAAGTAAACATTTTCACAATTTAATTAATCATGTTTTTTTGTGTGCTGTGATACCTTATGATGTGACAAGAGTAAAGAGTGCTATTTATAAACCACTCATTTGCATTTATTTTTATAAATGTGCAGGGGGAAAAAAAAGTGTAACAGGATAGGTTTGTCACTTAATTTTTAAAGTACTCAGTAAGACATTTTTCCCGAATTTATCACTGTCGTGGGTTTGACCTTGCCAAAATGCCAACCCCCCCAAGACTCACTCGATCCCAGTGAAAGGAGGGAAGGGAAAAAAACCTGAAACTGGAAAAAACTATATACACATATTTACAGGAAAGTTACAATACATATATGTACAAATAGAGGAAAAAAACCAACAATAACTTCATCCAGAGTTGTCCACCCCAATAACACACAGATTCCACCACCCAAAACCCACAGGAAACAAAACTAAGCACATTTCCCTGAAAGAGCACCCAGCAAAGCAATATCAAACAAAGGTATTTACCAACCCATCACAATCAATTATCAGCACTGCGACAAATTATGGCAGTGTAATTTCAGCCTGTCATTGGATCAGTTCTATTTCTTGGTGATTTTTATTTATTACAGATAAACCAGGCACTTGCCTCCATAAGATTTCAATTACTATTCTTGTGTTTATCTTCTTCTAGTTTTCCCATAGGGAGCATCAATGACCACTGTCCCTTTTGCTACAGTTTTGGCCCTGAGGTAGGACTCTAGCAATTCCTTCTAGACCTATAGGTTCATTTTGAGATGCACACATGCTTTGCAGAATAGCTGTTCAAATTCTGTGTATCTGTGCCCTGAGCAAACAAACCAAATTTATTTAGACAGTGTTTCTGCTTAACAATGCCACACAATGAACTCAATATCACTTTGGCAAAATTAATTAAATAAAATTAATGCTCCTAATTAACTTGAATTTCAAAAGACTGTCCCAGGAAAACAGAATTTACTGACTTAGATATAAGAATAGACATATTAGATATAAGGCCAGAGATTGTCCACACAGATGTTTAACAAGATAAAACACTAGTAGATGATAAAAATTACCACAAAAACTTGTTTTTTCATTAATGTATTATAGATAATGGTATCCTCAGAACAGTATCAATTAATAGAGAGAAAGTGTAAGAAAGCTATTAAGTAATTTAGTAGACATGCAGTACTTCTGGGGAGAGGAAGTAAGTAAGAAGGTAAGTAGTATTGTTTATGGTTAACAGCCTATTTCACATCCCACAGTGCATTGATGTTGCCATCTCACAGCGCAGAAGGGCACAACTCAGGGTAGTTTTCAACATGCCCAGTGCAAACCAATCTGCATTTCCTTCTGGTAGGCTTCTAGTCATTCATTCTAAAATGTACAGGTCATTCAAACTAAGGTCAATGCATAAAACATGGGACATGGGCTTACCACCCTCATTAGGACTTCAGTGTGACTGTTTACATGAAGAAATATTATTAAACATAATGCCTTCTATTTTGACCTCTGGTAGTCTCCTCATTAGTGCATCCAGAAGAACTGAAACTACTATTGAACTACATTTGTGAACATCATGGTGCTTAACAGCCACATTCAACTCTGCTATGACATAGACTGAATTGATATGACTCTCTTCAGNTGTACTGAATTAACAAGCTTATCAATATTAGCTAATAAAATCTACAGTTTTGTAAACTGTTTTAAAGGCTATTGCAGGAATTTTTTGTTAGTATAAACATTATTGGAAGAGGGAGAATACAAGTACTTGGAGGAGTTGACCACTCTGGTATTATACAACATTGTCCACAAAGAAAATTACCCTAGGGTAATTTTTGTGGGTTTTGTTGTTTGTTTGTTTGTTTCCCAGATATCACTGTGTTTGCCCACTGCTGTTATCAGACTTGAGACACTGTGATAAAACAGGATAGTCACTGAATATTTTCCCAGGAAAAAAAGTATATCTGTAGTTTTATAAACAAATATTAAGTCCAGTATAATTTAAAGACAATATCTTTCTAGACTATTTGAGGAAAGATCATTTTTACATATCCAGAACTAGCCATTGGCAAACAGAGAGAGGTGGTTTCTTGTTAATAATCTCTTTGGTTTTGTTCCTTTTTTAACTTTTTGGTTTTTTATTTCCCTGAAAGATGGTGTAGATTTAAGTGAAAAGGATTCATCTTCTTGTAAAAATGTGCAAAACCCCAACCAAACAAAAAAAAA
>VXBX01002560.1:0-49756 GCA_013400415.1 Scytalopus superciliaris
TTCCTTTTCCCCTTTCCCTTCCCGGTCCCTGTGCCCAGGGGGAGGCACTGACCTGGAGGGTCTGACCTGCAGGGGCTGTGGGGTCCCTGGTCACGGGTGGGGGCTCGTCCTTCCAGCCCCGAGCAGGCTCTGCAGGAGCTGCTGCTGCCCAGGAACCCTCCCCAGCCCAGCTCTCAGCTCCCAGCCCCCAGTCAGTGTGGCTTCAGGCTCCCTGTCCACCCCGAGGGGTGCAATCCCCTGTGGCCGACCCACAGTGCCCATGCAGAGGAGTGGAAGGTCTCGTGGAAGGGGATCAGAAGGTGGGAAGCAGCAGAACCACAGGGCACGCTGCATTCATTGTCTCATCTGAGTGACACGGAGCAACACGACTGAACAGAAACAGAAGACCAAACACTGATTTTCCACAGGTTGTTAATTCCAACAGTTAAAAAGTTAACAGCAATATCAGGTTGAGGCAAATCATTTAACTATCCCACTGTAAATGAGCCTATTCTTTTCTGAATTACGACTATTTTTTAAACTGCTAGTCCTGTGAGGAGCAGGAAGTTGGACTTGATGATACTCCTGAGTCCCTCCCAGCTTTTGAGCTATTCTGTGCAGTTCGGGGATGCACGGTGTGATCATCTCTTGCTCTTCATCTCAGAGGCTGTGGAGCCACCTCACTCTGCTGTGTAGGTCCTGCAAGGATGCCTCACCAGTGGCCTGGCTCAGTTTCCCTCTATGCAGGTACACCTTGTTTGAATTCCTGTTGAATTCATGTCTACATAAAGGAATTACAGCTGCAACCACACTCCCTGTGTAAGGATGTCTCTGCATATGCCAAGGGGCAGCAAGTCTTTAATGACCTAAAAGTTTTCTTTCAGGTTCTCATGGTTATTGATCAGCCACATGATCTTACAGGAGAGCTTTTGAGAGGCAGCTGCAGTGGTGGATGCCATCTCTCTCCCAGGTTATCCACAGCTGTGCCACGTGTGCTGCAATCAAACAGGCCAGAAGGATAGAGCCTCTGTGGTGTGGTGGTGGAAATATAGATTGATTACATCACACTGCCACAAACCTGCCAAGGTAAACACTGCTTGGTATTAAATATTCAACACTGAAGCTCTACCCTTTTGCTTAGTAACCATAACATGTGTTGGAATGTTCAGCTGCAGAACAGGGCTGGAGGGAGCAGGCTGGAAGGGGCTGGAGCCCTGCACTGACTGGTGGGTCACTGCATCTCCATGTCCCTTCTTTTACAGAATTGGTGACCAACACCCTGCTGCAATTTATTTTCCCCTTTCTTGCCGCTGTTTTCTACCTTTATTCCTGCTCCATGTTGTTTTGCATTGAAGGATGCAAAATTAATTTTGAATTTCAGACCACAGTGCTCTTCACTGAGGCCATAAAAAATATTCCTCCCAGGAACCTTGTGCAGTAAGGATAGTTCTGAGAGGTTGCTGCATTCGGGCAGGGGCTGCTAATACCAAGAACAGTGAAAAAAAAAGGACATAGCAAAATTAGTTTGCTAAAATGAACCATCCTGAAGGAGCAAGGGCAGGGCTGGATGCACTCTGTGAGGCAGGGATATAAGCTTAGAGCCAAGCTGAACTGTCCTGAGATGTGAGTTCATCAGAAGCTTTGACTCCAGTTTACAAGGGCTGGATGTTTAGCTGGTGGTAACTGGCATTGCCTTAGTTAGTGGTGTGGAAAATGGTTTTGGTTTAATTTTTCTGGATATGTGTCCTAGGCAGCCGAAGATGGATGGATGGAACATTCCTTGGGGAGGCAGCCTGGGGTCAGCACAGCTCTGGAAGTGCAAGCAGGATGATGCTGCCCAGCAGCAGGTGCTGATGAGGAGGTACCCAGGGCGAGCTGAGTGGCTGCACAGCGTGGGCACAACATCACCTGGGGTGGGGTCTGTGCTCCCACCCCCCAGGCTTGATGGTGCCTGTGCTATCTGAAGTGTCAGCACACAAGCTGGTTTGACAGTGCAGTGTCACGCCTGTCTGGTCCCATCTTCATCCTCAGCAGGAGGGAGGAGGTGCTGCAGAGGTTGATGCAACTGCCTCTGAAGGTGATTTGCTTGGCAGAGCCCGTGCTCAAGGTGTTTGCTGTAGCAGAGCTGCTGTTCCAGCTGCATCCCCCATTTTTAGGTCCTGGCTCTCACTCCTGGAGTAGGGTGGGACACTGGGGAGGGAAACCTTGGTTTGTTGCTCATTTCCAGGAGTCTGGCCCTGCTTGCTTCTTGTAGAGTTGAGTGGGTGGAGGCATCATGGCAGGAGTGTGTGGTCAGCTCTGGGGTGGATGCATGTGGGTGACTGGAGCCAGGAGGAGCCTGGTGTACCCTCCTCCAGGGACCAACAACCAGCAGCAGGCTGTGCCTGCTGGTGTCAGGAGGAGAGGTGTGGAGCTGAGATATGCCTTGGCTTTGTTCCTCCAGGCACTCAATCCTGCCAGAATACATGGATCCACGGGTGTTCAGCCTGAATGGGACAATGCTGGCCTGCATCCTCCATCCAAGGCTTAGACAGGAGCTACTGGCATTTCAGCAAGGCAAGAAGGCAGTCAGAGTAGTAGAAGAGGTGGATCATAGAGGGAATCCCACTGCACCACCCGCCAAGAGTGCTGGGGAGGGTTTTTGGGCAGCTGTGAGAGGCAGTGTCTGTTTGGGTGGGGTATGCTCTGACAGAGCTTGTACTAGGGAAAGTTTTAGTCCTTGATTTCTTACTTCCGTGGTTTGAAAATCCCCAGCTGCCTTCTGTTTTTAATAAAGCACACTCGTTTCCAGACTGAGCTCTGACTCAAGAAAATCCTGCGTGTTCAAAAGGACTAAGGAATGTTAACAAGGCCTTACAAGCCCCTGTGTGAAGAGAGTTAGGGGACTGTTATGAATGCTATTTTGGTGATACTATTGCTGCTATTCTTTTGTTAAGGGAGAAGCTGAGGAACAGTGAAGATCCTTGGTGCACACTTGACCTGGGAGAAGCTCTGTTGGAGAGGCTCAGACCTCAGTGCTGTAAGATTCAGCTGCTATGTGGTAATCTGGAAGTATTGCTGTCTGTTGCTGCTGCTGTCCTTGCAGAGAGCCATGGGCAGTGGGTGAGGCTGGTGTAGGGGTGGTGCTGAGTTCTCAAAAGCTTGGGCAGTCTTCTAGATACTGCTGGTGTCTGGGTAAGTCTGAAAAAGAGACAGACACCCCATTCATAAGGACCCACAGACTAATGTTCCCTTCCCTCAGCGAGGAGCTGTGTGAAAGCCACAGGCAATAGGGAATGCTTCAAAGCCAGGTACTCTGCACTTGCCAGAGAGACACTCACTTAAGTCCTCCTGGCCTGTCATAGGTAAGATGCATTGCACAGACCTAAAAGCTTGCCTCCTCTGCCCAGGGTGAGTGGGTGCACATGGAGCCTGTCCCTTGCTTGTCCTCTCCAGGAGCAGAGCTGTAAGTGCACGGGAGAGCACAGCTGCCCGTGTGGCATATTTGAGGGGGGAGGCAGAGCTGGTTCTGTGTTCTGGTGATCTCTGCAGGGGGTGGGATCACTTGCCCTGATTGCTGTGACCAGCAGGGCAGACCATGTGTCCCTGTTCCTCTCCCCACAATCTAATTAGAGCCAAACTCCAGCACCACTCAGATTGTGTTTTCAGTCGACCTGGGAAATGAATGTTTTACCTCTCAGCTTATCTAGAGTGTCCAGAACTCACCTGAAAGGTGTCCATGTGTGCTGATTCACTGCCCAGAGATGGGGATGACGTCTGTGTCTCGTCTCATCTCACTGATGTGAGAGCTGGGATGGGGCAGGGGTAAATGGTGGCTGGGTAGATTTGCCCACAGGGCCAGCTGAACAGCTGAGTGGGCTTCCAGGAAGGTGGAGAGTGAGCTGGGGACACTGAAATCTTGAATGGGCAAGAGGCAAAAACCAGCACTTTTTTGCTGTGGTGCAAATGGACATGAAGAAGAACTGCCTTAAGCAGATGGTGAAAATGAAGAGATTTGTGATGCTAGAGAAAAGACTGTCTCTAAAATGCTGGAGCCAGTGTGGGAGGGGGTCCTCCTCTCTCAAGTTCCAAAGTCTTTCTGCATCTCCCTGTAACACTTGTGCTGCTCCCCCCTTGCTGCATTTCCACGGCTCTTGCTGTCCCTGAGCTGTTCTTTTCCCCTCTGAACTTTGGGATGGGGCCACCCTCTTGCTGGGCCCCCCTGGGATCACTGTGACTGCTGGGAGAGTGCAAGAGAGGGGTGAGAGCAGTTTCTTCTCTTTCATGAGTTCTCTGAGCTCTGTGTGCTCTGGAGTGATGTGGGTGATGCCTCAAATCCCACACAGGGAATCAGCTCACGAGTGCAGGAGACAGGGAGGGAATACAAACATCAGTACCAATGCATGAGAGGGAGCAATGGAGCTGCTCAGTGACTTTCTGCTCAGCTGAGCTGCCTGTCAGAGAACATCTCCAGCCTTATCTCAGCCCAGAGAGCCCAAGTGATCATACAGTGTGTCCTCCCTTCTGCAAACCAGCTCCTGCCAGCCCCATCATCAGGGCTGACCTTTAGCTTGCCTTTGAGAAAGCCTTTGCCCTTAGCTTGAACATTCCCACTCTGGGGTGGTGGACTTGCTGCCAATTTAAACACTTTTTTTCTGCCTGGTAAAAGAAATGCATCCTTTGCCCCCAGTCTGAGGGTTCCATGCCCCCATTCTCAGTTAGGGCTGAGACCCCACCTTGCAAACGGGGCTTCTTTTTTCTCCTTGGCACAAAAAGGCAATATTTAAATGACTTTAAATGTCAAATGCTTGCCTTCTCCCAGCCTGCCAGACAGGATGGGTGATAAAGGCTCCCACATCACTGGTGGTACTCTCCCACATCACTGGTGGTACTCACTCAGCCACGATTCTCCCTTTCTAGCTGTAGTTAATGGGGTTTTAGCCCACTCGGTGTGCATTATTCTGATTTGGCATTGTTCTGGTGTGTAAATGGAGCACTCGGGGACACTCTGGGAGACAGCACCAATCACATTGGGGTTATAGAAATGGCTCTCATCAAAGTCACTTGATATTTTTCAATGCTAGTGGATATTTTATGTAAGAAGACATGGGTAAAAGCTCTGTCCTACCATCAGGTGATGTTAATTAAAGAACCCCTTTTCAGCTTTTCCATTATTTTCCCGAGATGGCATCAGGCCTACGGCTGTGCAGTTACCTGTGTCCTCCTGGTTCCTTTTGCAAATCCCCCTGCCAGCCCTGAGACCTTCCAAAGAGTTTGAAGATTTACCACAAGTCAGTGTTGGCTGGCCTGAGAGTTACTAGAAACTGTAGGTGCAAGTTTTCTGGTTCTGATGGTCAGAGCCTGTTTCTGGGGTTTCTGTTGATTGCCAGGTTTGATTCTTGCTGGGGAGTATTTCAGCACCCTGTGATGGGAACACATTATGCCACTTGCCAAGAGGGAACAGAAATATTTATTACCTCTTCTGTCCTGTCTTTGCTCGTATTGCAGCTCCTCAAGGTGCTCGTGTTGCTTATAGCAACCTCCTTCCTTCCCTTGCCAGTTCTCTAGCTCTTGTCATCTGTTATACATTGACTGGGGAGCAGTTAATTCTTAACTGCTTTCATTTTCTCTCCTAACCAGCCTGGTTTGTGGAGTGTTTTCTTACCCCGTGGTGTTTCATGTTTCCTCAGGTAGTCCTTTCCTGACTGTGGAACTGTGTATTTTTTGAGCCAACAGTAAAGCAGCCTGAAAAAAAGAAATCCAACTATTACATTTTTCTGTTTCAGTTATTTCCCTCTGTCAATCTGGTGCCTGTAAGGGCTCTGTGCAGAGGGAATGAGTCATGTCTTCTACATTTCACATTTTCTGCTGCACAGTTATAAATACCCTCACACTTCTACACACCAGAGTGATTGGCAGGTCTTCTCAGACCGAAGCCTGCTCTCTCAAGCTTGAAGTGTGATATAGAATATGCTCATGCAGTTTACAAACCTTCAATTTAGGAAGCTGTCTTTGCCTGCTCTTGGGAAGTCCAGGGATGTTTGACTTCTGGCAGGCAGAGCATTCCCACTAAAAGCAGCAGTTCCCTGGGATGCCGTGACTGTTCCGGGTGTTGCAAGGTGGGATTCAAAACTACCTGTTACATACTGCTCAAGAATCTCCTGTTCACTCTGCTGTAAATTAATTGGAGGACAAGATACCTTGGAAAAAAACAGTTCTCCCAGCACTTAGGGCTCCCAAGCTTGCAGAAGGGGGAGGTAGATTTGACCTGTAACTTTGTCCTGACTGTCCCAGGGCTGCCTTGTTTTTGGTTTGGTTTTGTTTTTCCCCCTCCCCAAAAAAGTCCAAAGTGGGGTTTGCTACTGCCTGGGAGACTCTGGCAGCTGCTGGATGGGGGAACCTGGGAGCACTTTCTCTAAGTCCTGAAAATCCTGTGCCCTTCACTCTGCTTCTCCTGGGGAGATGTTTGCAAAGCCCTGTGGGGCTGAGTGACAGGGGAAGGTCACAGTGACCCCAAAGGAGCCCCGGGGCAGCAGAGCCTCCTGGGCCAACAGGGGTGTTCTCTGACCAGTAACAGGCTTTGTGGAGTAAATGGGGTGGGCTGTGTCAGAGTGGCCTGTGTGCAAGCTGGGGCTTTGTGGGCACTGAGGCTTGGTGAAGGCAGAGTTTCCCATCCCGAGGGATATTTGTGTCCCTGGAAGGGAACAGCTCTGCCCCGTGGCACTGACTTGTCCTGGGTGAGCCAAGGGGATGTTACTGCTCAAGTGGCTGCTCCAGTAGATCTGCCTGACTCAAGGCAATGATCAGGCCTGATGCAGCACTTCACAGCAGCTGAGAGGGCTCTTCCTATTGAGGGGGAAGATGTGGAAAAGTACCTTTAACCCTGTGTTCAGTGCAACAACTGAGCTCTTCTGAGGACTGTCTCAAATCCCTGAGCTGAGATGGTTCCATGGGGCTGGGGGTTGCTCAAGGGTAAGTGCTGCTTTGGGGTCATGGAAAGGAAGAGCTTTTCCTCCTTGGCCTCTCTGAGGAGCATCACAAAGCCTGACTTCATTTATCTGTCAACATCAGCCCTCAAATCTGCCTCTGAAGTTGTCAGAGTGACCAAGGGGCTTTGGGGCAATACCAGGTGTATATCAGGGAGCAGGGCAGCACTTCTGAGCAGCTGAAATAGGGGGTTGAGCACGTGGTCTGAAGCCCCAGCTCTTCTGTGACAGTGTCTTTTGCATCTCTGGTCCTTCTCCCCATCTCAGAGGCATAGCTTGTGATCCTTGTGATGAGAACTGGTTTGCATGGAGTCTGTGCAGAAGGATGAAGGAAACCACTGAGGGTGGGAGCAAACCTGTGCTCCTGGCTCTTTCCTGTTCCTTGAGTAGGAAGGCTCAGGAGAGCCTCCAGGAGCATGGAGCTGCAGTGCTCAAGTGGGATCACTCCTCCTTTGCACTGGGTCCTGTGCACAAGGGCAGCAGCCCATGATGGGGAGGAACTCGTGTTGTTTTAACTGCGTGCATTTAGCTCTTCCTCTGCTTTAAAATCATCTCTCTCCGAGACAGTTTTTCATTAAAGCGTTCAGGGAAAAGACACAAACGGCCTAATTTAAAAGAGCACCAAACATGAGGGAGACATTTGAGCTAAGATCGACTTATTCTAGATTTAGCTACTGGCTGGGCAACAGCCAGCTGGGAGTCATTAGTAGGAGCAGGAAGGACGTGGGTAGGTGTTATGGGCAGGAAGCTGTACAGGACAAAGGCCCAGGATTGTGCTGTCTCACACAAAGTCAGGATCAACACATTAGCTGCAAGCTGTGTAATGTTCTAATTTTAGCAAGTCTGCAAAACAGCTCCCTGCCTGCAGGCTGTGCCAGGCTGGGGCAGGCAGGGGCTGTGGAGAGGGGTGCAGCCCCTTTGCTCAGCCCTCCTGAGGCAGTGGGGCTGACAGGGACTCAGGTGATGTGAGGAGACACAGCCTTCAGCCTGCTCCATGTGTGCCTGGTGCAGGGGGCTGTGTGTTCCCTGCAGGTTCTGCTGCACCAATTTGTGAGGTCTCTCCATTGTTGTCAGGTGTTCTTCTGTTTCTGTTTTTTGGGCAAGAGCAGTTGATGATATGGGTTGAAGTATGTGAGTATTCCTCAGTGGAAAATATTTCTCATATGTCAAAGCTGCTGGCATGAACTGACTGCAGTGCGTCAGTCTGTTGGATGGCACTGAACAACTTGTGTTTAAATATCCCCTGAAATACGTGCCTTGCTCTGGGAGGGCCTTGATCCAGAATCCAGCCTGTCCAGTGGACTCCATCTGAATCCTTTTATTGATGCAACAGTGCAAGCTGGTGTGAACTTTCAGGCAGTCCATGACTGGAGGGCTGAGAAGATGCTCTTGGCTCAGTCTTGCAGGGGGAGTGGTGTCTGGAGGCCCCAGCACAAGGAATGAGTGTAACTATCACTGGCTTTGCAGGAAGGGGCAAGGTCCCATGTTAAGCTGTGGCTGCCGAGGTGAAGAACAGCACAGGTGGGTTCAGGTGACATTATTCTATGAGAGCAGTGGTGTCATCTGTGCTCAGTCCCAGGCAGTGGCAGAAGAAATGGAAAGTGTGGGAGCAGCTCCCACCTGCTTGTTTTGATGTTACTGAAGATGAAGTTAAGATCAGCAATCAGAGGGAAAAAAATGTGTGACTCCAGCTCATCATTCCCGCCCCTACAGCTGCTCCCAGAGCTGTCAATCCTCACCCAGCTTTCCTAGTGCCAGGACTTGGCTTGCTCTGCTGCCTTTAGACTAACTGGGGAGCTGCCTGCTGCAGTAACATCCTGCAGTTAGGCATCCCTGGGTGCTTATGGACCTCTTGAGGGGGGGGAGGAAAGGTGTGTGAGGAGTTCCAGGTGCCTGGCATGTGCTGATAGGGGTAGGTGGGCTGCATGGAAAGGGAGGGTGAGGACAGAGGGACACTGCAAGCTCACACTGATGCAGGGCACAGCTCTGCTGGCACCAGGGCAGGACATTTTTTTTCCTTTCCCCATGTGTCTGGTGCTCTCCCAAGCTGGTTTATAAAACAGACCTATTGCAACTGTGAAGTGCCCACAATTCTGACAGCAGCAGGGCCTGGGTGGCAGCATCCTGTCCTGCCCATGGGGTGTGACAATGTCCCAGCCACCTCCTCTCCTGCAGGGTGGCAGTGGTGCTTGTGGATCTTCCTGTGGGTCCCTGTGCCTAACACGAGCAGCCCCAGGCACTGAATCTGGCAGATTTCCCTCTCTGAGGGGTCAACCCTTGGCAAGTGAAGTCAGCCCTCCTTTTTAATCTGTTTTGAGTACTGGTTGAAGATGTTGTGGGGACAGTGGCACTGGGGAGGGGAGAGACAGTCTCCAGAACAGTCTGGGTGATGAGAATCTGCGTGCAAGTGAAGTAAACAGTGCTCTGATTGCCTGTGGAACCCAGGGAGCTCCTGGGCATGCTTGGCTGCAGTCATTACAGACAGACCTAATGAATACTGGCTCTTGACAAAGCCTTGCACTTTGTGACTTGAAGAATTATCTTTGCCACTCAAAGGAGATAATTAGCTCTTCTCTGCTTCCCCATCTCCACCCCCAGCCCTTGCTGTCCATTTTGGGCCATCCTCTGGACTACTCTGACTCTGATGCTCCCTTGCTATGTAGTAATCTCACCTTTATTACCTCTGCAGCCCCTCTGTCCCTCCCCCCCTCCTTCCCTCCCTCCCTCCATCCATCCCAGAGGAAAGATGATGGCATACTGTCTCTTGAGGGGATTGTGTCTGCCCACAGATCCCCTCCAAGCCTGATGTTACATTCCCTGGCCTCAGTTTCCTCCAATTCCCCTGGCAATCTGGGGTGACCAATTTCCATTGATGTGTTTTGGCTACATGGGATAAACAAAGATGTGACTAACATGGGATTCTGTGTATGGCAGCCTTGAATCCAAACCCCACTCACCCACTGAATGCAGCTCTGTGAAAAAAACTGTGTTCCCACCCAGAAACCTCAAGCAGAGTAACAACCGTGCTATATCCCCAGCACAACTTATTTTGCCATTGTCTAGAGCATTATTCATCCAAATGAAGTTATTGCCCTCTTAAAGCTGAATGCCCTTGGTCAGCAAGGAAGGATGGACTTGCAGCAAGAGCTGATGGAGTCATGTATTTCTGTGTGGGTTGATACTCATTGCTCTGGAGGCATCTGGGAGCTTTGTGACTCCTGTACAGAAGCACAGACTATATTATTTTGGTGCCAGGTCATGCTGTAGGCTTCTAATTTTCATGAGGGATATATTGGGAGGATGGAGGAGCAGCCATGGGAGGATGCAGCTCCATGCTCAAGGCAGACATCTGCCTGCTCCCATCCATCCTGACCCCCTGTGACACCTCCAGGACTCACAACTCCTCCCTGACTGTGCCACTGCTGCAGTTATTAAGCTGCCATGGCCCTGGGTGAGCCACCCAGCTCAATGATGGGAATATATATGGGAATTAGTACCGGTCTCTGTCTCACATTAGGGGAGAGAGGTGTAATTAAGGTAATTTATGAGCCATTCTGTATCAGTCAGAGAAAGCAAATGGCCTTTCACCTGGAAAGAGCACTGTGTGTCCAAATCATCACAAAGCAGCAAAACCAGAGATGCCCAGACAGCCCAGGGCGAGACCCCCAGTGACAGTGCCGTGTTGAGCTCTGTCCCCAGGACAACCCAAACTCAACCCCCAGGTTCAGGTGAGCTCCCAGGGCTCCACTCAGAGTGGGGTGACTCCTGGCTCTGCCATGGCTTGTTGCTGGGGCTGGAATGACTGCCATGCTCATCTGTCTGGGTGAACAGGCACATCTCAGGGCATTACTGTTAGCCCTGGGTGACAGTGAATTCATCCTGCCCAGCAAGGTAGAGCCAGATGACAAAGAAGCTCAAGAAAATTGCTCACTCTTGTAAAGATCAGAAAGAAATGAGATCTCTCAAGTTATTCACCCCTGTAAGACACCTGTGAATAATCTGACAAATACAGTCTCATTTCCAGCATTCCTGGGTGCCACCACTGCTCTCCCAAAAGGTTGTTGGGAGCCCAGTGTGCACTCTGCTGGGAGGGGTGTCATGGTCTGTTTGGATCTCAGATTTGCAGGACAGTGTAATCTGTGATTTAAGTTTTATTTCATGATCTCATTAAGCAATACACAGGGGGTGACTGATGGGCATTGCCAGCGACTCCCTCTGCCACGGAGCTGAGCCCCTGGGTGGGTGCTGAGCCCCTGGGTGGGTGCTGAGCCCCAGTAGAGGGGACATAGCTGGGAACTGGGGCTGTTGTGCTTCCCAGCCTGGCATGCCTTGCAGGGATGAGCTCGTGGTTCACATGTGGGTGCTTCCAGATCCACCCCCAGCTCTTTCTTTCCTCAGAGCAGCCAGTACCATCCTTGCCTGGAGAACACACCTTACCTCCCTTGGAGAGCTGTAAAACTCCCTGTGGGGGACAGGAATCTCACAGAAATTATGTGTATAACAGTACCAAAGCCTCTCTTTTGTGGGCTCCCTGCTTGTTCCTGTAACCAGCACACCTCCTTTGCCTGCTGAGCCCTGCTGTGGCCCTTCCCTTCTGGCTCAGGGGGAAGAACATCTGCTGCTGAAATCACTCCTACATCTCCACGTCAGGCAAATACACCTTGGGACTGGAAGGGCTTTCTCTTGACTGCCCTTGTGCTGCTGTGCTGTGCTGGAGGGACCTGTGCTGATGCTGCCTCGTGCCAAGTGCAGGGACCTGAGGTGCTTGGAGTGGTTTCCTCTCTTTCTGGGAGCCTCTGGAGAGGGGATTCAGGCTTGCTGAGCCCTGCACTGCTGAATTCTGTGTGTTCTTGTGCCTGCACCCCCTCTCCACCAGAGCCCTGCCCCATGTGCTGCTGTGCCTGGGGACTTCACTGAGTGCTCTGCCACCCACAGGCTGTGGCTGTGGCTGAGGTTTGCCTCCTGAACCCTCATGTGTTACCTGAAGGTTTCTTTCGGAAATATTCTGCTGTCTGGGGGGTTATTTTCTTAGTTTTAATTGAATGTGTCTGGATGAAATGCAGTGACTTCTTCCCACAGCTGCATTTATTTTCTTTCAGTCTCTCCCTTCCCCACCTCTTCCCTCCTCATCTTAAAAGACCTTGCCACACTCTAACTCTTCCTTGTGCATAGAAAGCTTCCTGCCATGGAGGGAGAGGGTGAGTCAGGGCTCTCCCAGCATGGAATGGGAGGGACCCCCGTGTCTCAGGGGGTCACTGCTCTGTACCTGGTGTGTGCTGCCCAGGTGGCAGTGGGTGAAGTCCTTGGGCAAGTAGATTTAAGACAGAAAGTCCTTTTGCATCAGTTGTAGAAAATTATTTTGGCATGAGCCAAGGACAGGACCCATATGTGACTGGGCAGGTGTTGTAGCGTTGTGGAGAAAGAGTGCAAATGCCTGTTTGATGAGTATTGTTAAAATCTCAGGGCAGGATGGAGAGAGGCAGAACAAGCAAAAAGTCTAAAAAAATTAATCTGTGAGAGAAGATTGATTGGAGTTTTTCTTCTTCTGTCCTCCTCCTTTTTTTGAGGCTGAAGTCCTCACACAGGGCGGTCACTGCTGCAGTGCAGCAGCAATAGTTTTACTCTGGCAGTGAGATGAAGTCCGTGGGCTTTGACTTCCCGAGGAACAGATTAGGCACTAAAAAACAAAGTGATGAAAAAGCTGGAGGAGATCTTTGTGGGAAGGTCCAAGAACAGCTGTCAGTGGCCCAGGCACGTGGGGCCTCTCATGGCTTTGCTCCCTGGTTCTGGCTGCAACTCAGGTACACGAAGCCACCTGCCCTGTGGGGGCTCAGTCGGTGCAGACAGGAAAGGTGGCCAAGCCCTGTTCTAACCAGCTTGGTTGGGTTTCACTTTGGGGCAGCCTTTGTGCTGGGCTTTCTTGGCACTTCCCCGTGGTTTTGGGCAGGCATCTAGTTTGATTTCTACCAGGATTCCCAGAATAGATGTGCTTCTTGGAGCTCCCTTCACTTCAGATGTTCTGCCCAATTTCGTCTCTGTCATCTTGAGAGCGAAAAACAAAATTAAGTGAAAACCAGTTGGAGCAAACAGCCATTCATAAGGTGACTCATGGCTTGTTCTTTGTCATTAGGAACAGCATTTTAAATCCTGGAGCTTGTTATTCTCCTGGTTTATTCTCTTCCTAACCGATTCCTGTCCCTTTTTGTCTCTAATGGCTGTTTTTACGTTTTCTTTATCAGAGTGTGCCCATCATTGAGCTACTGGAGTTCAAGTGTGAATTGACCCAAGAGTGCAGGGTGGGTGGGAGGAGACCATTAGCACCCACCACTGAGTGTTGTGCAGATCCCACATCGCTGTGGCCACCTTTCTGCACATCCTTCTCTGGTGGGAACTGAAACCTCGGTTCTTTTGGAGAGGAATCCTCTCACAGAGCACTTGTGTGACAGAAGGATAATCCTCCCTCTCCCAGAGTGGGAATGACACAGGAGAACCAAAGGTGTGGTCCAAACACCCCCTGAAAGGTGGTGATCTGATCCCTCCTGACAGCAGAGACAAATCTGGACCTTGACTGATTGGTTTGGTTCAAACATGTAGGCAGAGAGAGAGCTGATGGGGGCACTGCCAGCTGTGGTGGCTGCCCTGGGCTGGGAGCCCTGGCTGGAGGTGGTGGAGGCTGTGCTGGGCAGGTTTGGCTGTTTATCTGCAGTTTCAGATTGCTGGTCTTCTGATCCCAGAAGTTCTGGCACAGAGGCACTTGGAGGAGGGATTTTATTCTAAGAGAAAAACCTCCCTGCTGACAAAAGTTCCTCAGACTTCCACTAGGCCCTGTGTAACTTTCATTCCTTAAAAAACCCACTGAATGACCAGAAAAGAGGTAGAAAATAACTTTAGAGTTGTGAAACCAAGATGAATCTGCACAGGAATATCCCCAGCTGTGGACAGGCTAGCACAGATCAGAGGGGACACCTTTGCTGGCACCTTCAAGTCCTGATTTATAACTTTGATTTTGGAGCTCAGTGCTTGGAACTGGCTTTTCACAGTCAGCTGCTCTGACCTGAGGTTTGGTAGTCATCCCTGCCATGCCCAGGACAGGTCTCCATAGTTGCTGACACCCCAACCCCTGGGACCTGCAGCCCCATGTGGGATTCACCCCATAGCTGGCACCCAGACGCAGCCCCATGTGGGATTCACCCCATAGCTGGCACCCACATGAAGCTGCCTGGGCACAGAATGGGACCTTGTCCTGCTTGTGAGTGGCTTGTTCTCTGGAGAGGCACTTTGTGCCACAGACACTGGCAGGGTTTAAGACTTTGTGTGGGATACCCTGAGAAAGGAAACGTTCCCTTCCTCTTTTCGATCAGTGTCTGAGTCAGTTCTGATTGCTGAGCCAACAGGTGAGTGCCTGCCCACAGAGGGTGGGCGGGCACTCAACAGGCTCCCCAGGGAGGTGGTCACAGCCCCAAGCCTGCCAGAGCTCTGGGGTGTGTAGGATGCTCTCAGTGACAGGGTTTAGTTTTAGGGAGTCCTGCCAGGAGCAGGGGGTTTGACATGATGAAACCTGTAAATCCTTTCCAATTGTAAATACACTGTGATCTCCAGTGACTTAGCAATGGCAGGAAGGCACCTACTTGTGTCTAAGCAGCTCTGGTAAGGGAGATGAGATCTGATCCTGGGATGAGATTCAGCATGCCCTGGAGAGCATGGAGAGCAAACCTCCTCGATCCCCTGCACAGGGAGGCAGAAGGAACCATAACTGAACTGACTGCTTGATCCTGCTGCTGTCTCCTTGCCTGCCCACAAGACCTCTGGAGTTTGGTGTTCAGGTAAAGTGCTTTTATGCATTGACAGTAGAACCCTGAGAGTGGCAAGCAGAGGTCATTTATCCTGGGAAAAAAATATCAGCTGTGTACTGACCTGCACATGGAAACTGTGTCAGTGGAAATGGCTGTGGAGAAAGGAATAGGAACATAAAGCTCTGGAGTTTGCTCAGTGCTGGTTTTTGTGGTGCACTGTGATTTACACCAGTTAGGAAAAAGGCCCCACTGAGGTTTGGGGATTGGCCTGTTCCCATCCCAGGTTACCACTGCAGGCCCCACCATTGCCTGGATGAGGGAAGTGCATTTCTTTGCTCTGGGTTAGAAGGACAATCTCTAGCACAGCAGCAACATCCCTCCCCATGCAGAGAGCCCATGGCCTGCCCCACACCCCAGGGGAGGACCCAGCCACTGAGGGGGCAGCCCACCAGCACCAAAGCCATCCCTGCAGCCACCCACGGGCACTTCCCACCCCACCTTTGCACTGCCCTTCTCCCTTGCCATTCCTGCTGGGAGAGCCAGTCTGGCCAGATGGGGCTCTGGGGGGCAGAAGGGACTCTGTGTTTGGGGCTGTTTTAAATTAGGCCACTCGCCTCTTTTCCCTGAACGTTTTAATGAGAAAACTTTCCCGGAGAGAGGTGATTTGAAAGCAAAAGGAGCTAAATGCACACAGTCAAAACAATGTGAGTTTCTCTCCTGAGCCTTTACTCCATCAGGAACTGCTGCCCTTGTGAACAGGACCCAGCGCAGTGGGGTCTTGGAGCAGTGGAGTTCTGCTGGATAAGACCCCACAGAGGAGCTGGAGCCTTAGTCCTTGGAGTCTGGGTGGTTTGAGCATCAGGGGCAAGGCTGATTCTTTTCCTTGCATTCAGCATGTGGTGGGGGAGCTGGCTCAGGTGCACAGAATGGGAAGGAACAGCAGCGTTCAGCAGTATTTGGCTTGCCTTTCCAAGCACCCTCTCTCACCCAGGGGGAAAGGGTGGCCCTGGAGCTGGTGACAGAGCTGAGCTGACAGACAGGGTGTGGAGCTTGGCTGCTAAGAGATATGAAGGGGCTTGGAGGACCCGGAGGGGGCTGCCGTGGAGACTGGGTGCAGCTCACACCTGTTATTGTCCTCCTGCATCTGGGACACGTCAGTGGAGCCCGCCCCGAAGCCAGGCACAGCGTGGGCAACGTGCACCACGTGTACCTTGTTGTGGTGCTTTTTCCTCCAGAGGCAGCTGAACACCTTCTTGAAGCCCTTGCGGAAGTGCTTGGAGACGAGGGCGTAGACGATGGGGTTGAGGCAGGAGTTGGCATAGGCCATGCAGTGGGAGAGCAGGCGGAAGGCGTAGGTGGCCTGGTTGAAGGGGAAGTCCCCGTAGAGGTATCGGAGGATGACCACGTGGTAGGGCAGCCAGCACAGGCAGAAAAGGATGGTTACAATGATAACCATCTTGGTTACCTTCCACTTGGCCTTCCTGGATTCTGATATGTCCTCCAGGGGGTCCACTGCTGTCCACAGGTACTTGATGGTTCTGGTGTAGGAGAGGCTGATGACCAGCACCGGGAGGATGTAGCCGAAGGCAAAGGTGACAGTGTCCATGACCTTGCGTCTCCACTGCTCCCAGCCAGGCATGCAGATGTAGCTGGAATCCCACTCAATCAGGTCATAGTAGCTTAGGTAGGGCCCAGCAAAGACCACGGAGAGGCCCCAGATCACAGCCATGGCTGCCACTGCCTTGTGGGGCGTGCGCAGCTCCCGGGAGCGCAGCGGGTAACGGATGGCCAGGTACCTGGGCAGGAGGGAAAACCAACCAGCACTGAGGCTTCAGCCAAGCTCTGCCCCGTCACATAAATCCCTGGGGCAAGAGGGTTTCACTCATTCTCCTGAAGGTCCCTGAGTAGTGACCCTACATGTTACCTCCCACTCTGACATACGGGCCTGGGTAAAGCAGCTTTTCTCTTTCTAGCAAGGATGCACCTCTTTCTGGCTGCAGCTGGCTCCCTGCTCCAGGTATGGGGGGGGGGGGNGGGGGTTATGTCCCTGAGCTGGGGCACAGAGATGTTGCTGTGGAGACAAGGCAGATATCCACTGCTCAGAATTCAGGCAGCAGAAAGAGGTCTGAACTGAAGATTCAAGACCTGGGGAAACTTCACTGGGTGATGGGTTCCTGCCCACCGAGGGCACAATTCCAGCCTTTTACAGCTTTCAGTTCAGCCTGGCTGGGGGGAGATTTGCTCCTTGGAACTGTGGCTGCCTCCACTGTGGTACCAGTGGGACCAGGTGGGCTGTGACAAAGCCCTTGCTGCTTGCTGTCCTGTCATCCTGAAACCTGCAGGCCATTTCCACAAGCATCAGTTCATGTCACACTGAAATACACTGGCTACAGGTGTCACCAGAATGGGAGAGAACACAGGCACTGGCACCTTGCCTAAATGCCCTTTTTTGGGGGGGAGGAGGGGGGATGGTCTGCCCTGTTCTGAGCTCATATGATGCAGGGGCAGGAGAAGGAGAGGCTTGGATCATGAGAAATCTTGTGTCTTTCCTGGTGGCAATAGCCAAGCTGTGTAACACTGGGAATCCCAGAGGACTGGGTTATTTTTACTGGGGGCTTCGGATGACACCCCCCACCCCAGGCAGGGAATGCTGGCATCTCTGGGAAGGTAGGCACCTCCTTGCTGAAGTGACAGATCACTCTTGGAGTCCAGGTGCTTGTGTCTGCAGGTCACACCAAGGGGCAGGATGAAATGAAAGGGAGCTGGAAGAGTATCCCAGCCATGCTTTTTGCTGGAATTTAACCCACCCCAGATATTCCCTGATACTGAAGTTCCCTTCTGCCTGCAGGGCTGTGGACCTCTCATTGCAGAGGGCCTGTCTTGGTACCTTGGGAGCAAGGTGGGCCAAGGTGTGTTCCCTATTGCTTATCCCAGTGGGGATCTCTTCAGTCTGAACCAGAAGTGTGGGCTCAGTCAGAAGGGCAGCTGGCACAGTTGCCTTACAGAGCCCTTAGGAACAATGCAGGTGACACCAGTCAGGGACCAGCATGTCCTGGGTGACCTCCAAGAAGGGACTCAGCTTGTGGTGTGGGCGCCTTTCTGTGCAGAGTGCAGAGGGGCTGGGGGCAGGGTGGGGGTAGGAATTGCTCAGTGACAAGTGTTTTGCTGGGCTGGCAGTCCCTGAGCTGTGAGAGGTGTTTGCTGCAGGGCTGGGGTCTCTCTTGCATGGTTATGTGGCTCCTGCTGTGGTGATCTCTTGACCTTGCTGCTGCACAGGATGCTGCTCTGCAGTGGTGGCTCAGGGACAGTTGTCACCCTCTGAGTGGCATCTCTGATGCAGAGCTGGTGACTCTGGGGGGATCTGGGGCACAGTGGGGAGCCGACCTTGGGTCTCAAGTGCTCTGACCATGGGGACATCTTTCCCACAGAAAGCTTTGCACTTGAGAGATGTGGAAAAGCTGCTTGCAGGTCCTTAGGGCAAGGGAGGCACAACTGGTCCCCAAACTTCCTTTGGCATGGATCACTGGGGCTTGAGCCATCTGCCTAGAGGAGGTGGTGGGCCATGATCTTCCCGTGCCCTCAGCCCACTCAGACTGCCTTCCTTCCCCAGCCCAAGGGCACCTGTGGATCATTACCTGTCCACAGAGACAGCAGCCAGAGTAAAGCTGCTGGCATACATGGTGAGGTAGATGAAGAAATGCACGGCCTTGCAGATGAAGGAGCCAAAGACCCATCCCTCGAGGGAGTAGATGGTGGCCTGGAAAGGCACGCAGAAGACGATGAAGAAGAAGTCAGCCAGGCTGAGGTTGAGGATGAAGAGGCTGGTAGTGTTGTGGCCCATTTGCCCGTTGCGCAGCAGCACGGCCAGCACCAGGCTGTTGCCCACCGTGCCCAGGAGGAAGATGAGGGAGAAGACCACAGGGACAATGACCCTGGCAGGGCTGAGCTGGTAATTGTCAGAGGAGTTCCAGTACCCGGCCAAGTTCACAAAGTCCTCGTGCTCCGTCATTCTGTGTCGTGGTGAGACACTCGAGCTGCCACAACACAGAGAGAGATGTGAGGCACTGAAGAAACACTGCCTAGCCTGTTCGTTTGGCTCACTGCTCTCAGCTTTGTGACCCACATGGTTTATTCCAAGTTCCTGCTGGACTGGAGGACAGGTGGGATTGGCTGGGGGTGAGGGGTGTCCTGCTCCCCCATTCTGTCCCTGAAATGGATCCACAACCCATGTGCAGATGCTGCCTTGGACTGATGACACTGGAGGTGAGGTTTAGGGGAGAGAAGAGGATGGCATCTGTCCCCAACTTCCTCCCCTGTGGGAGAACAGAGCCAGGATCTCTGCCTCCCAGCTGGTCCAACTGATGGCAGGAGGGGTGTGGTGTTCCTTCAGCCCCAAACCAATGATCTGGACAAGCCAAAATGTGGCTCCCCCAGTCCTGACATGAAGAATTTAATCCCTGCCCTGCTCTCAGCTCTTTTGGTACCTGCTTTTAGAATAAACTTTACACACCACTCATGGAGCTGAAAATGCTTTTAGCAGTGACAGCTACCACACAGCTCCAGTGTTGTGGCCAGGTGGGGACTTTCTGAGGACAGCTCTAGTGGGGCACTCCTCCTTTGGCTTGAGTGGCCCACATACATATCCTCTTTCACAGGGCAGCTCTCCCCAGGACTTGGACTTTCCATATCATTCCCCTGCCCCCAAAATAAACATTTGGGCTACAAGCAGAAGGCCAGGTTGTGTCTAGAAGCCCTAGTGTTTCTGTCACAGTCATGGATATCTGTCTGCAGATTTCTGAGTCCTGAAGCTGGGGGAATATTCCACACACAGCTTCTCTTGAGCAAACACACGGCCTGGGTTCTCCCCAGGCAGTGGGAAGGGATGTGGGGGGTTTGTAGGGAAGTGCTGAGGCTTAGCAGAGTGTGGAGATTGCAGAGACTGTGTAAGAACCCAGCCACTAAGGTGTGCACTCTTTCAGGCTTGGGAATTAGTGAGTGCTCCCTGGGGGGCACTGGCAGTGCCAGTACCTGAAGCAGGAGCTCTGTGAGGGGCATGTGAGCATGGAGCCCGAGCTGCAAGTGTTCCTGCTAGCAGTGCAGGTTTGGGATGCCTGCAAAGTGCCTGGAATCACACTGAGCCCTGCTCAGCTGTAAGAAGGCCATTC
Organism: Scytalopus superciliaris; assembly: GCA_013400415.1. Classification (NCBI taxonomy): domain Eukaryota; kingdom Metazoa; phylum Chordata; class Aves; order Passeriformes; family Rhinocryptidae; genus Scytalopus; species Scytalopus superciliaris. The sequence continues at coordinate 19,903 of VXBX01002560.1, forward strand.
CCACACAGTTGCAAGTGGCCCTGAAGGCACATGCCAAAGCAGTGATGCCTAAAGGTTTGGGGGGTATTTTGTAGATCTTTAGAGTTTTAGAATTATAGGCTTTCTTGCTCACATATTGAGTGGGGTTAGAAGTTACTAAAGTAATTTTCTCACATATTCCTAAGCTTTCTGAAGGTCATGGTGTTTTGCAGAGGCGCCTGCAAGATAACTTGGAGACAAAACAAAAGAGCCCAGAACCCTTGGAGCTGCTCCAGGAGGGCAAAGCTTGGGACCCTTGTGGGTGGGACACCAAGGGAAATGGGAATCATGATTGGTTATAGAAATCTTTTTATGGTAATTATTGGAAGATTATAAAGACTGGAACATCACTGTGGGTGGGGGTTCATTGGTGGATCAGCACTGTGGGCCTTGCATACCCTTGCAGGGGTGTGAACCCTCCATGGAAGCTCCCAACAAAGGTATTTATCTATTTTTCTCCATTAATCTTTCTCTGCCTATTTTCCAGAATTTTAGGAATCAGCATCATAAAGCCTCAGGAGCTTTTTCCTGCTGCCTGGGAGCTGGTTCTGCTCCCTGGGACCCAAAAGGTCACTGCACCTCATTTGTGACTGAGGGGATGGCTCTGAAAGCCCCGACCCACCCTGAAGCAGAGGGGGTTTCACAGAGGGTTTCTCAAGTTGTGCTAAATGTGAGTTTGCCTTGTGGCAGGTGCAGCACACAGATTTCATGTCTGGCTTGCACTATTCTGTTTTATAGTAATCTAGGGCTCCGTGGATGCTGCCTGTGTGGCAGAGGGATGAGCTTTCCTCTGGAGTGTATACTACTCATTTTTGCAAGGTCTGCCTCAGTGTATGGGCAGAACAAATTCCAAAGGCAGTGTCAGGCACTCACCTGAGGGAAGACTCCTCCTTGCAGTGGGGATGTGTGGGAAGCAGGGGAGCTTACACAGGCCCTGGAAGAGATGGATGTATGGGGGTCTGACAGGGAGGGTCTGGTGCCAGGCACTGGTTCAGGACCTTGGTCTCCTATGCTGCCTGACTCCTCTGGGACCAGGGAGCTTCCCTATATGCAGGGAAGAGCCACTCAGGGTCTCACTGGTGTTTTATTCTTACATCTAGTTGATTGCACTGGCTTAGGCTGTGCTTGGGATTGCATGCCATGCCACGCCAGGCTGTGACACTGAGATCCTTCTCCCATGAGTCTGAGAAGGGCTGACAGCTCAGCTAGGAACGAGCATCTTCCTCTATCCAGACAGTGTCTGTTGCCTGGTAGTCTCTGGCTGCTTCTTGCTGCATTCCCTCCATCCCTCTCATTCCCAAACTTGCTCTCTTTCTTTGTTCTGTCTTGCAAGGCAGATATACTGCTGGTCAGCCCTCCTCAAAGACTGCTCTGAAGAGACCAAATTAACAGGGAATACCTGCACCACCACTTACAAGTGAAGGAAGGCCCCTCTCCGTGGTGTGAGCTGCAGTGCCATCACTTTGGAGCAATAGCACATCACATAGCCTGGCTGCAGTGTAAATTTGATATCTCTTGATGTTTAAGTGAGCAGTTCATCCTTTACTTGGAAAAACTGTTTCTGTCTGTCAGGGATCCATTTCTGTCGTCATTCACCCCTCAGCTCCAAGATTATTTCTTGAGCCTATAGAAATGGGAGTTCAGGAAGATTTTTGAGGTCTTTCAGGGGACAGCCAGGGGCCAGGAGCAGAGTGCCAGCTGGGATGTGGTGGCAGGATGGTAGCTGTACCATTGCCATAGCCCTGAGGCTCTCCCTGGTTCATGACCCAGATGGTAAGGGTCATGAAGGCAAAATAGTGCTTCAGTCCCCTTTTATAGAGGGGAGTTGAGACACAGTGAGCATGAAGAGGTGACTTTGTAACTGGCTGGATCAGGGAACTCATTGATGCAGCAGAGAAACAAATCTCTGCTGGATTAGCTCTGATTCACCCCTCTGTGCACACTCTGCCTGCAGACAGGACAGCAGTAGAACAGACACGGAGTGAGAGCAGGGTCTCTTAAGTGACATGCATGAACTGTGACACTGGTGCTGGCCCACTGAGATGCTAAGCCAGTTATTCAGAGCATTTCTGGCAGAGTGGGATGTCCCCAGGTCCCTATTTAGGATCTTCTTGGGAAGCTGCCACTCACCCCCATGGCTCTGATGTCCCTTGGAAGCATTTTGCAACCTTTTTGTCAACAGGAGTATGTCAGTGCTTGTGAGTTTCGCTTTATCATAAACGGCCTTGAGAGGCAGTGAGAGGCACAACTGCTCTGAGAGGAAGGATGATGCAGAGCATGGGCAGCCACTCTCCCACATCTGCTGCTCAGGGCTGGCAGGGGCAAGGGCGATGTGACATTCCCAGGGATAAGGACCCAGTCAGTGGCAAAGTTAGGATGTTTCTAAAGAGGGTCTGGTAGAGAATTGGCTGGGAGAATGGCTCCCAGTACCAGCTGGTGGGGTAGGCAGAAAGTCCAACGCAGAGCCCTGGTGGGGGGCAGGCACTATGTCATGCTGCGAGCCAGCACTGCCAGCTCCTGCGGCCGGGGGAGGTCAGGAAAGGCAGGAGGAGGCAGAGTAAGGGGGCAGGCAGCAGTGTCGGGGGGGACAGCAGAGACCCTGTTGATCTGGACAGACAGCAGCAGGGAGAGGAGAGGGGGGACAGGGAGCAACCAGTCTGCACTCTCTGCTGCAACGGGAGCTCCCCGGGCTGGCTCTGCTGCTGCCCTGGCTGAGGGTGCCTCCGTTTCCCCTTCGGGCAGCAAAGCTACCTCATTCTCTCTTCAGGCCCACAGGGCAGACCCCCCGAGCTGCTCTGGGCACCCACCCTGCCCGCCAGCACCTGCCGGGCAGGCTCCCCTCGGCGCTGTGCCCAGCCTGGGCAGCGACGGGCGGCCCGAGCCCTGCTCTGTCCGGCGGTGGGCTCGGATGTCGGTGCCCCGGGGGGCTGCCCGGACCCCGGAGTCTGTCCCCGCTCTGCCCATCCCGTCCCGCCCCGTCGGAGGCAGCGGCTCAGCCTTCGCAGAGTCCCTCCCGTCCCGCTCCGCTCCCGGCCGGACCCCGCACTCCCACCTGGCCCCGTCCCGCACTGCGGGAGCTCCCGATGCTCCTGGCGGTCCCACTTCGGCCGCTGTCCCGTCCCGGTGCCGTCCGGACAGAGCCGGTGCCACTTCTGTCCCCGGTGCCGCTGCGGTGCCAGTGCCCGGTGTCCCTCCCGGTGCCACTTCTGCTCCCGATGCCGCTGCCAATGCCAGTGCCCGGTGCCGCTGCCAGTGCCAGTTCCCGATGTCCCTGTCGGTGCCGCTTCCGCCCCCGGTGCCGCTGCCGGTGCCACTTCTGCCCCCGATACCGCCACCAGTGCTCGGTGTCCCTGCCGGTGTCACTTCTGCCCTCGGTGCCGCTGCCACTGGGGCAAAGCCCGGTGCCAGCGGCTGCTCCGCCCTGGCCCCGCGCCCCCTCACCCCCCCTCCAGCCCTCACACACGCACAGAGAGACACGCGTGAACATCCGCACCCCGCAACACCCGCCTCCCGCCCGCAGATCGCGCCCCGCACACGCCGCTGCCCCCGAGCTCACACCCAGAGCACCCACCCACCGGCACGCACAACCTCTGGAGCGCCGGCACCGAGCACAGCCCCCGGCACCCCTGCACATCCACACGCACATCCCCCAGCACCAGCCGCCCTGCCCCTGGCACTCGGGACGGCTCCCGGGGTTCCTGCGGGCCGGAGGGGCAGCTGGAGACAGGGGTACGGAAAAGGGGCTGGGTGACTCCAAGGGAACCCAGGGAGGCATCAGCTCCTCGGGGACACACAAACTCATAGGTCAGACCCCCCAGCAGGCACAGGGGCATCCTCATGGCTGTTGTCCTTCCCTCCCTGTCCCTTTGCCGCTGCGCTGTCCTGTGCGCTGTTTCAGCACCCCGCGTGTCATTGGGGAAGGGGATGTGTGGTCTGGGTAACACGAGGTATGGCAGGAGCCCCCCGGCCCCGGACAGGCAGGACGGGGGACTGCGCTCTGCGGTGAGCCTGAGTGCCTGTGCCACCAGAGGAGGTGGAAGTGCAGCTAACCAGCTCTCACGGGGAGAGCCGGTACCAGCCCTGCCTCAGCTGGCAGGGTCTCTGCAGCACCTGGCCAGGGTCAGGACTGTGCACTGTGCAGGATGGATGCAGAGGCACATGGAGATCCCATACAGAGCACCCCATACTGGAGTCATCACTTGTGGTCCAGGACCCACCATGTTTCCCCACTCTCTTTCGGACCACAGGAGAGGGATGTGCTGGTGAAAAGATGCAATGTCACCTTCTGGCTGCAGTGAGTGTCCCCTCGGGTCCCCTGCACCCCAGGGTCAGCATCTGGGCTCCGGGGATGAGTGGGATGGGCTGAAAGCCTTGTTCCAGCTGGGCTGGTGGGCCCGGGTTACTGGGGAGCTGCCGGCCAGCTGTGAGCTTTGCAGAAGGGAATTCTCTGGGGTGAGTTTTCACGGTGCTGGCCCCCAGCACGCTGCGGGCTCGCTGCCTGCCTGCGGTAGGCACTGCGGCGCTCCGTGGCTCACATCACCACCCTGTGTCCGTCCGTGGGTGTTTCCCGTGCCTGTCTGGTGTGGTGGCTGGGACAGACTCTGGCCTTGGTCAGCAGGAGATGCTGCTCTCCTGACAGGGATTACTGATGGAGCCTGTAATCTCTGCAGGACTTGGCCTCCCCGAGCTGGCAGGGCTGAAGCTCTGGATGAAATATCTTCTGTTCCCAGCCCTGTGCTGTTGGACATGTTTGCTCAGGGCCCCATGGCAGGGACTTGCCATGTGTGCTGGCCACCAGAGTCCCTCAAGGCCGGGCCCAGCCTCATCTCCTGGGCTGGAGCCCTGCCCAGGCTCTTGCCTCTCCTCCCTTCTGCTCTCTTGCTGCCCTGGCTGCTCGGCCCCTGCAGGGAGGCATCTTCCAGTGGTGGCTGTGCAGGGTGGCAGGGAGGGCAGGGTGCCATTTCCCTGGCACAGTGGGTAAGAGGGGGTTGATTCCCAGGACATGGTGTGCAGTTTCTGGAAGTGTGTGCTCCAGTAGCCCCAGGGCTTGGTCCACTTCCCTGCTCCTCTCCTTCTACATCCCTCTATCCTTCAACTCATCCTTATGTGTCTTTCTCCATCCCAGTCTCCCTGTCCCTCTTTCCTGCTCCTTATCCCTCTTTTTCTCTCTCTCTTTCTATTTGGTTTCCCATCCCCATCTTCAGCAGACCACCATATAAAACAAGCTCTATATGTGTGTACCAAATTGTACTGCTGTGTACGCTTTTGTATAGCATACAAAATGTACCTTGTATAATGTAAAAAATTGTACCTTGTGTGGAGGTCACCTTCTCATGGATCAAGGCACACTCAGCTCAAATCTTTTGTGCATGAGCATGCTTGAACCAGGCACGAAATATTTTTAGTCTCATGGAGTAAAATAACATTGTCCTTCATGTAAATCGTGTTATTTTGCTGCAGCACGAGCCTTTGCTGTTATCACACACTTAGATAACATTCTTAATTATGTGGAAAGAACTCACTGGGGCTGCTTGTGGCTCTGGAAGCAATGGAAGTCTTTGTGCTAATACCAGAGATTAATCATAATACTTCTTTTAAGTTTTAAAATATATTGAGATTGCATTGTAACTGTCAAGTGAAAAGGGGGGTGGGATTTGCCTGACCCTTAGAGAGGGGAGATTTTCTTGACCCACAGAGATTTATTTGACTGTTAGTGCCCCAGGGGAAACAAAATTGTTCCTGCCTGATCAGTCTCTCAGTTGTCCTCTAAGGGGAGGACTTTTCACCAAACAGATTCACAGGATCAGGGGTAATTTGATTGCTCTTGTGAAGGGGGGGGCAACAGTGAAAGGGAGACCCTCAGCTGGCCTTCCAATGTGTTATTCCACCACTGGCACATTGTCAGCACCTTATAAAGGACTCCCTCTAACAGTTTATGGAATAATATTCTTTATTAATGCAAATTGTGACAGGTTCATAAGGTTTGTAGGTCTTCAGTGACAGTGTCTGACTGCAAAAACATGTTTAAAGCAATCTAATAAAGCACAAAATCTAATACAAAACAATCTACCAGCACACTGAACCCTAAAGGTTTGGGGGGTATTTTGTAGATCTTTAGAGTTTTAGAATTACAGGCTTTCTTGCTCACATATTGAGTGGGGTTAGAAGTTACTAAAGTAATTTTCTCACACATTCCTAAGCTTTCTGAAGGTCATGGTGTTTTGCAGAGGCACCTGCAAGATAACTTGAAGACAAAAGAAGAGCCCAGAACCCTTGGAGCTGCTCCAGGAGGGCAAAGCTTGGGACCCTTGTGGGTGGGACACCAAGGGAAATGGGAATCATGATTGGTTATAGAAATCTTATATGGTAATTATTGGAAGATTATAAAACTGTAATATCCCTGGGGGCGGGGATTCAAGGCATGTGGGCCTTGCAGGGGTGTCAACCCTCTGTGGGAGCTCCTAATAAAGGTATTTATCTGTCTTTCTCCATGAATGTTTCTCCAAATGCCTATTTTCCAGGATTTTAGGCATCAGTTCTGGTGTGATTGGCTGGGAAAACCAGAGTCGACAGGCTGGCCTCTCTCTTGATCCCAAAATTGCCTTCTGGAAAGGATCCCCTCTTTGCCAGCACTTATCAGCTTATCAGAGGAGGATTCCTTTGCATTGATCAAGGGAATAAACAGCTGCAGCTCCAAAGGACCCACGGGGAGGTAAGATAGAAGAGTGGCCTGTAAAGTTTTAGCTACCTATGGAAATTGAGCATAGGGGAGATCCCTAAGGGGCAGATCAGGGGGGGGGATAAGTGGGCGAGCAGTTCTTGTGGTTATCCCCCATCTGAGGGCAAAAGGTTTGACTTGAGTTGCATGTAAAACCTTTCCTCTCACTTGTTTCTGTGTTCTAAATTCCTTTCTTACCTTGTGTTTGCCCATGCTAGGCAGAACTGGCAGTCATCCAACCTGTGCTTGGCGCAGTTGGATTCTGCAGGGGGGAGTCCAGAACCGACAGCTCACCCGGCCAACTCTGTTTGCAAAGAGAGGTGAGTGGTGCCTCTCAAAGTGACTCTAAAGTGGTTTTACAGAGCTGGGCAGTGGAAGGAGGAAGGAGAACTTTGCCTCCTTTCCAGTGGTGCTGTGGTACTACTGTGCTTGTACTGTATTTGGAAATATGGGTCTCTGGCATTCAGTCAGAAAGGGAATCCCTCGGTCTCAGCCCGAGAAACCACCCATGGGAATGTCCTTTATTGCATTTGGGAAAGGTAGAAAACGAAACAGCAAAAAGCCTCCCATTCCCCAAATAGGGGTGATGGAATCCTTGGAGGATCGAGCCTTACTGAGCTCTCCGGACCTGCGCGGGGGGCCAGCCCCGGGCGCGGGGGCTGCGGGAGGGGCCGGGGGGAGAGGGGCAGGGACTGCCCCCGGGGCTGCGGGGACCAGCCCTGCCCAAAGCACCATCCCCGGGCTCGGTGCTGCCGTCGGGGAGGTGGCAGGGATCGCCCCAGGAGCTGCGGCAGCTGGTCCTGACCAGGGCACCATCCCTGGGCTGGGCGCTGCCGCCGGGGCCGTGGTGACCCCAGGATGTGCGGCAGCTGGTCCTGCTCGGAGCACCATCCCTGGGCTGGATGTTGCCGTCGGGGCTGTGGCAGGGATGGCCCCCGGAGCTGTGGCAGCTGGTCCCCCTCGGAGCACCATCCCTGGGCTCGGTGCTGCCGTCGGGGCGCTGGCAGGGATGGCCCCCGGGACTGCGGGGACCAGCTCTGCCCAGAGTACCGCCCCTGAGCTGGATGTTGCCGTCGGGGCGGTGGCAGGGATGGCCCCAGGGGCCGGCACACCTGACCCCGGCCGGGGCAGCATCCCCGGGCTGGGTGTCGCTGCCGGGATGACGGCGGGGCCCGGGGGCGGTGTGAGCATCGCGGCTGGCCCCGCTGCAGGGGCTGCCCCGAGGGCTGTGAGCCACGGCCAGCAAGGAGCTCCCCCCGCAGCCGAGAGGGGAGAGGTCACGGCTGCGGCTCGGCCCGAGGTGGCCGGTGGGGCTGGGGGAGTCACTGTGGCTCCAGCAGCGACAGCGGCTGCAGAGACATCTGCCCCAGCCCTCCCAAGCCCGGGTCCCCCGGGAGCTGCGACGGAAATCCCTGCTCGCCCAGGACTTGCTGTGCATTATAGTCCCCAGAAAGTGGGTGTAACCCAAGGTTGGGCAGCTCCTGAGGAGACAAGCCCATCCCAGCCGAAGGTTTCCGGTGCTGGAAGAAAAAGAGATTCGACAACCCTCGCAAGGAGGGAAAGGAGATCCCCCTTTTCCTCTTTGCAGAGAAGGGTCTCAGATTCGGATTCCTCTATTGAGGAGGAGTCAAATATTAGCTCTGAGGAAGAAACCCCAGTTGTAAAGGAGGAACCCGAAGAAGAAATACCTATAACTATTAGGAGGAGAGGGGGAAGGAGAGCTCAGGAAGTGATATTGGCTCAGAATCCTGTTGGTTCACAAGGAAGATCAAAAGAAAAAGGGTCAAAGCCAGTTATGTCAACTCCCCTGAGACAAACTCTGCCTGCTCAAGAGCTGGTTTATGTAAAGGTACCCTTTTCTCTTACTGAATTACAACAATGGAAGGCCATAGTTGGGGACTACAGAGACAATCCAGACAAAGTGGCTAATCTTGTAGAAAGGGCCATAAAGTCCCAGAATCCAGACTGGAGTGACATGGAAACTGTGTTAGAAACATTACTTGATAACACAGACAGAGAGATGGTGAGGAGAGCGGCTCGGACGGCAATTGAAGGACACCTGGTAGCAAATCAGATTCAGGGCAGTGTTGATGATGTTTTCCCTACACAAGACCCCGAATGGAACCCGAATAACCAAAATCACATGGACAAGTTAAAAATTTACCGGAACTGGGTGGTGTTTGGCCTGCGCCAGGCTATTCCTAAAGCCACAAACTGGTCCAAAATGTGTTCTGTAAGACAAAATAAAGGCGAATCTCCGACCGACTATCTCGGTAGGTTACGGGAAACCATCAGCAAATACACCAACATAGACCTCCAAACAAAAGAAGGGAAGACATTCCTGACTTACCAGTTTATAAGTCAGGCTGCTGACGATATAAGGAAGAAGCTGCAAAAGCTGCCGGAAAAGACAGACATCAATAAATGTTTGGAGGTGGCTTGGACAGTGTTTATAAACAGGGATTCAGCAGAAGGAAAGGGTGAACACTGTTATAAAAGCAAACCACACCGTGAAAAGAGAGTTGAGAAAGAAAAGACAACTAAGAAGAATTACCCTTTGGGAAGGAATCAGTGTGCTTTCTGTAAAAAGGAAGGGCACTGGAAGAAAGACTGTTGGTACAACAAGAAAAAGAGATCTCCAAACCCAGTTCCCCAGTTGCCCCTGGATGAGGAGTGAAGGGGACCAGAGGATTCTTCCCCAGCAGGACCTCTGGTTATAACTAAGCTGGGAAAAAGCCCTGGGTTTTTGGTGGATAAAAGGTATCTTGGCAGGAATACCACAAAAGGAAGTTGTTTTATCGGGGTTTGCCCTAAATTACAGTGGAAAAGACCACCAGCTGATTGAGTCCCTTAAAGCTGAAATCAAAGAAAGTGGGTGGGCTGTTACACCTGCAGGACAGGCAGTGGTTCCACCTCAAGTCCTTCATGAAATAGCTCTGAGGGAACATGAAGCCACCCATCTAAGGACACAAAATCCTGTAAAACATTAAAAGAAAATAGTAATAGGAGTGAAAATTACTGAAATTGTACATTCAATAGTATACAAGTGTGAAATCTGTCCTCAAAACAACTCTGATATGACTAAAAGGGGTAACAAAAGTTGGGGGCCTTCCTGGAGATTATTGGCAAGTGGATTTTGCTGAGTTGCCACATAAAGAAGGGTACCAGTACATACCGGTATTGGTTGATATTTTTAATGGATGGCCTAAAGCTTAACCCCTGTTGTACCAACACAGCAAAAGAAGTGGTGAAATCTTTGCTCCATAATACAATTGCAAGATTTGGGGTTCCTTTGGGAACGTCCTCAGACAGAGGGCAGCGTTTTGTTGTGGCAGCGGTGGGGGAGATAACTCAGATTCTGGGAATTGAATGGGATTTGCATACTGCATACAGACCTCAGGCAAGAATAAAATATGCCAAGAGACATCTATGTCACGGGGTCAGGCCTTGCCTTTAGCTCTGCTAAGGATCCATATACAGCCTAGGAGGAGGGGCAGCATAAGTCCCCATGAAATTTTATATGGCAGGCCATATCAAACCCCACATATCCCAGGAGAAATCCATATGAGAGGGAAAATAGTTTTTCAGAAATACTTAATGCCTTTGAGTTCTGCCTTGCAGAAACTCCAGAGATTTGTTGTGTTGTCCAGACCCTTGGGGTTGGACAGTCCTGCACATCAGTTCCAGCCAGGAGACTGGGTCTGTATTTGATGTGGGACAGTGACTCCCTACAAGCCAAGTGGAGAGGACCATTCCAAGTCCTGCTGTGCACCCTCACTGCAGTCAAAGCTGCTGACAAAGGACTTTGGGATCCACTACTCCAGGGTCAAGAAGGCCTCTCCACCCGAAATGATGGATAAACCAGAGACTGATACAGATGAAAACATGGTTTAAACTGCTCCTTCTGTGTTTGTTACCTACCCAGCTGGTAACCAGGATCCAGGTTTGGAAGCAAAACGTACATTTGGCCCTACTCCAAAACTTTATACAAACGATTGTTGTATTTTTATTACGAATTTGGCTGAAATTTGGAAACAAATTCAGGTCTCACACCAAGTAACTCTTGTTGATAAACTGTGGGACCTTGAAGGCATCTTACATACCCTTAATTTCGTGGTTGCCAGACTGGACCTGGTTGAAATGTCTGTTTATATTGTTTCTGTTCATGATCAGTGTGGGCATAACAGCTCCTTGCACTAATCAATGCTGTGCTTATTATGCACCTCCACGGTGTCGAGTTAGGTAAGCTAAGTCAAGTGTGAGTGAAGTAGGTATAAGCTAAGTAAGTATAAGTTAAGTAAGGATAAGTTTATAAGTAGTAGAGGCTAGGCAAAATATGTTTTGTCAAACCTCTAAAGGGGGGAAACGATGCCTAAAGGTTGGGTGTGTATTTTGTAAATCTTTAGAGTTTTAGAATTATAGGCTTTCTTGCTCACATATTAAGTGGGGTTAGAAGTTACTAAAGTAATTTTCTCACATAATCCTAAGATTTCTGAAGGTCGTGGTGTTTTGCAGAGACACCTGCAAGATAACCTGGAGACAAAAGAAGAGCCCAGAACCCTTGGAGCTGCTCCAGGGGGGGCAAAGTTTAGGACCCTTGTGGGTGGGACACCAAAGGAAATGGGAAATCATGATTGGTTATAGAAATCTTATGTGTTAATTTTTGGAAGATTATAAAGACTGGGACATCACTGTGGGTGGGGGTTCATTGGTGGATCAGCACTGTGGGCCTTGCAGGGGTGTGAGCCCTCCATCAAAGCTCCCAATAAAGGCATTTATCTGTCTTTCCCCATGAATGTTTCTCTGAGTGCCTGTTTTCCAGGATTTTGTGGAGCAAAACACAAGCTCTAGTCCTGAAAACAATACTCAGCATGCACAGAGTAAGTTTCTTACCCAGCAGGTGTCCCTATGAGGGAGAGAAGACAGGTTCACCCCTCAGCCAATCCCAGCAGTTGCAGTGGAATATTCCTCTGATTTTTCCCCATTTTCAACTTACTTTTATGTTCTTTCTTTGGATTTAGGTGGAGCTTGAGTGACTCTGGTCTGAAGTGTTTAATTAGGTAGTTATCCTTGGCATCTCTCTCCCTTGGTGGACAGATAACAGCACGGTCTGAACTTACAGAGTGTCACCACATTCCCCTCCCTGCAGCATGTCTATGGGGAGAGGCCACAGCACCCTCACCTTCCTCCCCTCTCCTTTAAATCCTTTGTAACAGGTTCTCATCAGTGTTTTGGGGAACTTCCATAGGACATCGTGACTGTGTTCCATCTGGGAAGCAGCAGCTGGCTCTCCTCTGTCATTCTTACTCTCCTTTAACTTTTAACCCTACCCATTATTCCACGCCATCTCCACCTGCCCAGGTGGTTCCTGGGCAAGCCCTTGTAGGGCTGGGAGTTGCTATTGGAGCTGGGTCTGAGCCCACAGCTTTTCCCTCAAGGAGGGAATCACAAACTTTTTATATGAGCTAAAAACTGCATCATTAACCAGCACCAGCAGGAGCAGGGAAATGCTCACTCCAGCTCAGCCCCAAACACACAGGAAACCTCACCCTGGTTGTTGCCTTCTCCTGCCCCATCACTGTGGGGTTTGTGCAGCAAAGCCCTCCAGTTTGGGGTCACAGGAGCCCTGGCAGCTCAGCCCCATCTCAGCACTGCTCTGTCTCCTCCAGACTCAGGAACAGGGAGAAACCAGCCCTGCCAGACCCTCCCACCACTTCCAGCAAATCTCAGGCCCCTTTACCAACACACCTTTGGAGCTTTTATTTGTTTCTCCTGCCACTGATCCCATTTCACCCTGAACTGATCCCATTTCAGAGGTCAGTGAGATGCACGGAGACATTCCCCAAGCCAACATCTCCAGCCATTCCCTCTCTGCTGAGCAAGTCCCAAAGTCAGGATGGAGGCTGCCACCTCTTGGCAGAATCAAAGAGATTTCACAGCATTAATTTCTGCTAATTAAGGACAGCAGTGAAATATCTTCTGCATTATACCCAGTTATGACACTTGCAGACCTGCAGGTAACTTGGTTATCTAAGTTTACATATGACTTCCAGATGCAGCCTGAGTTTTTTAATCTGGATTTAATGCCAGTAAAATTTATTGCTAAATCTCTCTCATGTCAAATCTAACCTCTGCAAGGTTTGGCTTTTGGTTTTTGGTTTCCCTAAACCCCAACCCCAATAACAGGGCCCTGGCACGGAAGGGGTTAAATAGTGAGTTGTGGAGGTGAGGAGCTGTGAAGGGTCCCTGGGCTGGATGCCAGCAAATCCCACCCAGATATTACCAGAAAAAAAAACCAAAAAATCAATCTACAGGTGGTTCCAAACAGCTAAAAAGCTAATTCCAGAGAGAAGCTCCCCAAGCTGCAGAAGGAAGGACTGAGCATTTGCTGAGCTGGTTGTGCCCCTCGGATGTTGTGCCAGGGACGTGCCCACAGCTGATGGAAAAGCAGATCCTCCCAGCAAACAGCTCCTGCCCTTCTCACCCCCGGGATCTCAGGATATCAGCAGGAAAACTGGGAAGGAGCTGCTGCCAGGCTGGCTCCATCACAGCTGCCCACCCCTCTCTGACATCACAGCAGCCCTGCCCTTTGCTGGGCTGTGCACAGGAACATTTCCGTGAGCAAATCCAAGTTACATCGTGAAAGAGCAGAACAGAAGGAATAAAAGGAATAATCCTCCACTTCCTCCAAATCCATTTTCCTGCCAGGGCTGAAGTATCCAGGAATTAGGAGTTTATCTCCAAAGAGGTGGATCCCATCCCACATCCAAGGAGTCAGAGCCACCAGCAGAGGGACTGGTGGGATCTCCCCCCCAGTTCCACACAGGCAGGTGGGATGGATCATCATTCTGCATTTTTGTTCCAGAAAAACCTTCATTTGTAAACCCTATAAAAATTTGACTGGTGTTTAGGCAAATCCTCTTATTTCTGAGATGCTGAGCAGAGAAACCCCTGAGGGCAAGTGGGCAGGGTGGGATGGCATCATAGGGACAGAGGGCAACTGTCTTGGTGAGTGCCAGGGCAGAGCAGCAGTGCCTGGGGAAAGGGGGAAGCACATCCCATAATAAAAAAAAGGTGGGATAATGACGTTTGCTGCCTGCCTTGTGCCCAGTGATGTGTTTTTGGGCCTAAAGCTCCCAGTGCTGGGGTGGTTTGGGAAGGGTCAGAGTGAGATTAAGTCAGTGGTGAGAACAGATGAACACCCTGTTAGGAGACCTGCCCTGGAGGAGCAGGGAGGGATGTCCATTTCTATCCAGCACGTGGCTTTAATTAAACTGCACCTAAATCTGTAATTACACATCTTTCCCTTCAGCAAATCAGGCTGAGATGACTGATGGTGGGGGTCAGGGTGGGCTCATGACCAGTGAACTGTGTTTGGGGAGGAAAGGTGGAGGCAAGCAGGAATTTGGACCTGCAGCCACCACGCTGGCCCATGTGTCTCCCAAGGACTGCCCTGGCACAAGCCTTGCTCTCTGCCACTCCCAGGGCTGTGCCCAGTAAGGAGTTAAAACCTTTGCTCTGGAGAGTTTTAGGTCTGTTGGTAATTTTCCACATCTAGTTTCAAGAGGAGGTGGCACCTGGGAAGTCACACCAGCCATACCCTTCCCAATAATCTGTAGCTAAAGATCCCTCCCATCCAAAATGCCTGTGCAGAAGCCCCAGGAGGGGTTGTACCTCCTGCTTTCACAATTATTCATTTATATTAAATAACACATCTGAATGATTTCTTTGTCACTGTGTGTAACACACACTACATATGTTTTCTGGGCTGTTCATCTGGTTCAACCCCAAATTTTCCAATGCATTGACTAAGCTCAACCTATTGAGTTCCCAGCAGGAAGGGTTTGACTGCAGACCCTGTGGAAGCAGGAGAGGTTACACGGAGCTCACAGGGGAGCCTGAGGAGGTCACAGGGGAGGTGAGAAAAGCCCCAGAGGCGACTCTGCTTGTTGACTCCCCAGGTTGCTTGGCAAGAGGGTGCTTGGTAACCACTCCCAGCTCAGCCCAACACAGTCATCTGCCTGGGCATAACAGAGAATCCCAGCTCGGGAGGGAGCAGTGGGATGCTCCTGGAGAACAACTGGGTTTCCACACCAAGAAAAGGTGGAAAGCACATTTCCAGAGGCCTTGCCATCCCTTGTGCTAGTGCAGTGTGAGGGTCTGTGGGGCCTGGGAGGGTTGGAAGGAACACAACCCCAGCCACCTCCTAGTGGGTTACACAGTGAGTCCTGGGTTCTTATGAGGGTTTCTTGTGGAGGGAGAAGGTGGCTGGGCTGGGGATGGGGATGGTATGGCATGGGGATGGACATGGGATGGGAATGGAGATGGGGATGGTATGGCATGGGGATGGAGATGGGATGGAGTGGGATGGAATAGGGATGGAGTGGGGGNGGGATGGGGATAGGATGGAGATGGCATAGAGATGGGAATAGAATGGGTTGGGACAGGATGGGTTGGAATGTATCGGGATGGGATGGAGATGGGGTGGCAATGGGATGGGATGGAGATGGGGTGGGGATGGAATGGGATGCACCCGATCCCCGATCCCCGCTCCGGGTGCCCCGGAGGTGGGCGGATTCTGGCGGGGGATGGACACAGGAGCCCTGCCCAGATGGGCGCGGCCGTGGGGAGGAGGGGGGAGACGAGCGGAGCCGAGCGGAACATAATGGGATCACGGCGAACAGAGAAGGACGCGACAGGGCCGAGCTGAGCCGAGTCGAGCATCTTTTCCTGCCAGAGCCCCGGGACAGCCTCATGGCCGAGAAGAAGCTGATCGTGGTGTTCGGAGCCACCGGTGAGTGCGGCGGGGGAGGCCCGAGGGGGGCGAGGGGCGGCGGTGGTGCGGGGTGAGGAGCGAGCTCGGCCCTTGCGGGCGCATCCCGGAACATCCCGGTGCATCCCGGTGCATCCCGGTGCATCCCGGAGTGTCCCGGAGTGTCCCGGATTGTCCCGGAGCGCCCCGGAGTGTCCCAGTGAATCCCGGTGCATCCCGGTGCATCCCGGAGCGTTCCGGAGTGTCCCGGTGCATCCCGGAGCATCCCGGAGCGTTCCGGAGTGTCCCGGTGCATCCCGGAGCATCCCGGAGCGTTCCGGAGTGTCCCGGTGCATCCCGGAGCATCCCGGCGCGTCCCGGTGCGTCCCGGCGCGTCCCGGAGCATCCCGGTGCGTCCCGGAGCCCCGGGAATCCCTGACCGGCTGCTCCCGCAGGGTCCCAGGGTGGCGCCGTGGCCAGGGCTCTGCTGGACGATGGGACCTTCAGGGTGAGGGCGGTGACGCGGAGCCCCAGGAAGAAGGAGGCGGAGGAGCTGAGGAAAAGGGGAGCCGAGGTGGTGAAGGCGGACCAGGACGATGAGCCATCGCTGGAACGCGCCTTGGCCGGTGCCTACGGAGCCTTTATTGTCACCAACTTCTGGGAGCACTGCAGCAAAGAGAAGGAAATCGAGCAGGTAGCTGTGCTGGCGTTCGCTGGGACCACACGGCCGGGGAGAGGGGATGGAACCGTGGGCAGCCCTTGGAGCAGCAGTGCCAGCCCCGATGATTTGAGGGACCAGCCCAGGAGAGCCCTGAGGCCTCGCAAACACCGGGTATCCGTTCCTGCCAAGCCAGAACTCGTCCCCTGTTCCCTTGCAGTGGTGTGGCTTCAGGGTCTGGTGCCTTGGGGAAGTTGTTAAATGTGTGGTGAAAAGCACTGCCCTGGAGTCGGAGTAGCAGGAGTGGGAAGGCTTGTCTCCTCAGAGCCTTCCTGGGGCTGGGCCGGGTCTGTTCCTGCCTGCAGAGCTGTAGTTCCCTGCACTTGCAGTTTTGGGGCCAAAATCCTGCAGTATCAGAGATCCCAAGGGCGCTGCTCACTCCAGGAGGGATTTCCCAGGGTGACACAATTGCCACACCTGGATGGCAGCAAACAAAAGATAAGATAGGTTCGGGCAGGTATGTTGGCCAGGCTGGTATTTGCATGCTTGGTGGTGCAGTGAGCACCAAAGCTGGAGGGTGTGTGGTCTTTCTGAAGGAGGATGGTGTAAGGAGAGGACTCAGCTCCACCCTGACAACTCACTGGGTTCATTGGTGTGCTCAGCCCCGGTCCCAGCTGGGGGCTCAGGGTGCTTATCTGGTGTGAGTTGGATCCTGCCCTTCTGCCCAAAGGGGAAGGGGTGTGTGTGTGGATGGTGAGAGCCCCCCAAATGTCCTGTTCCCCTCTTAATGGCCACCTTTTCCCTTTTGCCCAGGGAAAGCGACTTGCTGACCTGTCCAAGCGCCAGGGGCTGCGCCACGTGGTGTTCAGTGGCCTGGAGAACGTGCACCAGCTGACAGGGGGCCGGCTGGAGGTGCTGCACTTCGATGGCAAGGGCGTGGTGGAGGAGTATTTCCAGAAAACTGGTGTTCCCACCACGGTCATCCGGCTGCCGTTCTACTTCGAGAACTTCCTCACCATCTTCAAGCCGCAGAAAGCCCCGCAGGGAGAGACCTTTGTCCTGGGTGAGCAGGATCTGTGAGGCACTGTCCTGTGACAGTGTTCTTGCTGCTCCCACCACGCAGGGGTTGAGGCGTGGAGGGACCATCAGGGCTGATGGGGTAAAGAGGCCCGTGGTGAGTTGCTGCTGCGTTATGGTCCTTCAGACCTGTTTGCTGGCCTGCAAGAAATCAGTGAGACCCTGGGCCTGTGTGTGGTGCCAAGGGCTGCTCTGCAGATCCCACAGTGGCTCTGGGCATGCCAAATGTCTGCATTTGGGATGGTGGAGGTGGTGAGGCTGCAGATCCATGGTGATGCTCTGGCTGTTTCTTAGCCCTTACCACCCTGATCGGTGCTTTCATCCCTTCCTCACCCCGTGTTTGAGTGCTGAGAACTGCAGCTGTGCCTCCTCAGATTTGGGCTGCACTCCAGCTGGGATCAATCTTTCCGTACAGAGCTGCCCATGGGGGACATCCCGATGGATGGGATGGCCGTGGAGGACGTGGGGCCTGTTGTGGTTTGCCTGCTCAAGTCCCCAGGGGAGTACATTGGCCAGGTGATGGGGCTCAGCACCGGCAAGCTCACCGAGGCAGAGTATGCAGCCATCCTCTCCCAGCACACTGGCAAGACTGTGGCAGCCAGCAAGGTAGGGAGTGTCCCTTGGTGTAGGGAGAGTCCCTTGGTGTGTGGGTTGTTCCTGAGGGACTCACAGCTTGGTTTGGTGCAGCCCAGCACTTGTGCCCAGGGTCACTCCTGCTGCCCCTGCATGCAGCTGGAGCACAGTCTGGCACCAAAGCTGCCCTGTTGGCATTGCCACAGAGGCAACTCCTGCTCCTGGAGCACACAGGGGTGGGTGCCCGGGCGGGCTTGTGTCTGGCTCTGAGGGATAACGGAGGTGGGAGATCTCCAGAGGAGCCAGGGATGGGCAGCTGTAGAACAAGTCTCTGCAGTGTGCCCTTTTCTTCAGCACAGCTTCCCCCAGGGCCGTGCTATGTCACCCTTATAACACTCCTGGCCACTCCCTGCCCCTGCATACCTTCTTTTTAATTTCTGTTTGCATTTAGGCTTTGCCTTGGGCAGCCAGGACAATGGATGAGGGGTTTGGTGGCTCTCCTTTCAGAACCAAGTGCATTTCAGCAGAAACAAAGCACCTCTGATGCTCTCTGCAGGTTCTGCCTCTCCAGGGACAAAGCAGCAACTCTTTTCCTCCCCAGTGCTGTGCAGAAGCACAGCAATCCACCTTTGATTCAGGCAGGGAGGGAAGGGCTGGGGTGCCAGCTGGGTTGCTTGGGCTGTGCAGAGCTCTCCTGGACCCCCAGTTACTAGCAACCCTCAGCCACTGCTCATGCCCTGGTGCTAGGAAGAGCTCCCTTATGGTTGCTCTGGGCTTCTGCCACAGGGGAGAGTCAGTTCTGTGCCCAGCCAGCTGTGTGCCAGAGCTGAGTGCTGGCCCTAGGCTGGTAGGGCTGTTCCCTGCCTTTGCACAACCCCAGCAGCAGTGCCTTGCAGAGCCCTCCTCACAATGCTGTGACAGGCTTCTCTCACTGAGCTCTCCTCAGCTTCCCCACACAGGCTGAGGGAAAGCCCCAGCAGGCTCTGAAACACCGTTTTTTCCCCTAATTCCCTTGGCAGGTCTCACCAGAGGAGTATGAGAAGCGTGACTTCCCCGGGGCCAAGGAGATGGCTGCCATGTTCCGTTTCTATGCCCTGAAGCCGGACCGAAGCGTGGCCCTGACCATGAAGCTCAACCCCAAGGCCCGCACCTTCCAGCAGTGGGTGACAGACAACAAGGCTGCCTTCTGAGCCTCCCCCTCCCTCTTCTTCCTCCCCAGCTTCTGCACCAGGTAGGGGGAGCTGGCTGGGGAGGGGAGGTGCCCTGAGCCACGCTGCCTTCCCAGTAGTGCCCCAGGGAGAGGCAGATCCTGCCCCAGCTGGGGAGAGCTTGGACCACCTGCTGGTCCATGGGCACGCTCCTGCAGCTTAGTTAAGACTATTTAGGCAACTAGAACAGGCAGACAGGTGGGAGAAGCACTACCTTTGCCACTGTCTTCAGGGAGATGTTTCTTTAATCGTTCTGGGTGTTTTAGGGTGGTGGTGGCCCCAGGCAGCTCCGAGCATACAGCACGACTTGGTGGGCTGAAGGTGTGGACCCCTGGACCCCTTTGGCCACCTTCACAGCTGGTACCCACGGCCAGCATTGCTGCAGGCTCCTAAGCACGAACAAAACAGGAATTTCTCCATGAACCACCAGAGACAGAGCCCTGTCTTTGTGCCATCCTGGCAAACAGGGCCTGTGCAATGATTTCCCATGCATGTGACACAAAAGTTGAGCCCCATTCCTCAAGTCATACAGCTCTGGGCTTGGCCTTTGGGCTCCTGGAGCAAATGTCCATCACTCTGGGATCATGGAGCTAATTTCAGTCACTATCCCCATGAGCTGAGTAAAACTCAAGTCTTTCAAGACGATCCAAGACTCAATGGAAAAGCCACTTCCCTGTCATCCCCATATGCTCAAGGTACTGCTTGGATTTTGCAGCTTTTCCTGTGCTTAAAATCAATCCCTGCCCTCAGAGATGCTTGAGCCACCCAGCCCTTTTCCCTCCTTATCCCAGAGACCTTCACTCCTGTTACTGGGGCAGGGAAAGGGGGTGAGAGACGAGGTAGAAGAGCAGACAAAGCATCGAGGCAGAGCATGTGTTAAATATCTTTATGAAGTCCATCTTATTTACATGGATACAGAATCACTTTACAGACAGTTTAATCAGGAGGCAACACGTGCTTTATTTCAGCAAATTAAGAAGGGCAAGACTACATGTCCCTGTTTAACTGGTCGATTAGTATGTGGACTGATGGTACCTGCATGGCATCACTAACACAGCAGGCTACAGTAACCACTCACTGCAAGAGCTCAGCTGCACCTAGAAGGAGTGATCCACCTCACTTGCACTCTCACACATGTAAAACAACGATGCTTTGACCAATCCTTTATGCTATGGGCGTTGCACTAAGGTAATAAAAAGATTTTGTCCCAAACTGGCGAAGGGCGTGGTGATCGACTTGTACCCGTTCAGAAGCGACAGCAGTTGTGTGGTAACTTTAGTTACTGGGGGGGGTTAAACCTGAGGCAAAGTGCAGATGCCATCACTGCTCTGTGCAGGCAATCAGCAGGACTGCGAGGGTGCCAGGGCAGGTGGGCTTGGACTAAGCCCAGGGAGCTTCCACTCAGAGCTGTGCAGGGCAGCAGGGCTGTCTTGAAGACAGGGCTAAACCTCCCTGACCCACCAAGTCTCCTGGGAGAAGGTGAGCAATGGTGAGTTCACCAAGCACACCTGGCATTCCAAAGGGCACCTGAGTGAGCAGCAGGAAGGACAAAGTTTATTTCACATTTCTTCTGGTTTGGATTCTAAATAATGCTTCAACTCTAATTTTTACCCAATAAGCTTCCAGAAGCAGTAAGGGCTGTGGAGCAGCCTCCAGAGAGCCCCATCTCTGCAAAGCTGGTGTTTTCCTTCATTGCCAGTTCCTTGGATGGTGGGGGGCTTTGTGTCACAACAGGTGGTCCGTGGCCTCTGCAGCTGGGATTCTTGCTGTGCTGCTGACTGACATCCTGTGCTCTGCAGAGCCAGAAGGATTCACCCCCGACTGCACAGATGACCTGTTGGCTCCTAGTTCCCAGCAGAACGCTTCCCTGGGGTTGAAGGGAGAGGAAGGTTTAGATTTCCTGGCTGAACTGGCACACAGCCCACTTTGGGAGCACCTCCCCTCCTGAGCTGCCATCACACTGTCAGCCACACCAAACAGACAAAGAAGCAAAGCCGAGCCCCTGTAATCCAAGACACCATGGCTGCTGCAGATGATTCTGAGTCCCAGTGCTCACTCACTGCAGGCACATCAGTTATACTCCGGAGGGGTGTGTGGCAGGGCTTTGCTGTGCTCTGTGACAAAGGCTGACTCCAGCCCCAGATTGCTGGCACCCCCATGCCTCTGGCAAGGCTGGGCTTTGCATGGCAGCACCCAGTCCCAGTGGGACCAGCCAACCTCTGTGCTTGGAACCAGGCACAGCTACTGGGTGGATACAGGAGCAGAGCTGCAGGGGAGGCCCAGCCACTTCCTCAAGGATGCACCCAGCATCTGTGCTGCTTTTGGCTGCAGCAACAATGCAGTTTAATCCCTGGCTTGTTGTTCCAGATCCCAGGGGACAGCTAGGGTTTTGCACACCTGCAGCTGGAAGGCCTGAGGCTAAGTGAGAAGCAACTTTTTTGTGCTTCCACCTCTCAAGAAGTGCTCAGTGTGGGGGAAAGACAACAGTGAAACACAACAGGCCTCCTACCTCGGTGTGTCAGGAGGTAAACATTTTCTTAAGTTTGGAAAGGAATCCCTCCTTGTTCTCCTCAGCCTCAGGCCTATCCCCGCCTGCGGCAGCGCCAGCCTTGGCCCTGCCACCTGGACACAAACAGCAAAGGGCCGCAGTCAGAGACATCTCCCACCAGTACCAGAGGGTTATTTGAGACAGGGCAAAGGCAGCTGGCTGTGCTGCATCCTCACAAAGAGGGCTGCACCTGGCACTGAGCCACACACTGAACCACTTGGCACTGGAGAGCCCAGATCCCAGAAGCAGAAAAGCCAACCATGGGCTCAGGTACTGCCATTCCCTTCCCCTCTCCCCAGGCCTCCAACTGATGAGGGAAATCCCCATGGGCTTTGGAAACAAGCACTTGAAACGGAGAGTCTGCCACTAAAAACTAAATTTGACCACAGCCAGCCAGGATTTTACAGGGTTAAAAAAAGCTGTCCTGGTGGTCCCCAGAACAAGCTCTTCCTGTTCCAAGGTTGTGTCCTTGCAAAGCAGTGCAAACCCACACCAGGAGCCTGATTTCTATCATTGCTAGCAGTGCTCAGACAAACAGTATCAAGGAGAAAATGAACTTGGGCTGGAATGAAAAAGGCTACAAGTATTTCAGACCAAGTGTCCAGATAAGGAATCTTATAACTGTCTTGTATATACAGGTGTTAAAAGTTGTTGGTCCCTCCAGAAGTGGCTACAGCAAGAACAAAGCAGACCTCCTTGCTAATCTGCTTTTTCTACAGTAAACCCATCAATAACAAGACCCCAAAAATCCTCCTAAAGCTTTTTTTTTGCACACAGAGAACACAAAGTCCAGCACTTCCCATCCTCCCAGGGCTGAGTGGCAGGCTCAGACTGATGCAATGGACTGAAATCCCGAGGCAGAACACGCCTCTGTTCACCCAGGGCATTGCATTGCTGCTGCCTGGAGCAAGGACACACCTTCAGCAACAGCCTGTCTCTGCACTGGAAAATACTGGCAGTTATTTTAATTCACCTTACTGCTTCACTGTGGCAAAACCTGCCTGGTTTGCTTTTGAAAAAGATTGGTTTGGAGTGGTTTTTTTCCCTTTGGCAACATAAATGCCTTAAAAAAGCTGGGATGCAAGTTTAGTGCTCAGAGCTCTCTCCCCTTCCCCTGTGGCTGAATGTAACACAGGAAAGACGTAACTTCTCTGTTAGGAAAGTACTGTAAAACACAGCGTTGGGAAATACTTGGCAGATGCTGCCATCCAATATCCCACACTTGAGCCTCAGGCTTTGGTGTGTAAGACAGTAGACCCAAGTTCCTGGGATCATTCAGCAGCTCTGAAAGGCTCTCACCTTTGCCTAGTCTTAAATGCCCTGTTTGTATTTTTTTTTTTTGAAAAATGGAATCCAAATGGCTTTAAGAAGTTCATTGTTCCAATTAAGCAATGAAAAACTATTTTCCAGTAATGAAAGACAAAGCTCCTTCCTTACTATTTTACTATGTGTTTTGCCTCTAGCTGTTGCCCTTGCCAGGTACCTCAGCCCAGACACTTAAAACAATTGCTGAATCTCGATTTTCCATCTGGAGCTGGAAGAGCAGCTTCACAAAGCTTCCAGCTGACTCTGCTCCTCCATCATGCTGGACACTTTCTACTGACCAGAGCCAACACCTGGCACCAATGGACACTCCTACCCCAGGTTTCCCCATGTGCACAGAGCACAGCCTGACAGCAGAACTTCCTATCAGATTCCAGGAGAAACATCCTGCTGCACTCAGAAGCACAGCAGATGGACTCACATGGAAAGCTGGGCCTGAAGGACCTTGTCTTTTCCTCCCTCTGCTAAGGAGAGCCCTGGCACAGGGGCAGATGCAGGGAGCAGGAGGAATTCATCACCACAGCTTGGCAGGACCCTGAGTACCTCAGTCCCTGCTCTCTGTTCACATGGATTTGCCAAGCCCTGGAGTAAAGCTTCCTGGGAAGAGGCTGCCTCCCTGCTTTGTGCTACAGCCTCTTGACATCGCACTACAACTATATCCAAAACAGTGCTGTCACACCACCTCAGGGTGACCCTGGGTCACTTCCCTCCCCAGGAACCCTCAGGAAGCACACTGCACTGCCACACCAGCTCCACGAGGAAGGAGCAGGAATTCCCCCTGCTCACCTGACGTTGTGTTTGTGACCCCATTCACTGTGCCGTCCACGTCCGCCTCGTCCTCCGCGTAGCTCATCATTAAGGCTCGCTGGCGATCCGTCAGCCTCCTGGGGGCCCAACACAGGGGGTGGGGTTAGGGCTGGCCCCAAGGTCAGGGGTACCTACAGCCCTCCTGAACCTCCTCCAGCAGCACCCACGAGAGGCAGGTGCTGGAAGGGTGAGGTGAACACACCTGGAATACACCAGGAATCCCTGCAGTGAGCCATCTGTAAATAATAACCCCCCGGTGGAAGAGGAGAGACAGGACCCACTGCATTCCGCCCCACTGCAGTGGAAATCACAGAGCATTTTGAAGTGCTGAGGGGAACCAGAAGGAATAAGGAATTTACACTGATTCTGAATGTTTTTTGCATAAAGCTCAAGGTTTTGCAGAAACCTGTTTAGC
Organism: Scytalopus superciliaris; assembly: GCA_013400415.1. NCBI lineage: Eukaryota > Metazoa > Chordata > Aves > Passeriformes > Rhinocryptidae > Scytalopus > Scytalopus superciliaris. The sequence continues at coordinate 44,000 of VXBX01002560.1, forward strand.
TCTACTTACTGAGGGACTTTGATCTTTATGTGGATATAGTGGTCTCCGTAGCCATAACTGTTGACCTTGGGAATGCCTTTCCCACTCATTCGAATTCTCTGGTCTGGCTGAATACCAGGGGGTATCTGTGAACACAGATGACACGTTTATTACTCTAGTTTAACCATTTATATAATAATTAAGTGTCTATAAAAACTATCTAAGTCTCCAGCAAGCTTCAAAGTAGGATGGGAAAGCTGTGGTACGCTCAGGACACATTCTGAAGCTGTGTCAGTAACGATGAAAAAGCTTCTGAAGGAATGAATAAAGAACCTGGCACAGACTGTAAACCTTGAATGGGGTTTGTCCAGCAATCCCTTCCTCTCCCTGTCACTTCACAGCAACAAGGAGCTGTGACCCAGCAGGTCACAAACTACCTGAGGCTCAATCCTGAAGGAATCTGAAACATGATACCGGCAGACTTAGGAGACTTTTCCCACCTCTGCAGCAGAGGAGAAGCCTCTGCCGTGCCCCATCCATTTATGCCCAGCACAATGGTACTTACTGTGATGTTGATTGTCTCGTACAAGCCCTGACACCGGGCTGTGCCTCCCAGCACAGCCTGTGCTACCGAGATCAGGAGATCTGAGTGGATATCTGCTCCGTTTCTTCGGAACACAGAACTCTTCTGAACCTAAAAGGCAGGCAAGTTCCAAGGTGAAGGGAGCACATCACCAGGGAGTTCCCCTGCTAAACTGTCCTGAAGGGTCTCAAGAAAATACACCAGCCAGACCCTTTATACCATCCCTAAATTACTCAGCTAAGCACTGAGAGTCAATATTTGGTCTTTTAGAAAAACACAGGTCTTGACACAACCACAGTTAGCCAAAAGTTTAGGATTCCTCCTTCCTACTTCAGCATCTCCCTCCCCTAATCCTGCTATGAAATTATCCATGTCAATATGGTTCTGCAGAGATGAATATTGCCTTGTCCAGTATCCTGAGCAGGAGAAAGCCAAAAGGGAAGAGGGAGGGAAGCACCTTTCCAGTGGCCTCACAAGCTGGAAGAGAATTAAATCCTCCTGCACCACAAAAAAGGTGTTGAAAAAAATTTTCTCCTTGACAGAGATGTGTGTGACAGGATTCTGCAAGAAGAGGCCCAGCTAGAGCAGAGGTGCAAAGCAGCCCTGAATTTGAGTCTGCAGGACATATAACCAGCCAGACTGTTGCAGGCATTCCCATACCCCTCCTCAGCACTCCCACCCCTGCCTGCAGCTCCTTCACATTTCCAAGTCAAAAACTCAAGGCATGAAGAACCTACTCTGCATTTTCATTCACACTACCCTAAGGGCCTGTTCCTGGAACAAGCAGCTGGTTTCTTCATGAGCAGATTCAAAGTTAACCCACTTGTTACAATGCAGATCTCTCCTGTTGTTTCAGAAAGTTCACATGCATCATGTTACCTCAGCTGTTCCAAAGGATCACTCACTCTTCCTGCTCTGCTCATTCTGCAGCCACTTCCCAGGCAGTTGAGAAGGGAAGAAATAACCTAAGCCAGCTTAAAATACATACCCTGAACGTAATGAAAATTTCCTTCTTCCCCACAGGCATCCGAACTGTCTGCCCATCCTCAACTCCTGCAATTGGAACAGGAGGGAATGTTAGTGGGATGTAATCCATGTGCTACATGTGTATCTACAACCCTGCCAATCCCAAGAGCAGCACGTGCACATTCCACAGCACAAGGCACGAGATCTCCCAGCAGGCAGCACAGTGACACTCCACAGGAGCTGTGGCCCAAAGAAGAAGGTGTTTGTATCTGTGAGGTGATCATTGTGCCCCAAGCAGGCTCATTACTTCAATCCCTACAGAATTCCTTAGGGACATGCATCAGATTAAAGAACACAGCAGCCTCCACAAACTGCAGGAAAACTCCAGGCTGCTCCCCCAGGGTGGTCTCAAAGAAGTCTTCAGCCCCACCACTATCTCATCCTCTCTGGTGAGGAAGGCCATCAGCACACCCTTCTGAGCCAAGCCAAGGCTTTCAGGATTCCCACCCTCTCCCCAGGCTTTATCAAGGACAAATGGAAGACCCATGGTAACAAAACCTTTGGAGAGTTTCACTCTCCAAAGAGTTCCACTCTCCAAAACCTGTCTAGAGGGATCCAGACAAGAACCAAAGCTCAGAGAGGGCAAAACAAACACATCCACTGCCAGAAGGTTCATCTCACCACTAGCCTGTTCCATTGCCAACCTACCAACCTGCTTTGTTTTAAAGACAACTTCTCTGCAGCAAAACTGCTTTCATTGCACTCGCACCCGCCAAGCACCAGCCACGCTGCAGGCCAAGTGGCAGTAAATAACTACAGTCATTTAAACTGAGAGCAGCACAGGAGCACAACACTGACCAGCTGGCACAGGAACCATCACTGTCTTCTTCTGCTTGGTTTGCCCCGTCCCCCGGCACACGACGCAGGGCGTGGTTATGATGGAGCCGCGGCCGCTGCAGCGCCGGCACGTGGAGCGCATCACAAAGGGGCCCGTGTTTATCGTCTCCTGGGGAGCAAAACAAAGGACTTTTCACCCAGCATGTCTGGGTTCTAATCACACACACAGCCTGTAAGGACGGTGGTATCCCTTAGCAAGGGCTGGAGCAGAAGTCTGCCTTTGAAATCCTAAGAGGATGCTGCCTGGGAGAAGCTGCATCAGCTTCATTTGCCAGCACATTTGGTTTTCACTGAACACCATCACTACTACAAGCAGGGGGAAAGGGAAACACAGTGCCTTCCATCTCCAGGCTTTAAGGCACAAGAAGGAACAAAGCTCCTCACAGTGCTGGAGACATCTGTGTTCTGAGGAATCCAAGGACAATCCACTTGCATAAATTACTGGCAGTGTCCAGGAAAACGTTATGGAGACAAAGCTCTGGAGTGAGCTGTGAGAGAAGCCCTCCAGATGGAAACATGTGAGGAATCAGATGCATGGAAAACCAAAGGCTGCAGCTCCATCATTACCTTCAACTTCTTACTTCATGGTTACCCTGGGGCTATCATTACCTTTCTCCACCCCAAAGTCAAAGGATGCCATTTAATGCCCGAGGGATTTCAGAGCTGTTACATGACATGAATATGGTTTGTACAACAGCAGAGAATCCAGACTGAAGGCTCAGGCTTTCAGCTGGGCACAGCACTTCTTTAACACTAAGAAAATCTTCCTAGAGCTGATTAGCATGAAGCTGACATTAACTTGGCTTTACCTGAGATAAGCTGCTGACTGGGGTGAGAATTTTTCACCATGGAATGAACTGCCCCAACAAGGAAAAGCACAGCAGGGCTGGGGTCCTACAGAGCACTTACCATGCCTGTGCCATTGCAGTAATGACAGCGTTGCACTTTGGTGCCAGGTTCGTGCCCTTTGCCATTGCACCGCTCGCAGGAGTCTTGAATGTTCACCACAATCTCCTTGTTAACACCTTTTGCAGCTTGGGTGAACGTCAGTTCCATGATATACTGCACAGGAAACATGGATATTGACCTGTGACTGATGTGTGATGGGGCCTTACACAGACTGCTTTAGGCCAAGTACCAAACACTGCTGAAAACAGATCCACACAATAGAGCAGGGAACAAACAGATGGAGGCACAATCATTCAGAAGGGCTTGCCTAACCTGAGAAAACAATAATCTATCTCAAATAAACAAAAAAAAGGGTGCAAAAAGATCACAGACATTACAGGAATGATGGTTACATCAGGCTGATGAGCACCAGGTTGTGTAGCAGCAATGAGAATTTTTATGAAAATGCTGTTTAGCAGGAACAAGATTTAAAAATAGGAAAGAAGTAAAAACAGAAGTCGAGTGTTTCCCTGCTCTCAGGAAAACCCCTCCTTGTTTCTAAAGGTTTTGCTTCATGGGAATGCAGCAACAGGTGAGGCTGAAGGGTTTCCATCCCAATGGCTTCAGCTGCTCTTCCTCAAAAAGCTTTTTTCTTGCCAAGGCAAGTCACCAGCAAAGATGACTGCACAAAAGAGGAAATTCTCTTTATAATAAAAAGGTCACTTTTAGTAAAGCCAAAAGTACCAGAAATATTTGGTATTTGAAGACAGCACATGAACTGACAACACTTAAAGGCACATTTAGCTGCAGCACAAAGAACACGACACGTTCTATTTTATTATGGGCTATAAAGTAATTAAGTTGCAAAATTAAGTCAATTAAGCAGCCAAACCTATTGCTAGAAGGTCTGGTTTACAGTTACAAGGTGTTTTGTGGGTTTTAGCATTACAGATCAAAGCAGGCATATGCAGATCAACTGCAGCAGCAAAGATGCCTCTACAGGGGTGGAATTGTTGGGCAGCACCAAGTGGTGCCAGTAAACACCAGAGGAAGCAGCTCAAGTCCAGAAAAAGTAACTCTGTCTGGAGGTGTGGCTTAACAAAAATTCGACTCTACCCCCATGTCATGGGACACTCACAGACTGACATTTCCAGAAATAACTGCTTGCTGCAGCCCTCCCTCCCAGAGCACCCTCTGACCCACCAGTGTCCCTCCCCAGCTTCTGAATTTTTAATTCCACTGCCGAGCAAAGACACGCCCTTACCTCCTGCGGCTGGTCGAAGACACTCTGAAAATCGCCGAAAGGGGATCCCGAAAACTCCCCGAAGATCTTCCTGAAGAGCTCCTCGGGGTCGATGGAGGGGCCGCTGCTCCAGTACTGCCTCCCCGCGCCGGCCCCGGCGCCGGCCGCGCCCGCCTCGAAGCTCGCCGTGCCGTAGGCATCGTACTGCTTGCGCTTCACCTCGTCGCTCAGCACCTGGGGGGCGACACAGCCGCGCCGTCTGGCCGTGGCACGGACCCCCCGGAGGGTCCCTGGCACTGCCACGGTCCCCCCGAGCCCGGGCTATGAGGCTTCCCTGCCACCGGGGGGATTGCCAAGCTCTCGGCACCGCCGGAGTTACTGACAAGCTGCTTCTTCCCCTCTTGGCTCAAAGTCGGGAAAACGTCAATCTTACTGAATTGTAGTAAGTAAGAATAACTTGCATTATGTAATCAATCGTTAATATATCGGGTGAAAGCTTGTAACAGGGCTGGGGAAGCACAATGAAGATCTCTCTGCCTCAAACACCTACTGACAGGTTTTTTTTTTTTTTATTTGAGTGTTTATTTTAAGGTGACAATAACCCCATGGCAGTGACTGCTGCATCCACGGCAGTCACTCACGGCTAAGGAAGGGCACAAACTCAGGGTCCAAACCACCCAAATCAGACACTTGGGCCAAGGAATTTCCTGGAGACACCGCTGAGACAGGGGTGCTCCAGCGTGAAGTGCATCAAACATGGTTTGACATGAAATGATTCCCCCCATCTAACCCTCCAGCCTTTCCATCACACTGAAATCCTGCTATTACCTCGTAGGCTTCTGCCAGCTGGGAGAACTTCTCCTTGGCTTTGGGGTCGTCTTTGTTTGTGTCAGGGTGGTATTTCTTTGCCAGCTAAACAACAAAAACAAACCATCAGAGTCAGGCAGGAGTTATTTACTTCAGTGTATGTCACATGCCGGGGAAAAAACACACCGGGGCAGAGCTCGGCGTTCACTGCCTCTATTTCTGGGAACCAAACCCCTTCATTTTCCATCATCAACCCAACAAAAGGAAATACAGGAGCTGCTCCTGATCCCCCCAGCGAGCCCTTCCGGACGGAGACACGAGATGACACCACGGGCAGGGCAGGCCACGCTTTGGAGGAGATCCCAGCGCCATGTGCCGCTGTCCCACGGCCACC
>VXBX01002560.1:52846-70012 GCA_013400415.1 Scytalopus superciliaris
TTCAAGGCTTCCAAGTTCCGGCACCCCGAGGCCCGGCTGCCCCGCAGGGAGGTGAGTGCTGCGGGACCGTGGGGACAGGGACAGGGACAGGGACAGGGACAGGGACAGGGACGGGCACCGGCAGGGCGCGGCTCCCGCAGCCGGTGTGGCAGAGCCGTGCCCGGGCGGCCCTTCCTTGGCACACCTTGTCACCGCAGGCTCCTGCCACCCCTCTCCTGCCACCCTTCTCCTGCCACCCTGCTCTGCCATCCCTCTCCTGTCACCCCACTCTGTCACCCTACTCAGCCACCCCTCTCCTGCCATCCCTCTCCTGCCACCCTGCTCTGCCACCCTGCTTCTGCGGGCAAAGAGGAAGTGCTGGACCCCACGGGACGGTGCTGAGCTCCATCACTTTGCTTGTGAGCTGCACAGCTTGGCATTGCTGAGGCCAAGCAGGTCTGGGGGGTCTCAGTGGGCAGCGTGTGGTGTCCAGCTCTGGCCTCAACCCCATGAATAAGCAGCCCCAATCATGCCAAGTGTCATGATCCACCTCTTTGCCTGGTGTTGGCAGTGGGTAATCCTGCCCTGCTCTCCACAACACTGTGGAGCTTGGCCAGGGCGCGGCCCTGGATCCCTGTCCCTGCAGGTTTGCAGAGATGAGAGGTCAGGGGTGGATTGTGCTGGGTGATTCACATCAGGGAGCATCACCAGGACACACAGCCCTTCTGGAGGCCCCCGGAGCTGGGAGCTTTTCATCCAGCATCTTCTTGGCACTGTGGCCATGAGTGAGGCTGGTGCTGCTCTCAGCCCTTGGGTGTCAGCGTGCTCCTTCCCTGTAACTTCCCAAGCCATCCTTGTGCCTGTGCTCACCCATCTCTGTGGACTTGGTGAGCACCCAAAACATCCTTCTGAGCTTCAGCTGTAGGAGGGGACATGGCCCCTGCCACTGTCCCAGCCTCCAGCATCCCCCCCCATCCCCATAGCATGCCAGTCTCGGTGTGTCTGCAGGGCAGGTGGCAGGTGATCAAAATCTGAGCTGGACAAACATTTGTGAACCTCAGATGAGCCACTTGCAGGGCAGAGCGTGTGTGCCCGTGGGGTGTGGGTGCTGGGACACCTGGCTGTGTGGATATGGTGGCATCCTCCAGGCAGGGACATCCCCATCACCACTGCCCTGGGGTCGGTTCCTGTAGAGAAGTTGCTGTGCAAGGTGGCCTTTCCAAAAGGCTTTTCCCATCCAGCATGAAACGTATCCCTGTGCTGGGAAGCAAGGCCACATCACCCAGCTCTGCGGGGCAGGAGGTGGGAGATGAGTGTCTCGTCTCAAAAGCCATCTCAGGTGTCACAGCAGGAAACGCTGTTCGGTCCCTGCTGAGCAGGTTGTTTATGGAGACTCAGGCAGACACCTGACCTGGCTGGATCAGGAAGCACAGTGTAAACATGAGGGATCACATCTGAGTCTCCTCTCTCTGGGCGGTGTCTTCAGGGCTCTGCTGGCAGATGTCCCCTGAGAGCTCACGGTTTGTTCTAGGGATGTAGCCAGGATGGTTCCATGTGCTTTCCTGGCTGTGCTGGCACGCTGCAGGAAGGATCACTTCTGGAGGGCTCCTCCTGGGGCTGGGATGGACCAGCTCAGTGGCCCCTCTGCAAAACCTCCCTGCAGGGATGCTGTGTGGTACCCCTGGAAGTGGGGCCCAGGGGTAGCTGGGGGTATCCCCCTTCACTGAGCAACCAGAAGGCAGGCAATGGGACCCTTCCTTCTGGGTCTTGCTCATGCTCCAGACCTGCTCCCCGTCCCTACTGCAGCCCCCTGCCCACCCACCAGGTGCAGGGAGAGGAACCTCCCTTTGGCAGCAGAAGGGTTAACAGGTCTGCACCAAGCTGTGAGGGCCTGAGGAAGTGCTGCAGGAACCACTGCTCACTGTCAGGCCTCAAAAGGAAGCTCTGCAAGCAGAGGAAACCGGGGCTCGTGTGTGTGGCTCCTTCCCCTTTGGGAGTGCCTGCCTGGTTTTGTGGGGTATCTGCCACTCCAGACACCTGCTGCAGCTCTCTGTGGGCACACAGGCGTGGTGGTGGCACCCATGAAACACCTGCTGTTGCCACTGCTTGAGGGTTAGACTTGGCCCTGGGTGTGCTGGGAAGCTCCTGGTGCTGGTGGCCACTTGAGGTCAGGTGTCTGTGTCTCCTGGAGCAGGTCTAGCTGATGCAGGGTGTCCCAGTGCCCCATGGGTACAGTGCTCAGCTGTGTTTCCCACTACTGCACAGTGGGATTTTGGATTTGGAGCTGTCTTGAAGCTCCTTGGCTGCGTGTCCATGTGGGAAGTTTGCTGCTTGTCAGCCACAGCCTGACCCCGTGGTGCTTTGCCACCCAAGAGCTTTTATTCCATCCAGGCTTCCTGACATCAGTTTATCCCAAAGCCCTCTGAGCCCTTCCCTCAGTGGCAGAGCCCAGGGCTGGTACAGTTTTGGAGAAGGGCAGTGCTGGGATCCAGGATGCTCCTGTCTCCCATCCTCCAGCCCCAGTGAGGGACTGTGCTTCATGCTGGGAGCATGAGCAGCCACATTGCCCTGGCCATCCCAGAGAACAGGGCCCTGCAGATGTGCCTCTGGCATGATCCCATTGGGATTGGCAGCCACCAGGCCTCCATAGGCATGGGAGCTCCACTGGGTCTGAGGCTCTCCAGCCATGCAGTGATGATGATGCTCCATTGTCTCCCCTCCAGCTGAGGGGAGGCATCAGGCCCCACCATAACAGAGGCAGCTCCTCACGTGGGTTTTCCCTCTCCACCCTAGGCATGGATCGGGGGTATCCGAGCAGGCTCCATCTCATCCTGTGGGAACCATGTGAAGGCCAGCTGCCGCTGGATCGCGTTCAACGCCGAGGCACCAGGTGAGGAACGAGGGTGGATTGGGATGGGATGGGATGGGATGGATTTGTCCCAGTGGCCCGTGGGGCTGGGGGGTGGGTCAGCCCCATGGACCCCAGAGGAACGAGGCTGAGGGGAGGAGGCTTTCCCTGTGCTGACAGTCCCACATCTCTTGGCTTGCACTGCAAAGCTGGGCGACCCCCACTGTATCCCAGGCTGGGGGATCCCTGGGAGCATCCCATAGGCTGGTGGGTGGCTGGTGATCTGCTCCTGTGCCCTCTCCTGTAGGTGTGCTGGGCATTGTGCCGTTGGAGTGCGAGGATGGGGGCAAGAGGCCAGTGTCCCAGCTCTGCTGCCACTCAGGTGAGTGTCAGGTCCCACCTCCCACCTCCACAGGAGATGTTTGGCCTCACATGGGCTGTGCCAGGGGGCTCTGGTGCTGAGTCCCAGTACTGGAGGCCATGGTGGGCTGCCTGCCAGGTAAGGGGCGTGGGGGACTGGTGGAGTCCCAGGGACCATCACCCATGGGCAGGGTGACCCTCACAAGCCTGATAAGGCACAGGCCACCTGCAGCTATGCTCACCACAGATGACTCTGCTGGGCTGGAGCTGAATCAATCCATGTTCCTTCATCTCTCAAGCTGCAGCCAGGCCTGGACATGTAGCTCTTCCTCATGCTCTACTAGCACACTCTTTCCAGATTACTCATTGCACACCCTGAAATTCCCAGTACACCCAGTGCCAGGCTGGGGATGGCATCACCGTGGCTGTATCTGGCCGCAGTGGTGGGAGGAACAGGCTGGACCAGCAGCTCTGATGTGGGCAGAGCAAATGCTGCAGGAGGGAGGCACTGGCAGCATTGCAGGGCTCTGCCTCCTGCCCAGGCACAGGGAGGGTTGGTGGGAGCCTCAGGGTGCCCCTCTCCTGGTTGTTGCAGCAGCAGTGCCAGCCTGGCGTGCACTGACCACCCATTTCCTGAAAATTACACCAGAGCAGATGGGAGCTGGTCCCAGCACCGCCTTCCTGTGTGTGTGCCCTGGCAGGGCTGCAGGACTGCACAGCATGCCCAGCTTGTGCCACCTCGGCCCTGGCACTGGGAGCTTCCTGCTGTTGGCAATCCAGCCAGGGAGCTCTGCTGCTTCCCGGAGGGGTGCATGGGAGCCAGCCCAGCATCCACGACTTCTTAATGGGATTAGCATGAGCCCTTTGAAGCCCTTGGTGACAGAGCAACGCCTCCATGGCAGGGAGGGGATTTTCTCTCCTCCTGGGTGGATGCAGCAGAGCGAGCTGCCTGCTCTTCGTGCCTCTGGGGCCTGTCTGCTGGAAGCAGAAAAGTACACAGTGACCTACTTTTCCGAGCGTGCCAAATGCATCTGAGGGGCTGCTGCTGCTGGTGCCAGCGTTCCTCCCGCTGGGCCCTGCTGCTGGAGCTGTGAGGAGTGTCCCTGCTGCTGGCATGCCGAGCCAGGGTGTTACAAAGGGAGCCTTGTTACCAGCATGGCTCCAGCAGGCCATGGCCTCCGGCATCTGGTGGGCACAGACACCCTTGTGCTGCCCGTGGTGCTCCCCGTGCATCCTCACGGGGATGTTCATCTGGAGATCGTAGCCACGCCTGGGAGGTGGTGGTGGGTTAGACAGGGAGATGCCTTCAGGGCCCTCATCCCCTGCCAAAGGGGTGCAAGACTTGATGGGCAGTGTGGAGGGGCTCAGGCACTCATAGCAAAGCTGAGCTGCTCCAAAACACCTCAGTGGGTCTGGATCTGCATCTGCCCCTGGTTGCCCACACGTGTGTGTGCAGGGAAGGAATCAGGTTGGGGAAGAGGGAAGGGGCAGCTATGCTGTCTGCAGGGGGAAGGTGGGGACGAACTTGTGCCCTTCTTGTTGCAGATGTGGTCACAGACTTTGACTTCTCACCCTTCGATCAGCTCCTGCTGGCCACGGGCTCTGCTGATGAGATGGTGAGTGCTCAGTGATAGGGGTCCCAAGGGGGACCCAGCATGTCTCTGGGATTCACTGTGGAGCCCTGGAGGAGATGGAGGCAGAATGAGGGGAGTAAGAGGGGCATGGGGTGGAGCATGCCAGGCTGGGGAGCAGAGTGGGACATCCCCACGTTGTGGGGGACAGAGAAGGTGGTGTCAGAAAAGGATCAGCCTTCTCAGAAAAGGATCTGAGTTGCAACAAGGGGTGTCCTCAGGGCCCAAAGCCTGACAGAACAGCAAGCCCAGGCACCTGCCTGGAGACTGACCCACCTCTCCCTGGGGCTGCAGGTGAAGGTGTGGCGCTTGCCTGAGAGTGGCCAGGACATGCCCAGCGGTCCAGGACTGACCCTGGGGCCCGGGGGGTGCCCAGTGGACGTGGTGCTGTTCCACCCCACGGCGGATGGAGTCCTGGCCAGCGGCGCAGGGAAGGGAGTCACCGTCTGGGACGTGGGGCAGCAGCAGCCCCTGACAGGTAGGCAAGGCCATGACTGCCTGAAATACCAATCTGCAGTGCTGCTGCCTGAGCTCAAGTCCTGGCATTGGTGTCGCAGAACACACAGCTCAGGTGGCTTTTTGGGCCAGGAGCACCACAGCCCCTTGTGCCTGTGCTTTGGTGGGAGGAACGGGCTGGACCAGCAGCTCTGACGTGGGCAGAGCAAGTACTGCAGGGGGGAGGCACTGGCAGCATCGCAGGGCTCTGCCTCCTGCCCAGGCACAGGGAGGGTTGGTGGGAGCCTCAGGGTGCCCCTCTCCTGGTTATCACAGAAGCAGTGCCAACCTGGGGTGCACTGAACACCCCTTTCCCAAAAATTACAGCCCAGGCTGCCCTATGCTGTGATGCAGCAGTGTCAGAGGCTCCAGTACTGCCCAGGGTGTCCATAGCAGCTTTGCTGGGGATCCCCTGGGTGATAGGTCCCTCTTCCCCCAGGGCATGGGGCAGATGTGTGTGCCATGGGTGGTTGCTTGCCCAGACCTCAGCTAGCCTGAGAGGGAGAGAAGGTGGGTAGTGTCCTGTGTATCCACCTGCCAGCAGTGCAGGAGTGCTCCCTGGACAGACACAGCAGTGTCCCAGTTGGGTCCTGGCTGCCACCAACCCTTCAGAATGGACAGATTGTTTCCCCTGGGAAGTTTTCTGGGTGGGAGAGCAATGGCTCCTGCCCCATCCATAGGAGGGACCCTTCTTGACCCTGCTTTCCTCCTGCAGCCCTGGACTCCCACGGGGACCAGCTGCAAAGCCTGACCTGGAAGCGAGACGGCTGCCTCCTTGGCACCTCCTGCAAGGTGAGCATCACACACGGACGACCTCACTGTGGCACAGCATGGCTGGGCTGGCAGCTGGCTGCACCCTGGCATGCTTGGTTTCATAGAATCAGACTGGTTTGGGTTGGGAGCGACCTTAGAGTTCACCTCGTTCCACTCCACTGCCATAAGCAGGGATACCTCCCACTAGACCAGGTTGCTCAGAGTTGCATCCAGCCCGGCCTTGAACACTTCCAGGGGTGGGGGCGTGGAGGGACGGGAAGTTTCCGGGTAGGAAAGGGCAGGAATGAGGTCAGTGGTACCACGGAGAGGCGAGGATGCAGCGCTAGATGGCGCCGGATGCTCGCTGGGGACGCGCAGCCAAACCGAGCATGCAAGACGAGTCTCCAAGCCAGAAGCCCCCCAAGCCACGCCTGGAGGCTGGGCAAGCAGGTCTGAGCACACAGACCCTGCCCACAGGCTGAGAGCGAAACCCCCTCCCCGCCCCGAGGGTGCGGGCAGAGCGCCCTGCGGAGCCGGTGGGCTCGGGATGGAGCCAAGAGAGCAGGGAGAGAGGGCTAAGCTGGGGTCCCAGTTCGTGGTTGGTGCCCCGTGCCAAGCTTGTGAGCTGGGCACAGGGGGTACAACCCCAAGCTGTGCCATCTGGGATGTGGGGTAGCCCCCGAGCTGTGCCATGGGACTGACACAGTGTGTGCTCCCCAAACAGCACCCAGGCACCCCCCTGCTCCTTCTGCGTCCTGTAAGCCCTTGTGAAGGGGGGTCCCGTGCCCCTTTTGGTGCTGGGGTGCCAGGCAGGAGAGGGCTCGCTCCCCTCCAGCACTGCTAGGTTGGCATCTGAGGGTCAGGCTCCAGCCCTGGCTGTGCTTTAGGAGGCTCCCTCCTTCTCTGGGAGTAGTTCTGAGAGTCTTGGGGTCCTGGTGAGGCTCTGGGGATGCTGGGAGTGCATCCCTGCCTGCAATGTGGGACAGGACTAGGAGGACACAGTGCAAGCCATCACTTGAGGCAGGAGAGTGATGGGCAGGAAGGAGAGGGGCTGCTGGCTCCAGCCTTCTGCCTAACACATCCTGACATCCCACTGTCCCCAAGGTCCTTAACCCTCCTCTGTTTTCTTTTATCTCACCAGGACAAGAAACTGCGGATCTTTGACCCCCGAGCCGGCCCAGCTGCCTCCCAGGTACTGTCCCCTCTGAGTGTGCTGCAGGCAGCCCTGCCCAACTGGGGTGTCTGCTGGGAGGGTGGGCTTTGGTCCCCCAAAACATCCTGGCAGGACTTGGGAGAAGCAACATGGAGGCAGGGACTGAAGGCAGGGGGAATGTGGCTGCCTCCTTTTTGGTGCCAGTGGGGTTCAGCATGGGCAGACCCTTGCCCTCCCACCCAGCTTGGTGATCTGCCCCCACCCCAGTGCACTGGCACACTGCAGGCAGCAATCCCAAGCCCTGGAGGCGTAGTTGCTGTGGGTTCCTGGGCTCTGCAGGCCCCCAGGCTCTGCCCTGCCCTGCAGGAACAGGACCAAAGGCTCTTGGGGATGAGGACCTGCCAAGGGTGAGGGCTGGGTGGCCAGATCTGCACTGCTCAGCAAATAACAACGATTAGGAAATAGAGAACTTAAGCCTTGACGTCAAGTTCAAACAGCCTCTTGTTAGAGGCTTCCTGTGGCTTGGGGGTTCTGGCTGCTGACAGCTGTGGGCCCGGGCTGCAGAAGGGACTGGAAGTCTTTGGGAAGGGAGGGATGCAGTGGAGAGTAGGGTGAGATGGCTGCAGCAGGCTCTGATGCTCCTGGTTCCTGTCCTGCTGCTGTGGGCTCGGGAAGCTGCTGTGCTCTGGCACAGCAGTAACCCTGGGCACTGCCTGGAGGGAGCCAGTGCTCCAGCACCACACCAGGGCTTTTCATTTACTCCTGCCCGTACTCTGGGTTCTGAGCTCCTGTGAGGCTACTGGGTGCTTGCTGCAGGTACATTTGGTACTCTGACCCCTCAGACAGCCTTATAAACACCTCACCACAATATATAAACATAAACCCAGCCATGACACGTGCGGGCGAGCCGGGGCAAAGTGCTTCCAGCCCTCCAGTGACACTCTCCTGCTCCAGGTTGCCATTCAGTGGGCTGGAAGGTCCCGCTCTCTGCTCCCAAACTCATCCTGTGCCTATCCATCCATGGCCCCCCTGCTTCCCTCCCCTCCTGCCCCCACTTCTCCCCCTGCCAGACCTGTCAGCTTGTCTAGCAGCGTTTCGGCAGAGCTGTGAGTGCGATGGGCTCAAGCCAAGTCTCCTGGGGAGGGTGGACTCTGTCTCGCTGAGCTATTAAAAATAATGTGTGAATGATGGTGGCTGTTCAAAGCAGGCAGCTCACTTCCCTCCGCTGCCATCTGATCCAGCTCGGGGCCGGTGATCTGTGTTTGCCAAGAGAAATATGCACCTTCACTGCTGCAGCCCTGCCCCGGCCAGCTCGGAATGGATGGAGATGTTTAGTCTTGGAGGAGTACTGTGCTAAAGGGGAAAGCTTTAAAATGCCATCAATCCTCTGGAAGTTTTCGCAGAGCTCGCTTAGCCAAGGGGAATAACACTCCTGGGCTTTGTTGTTTCTTTTTTTCCCCCCATTGCTGGAGGGCTGGTTGATTTGGCAACGCTCCTTGTCCCCCCGGGCCAGCGCGGTTACAGAGCTGGGTGATGCTGGGGCCACCGTGCAGTGCCAGCACCTCGGGAGCTCCTGGCTTTGAAGTTGCATGTTTCTTTGCAGAGGTGAGCAGCGGGATGGGTTTTCCAGCCGAGCTGGCCCCCGCGGCGCCGCGGGCTGGGTTTCCTCCACAGCAGACAGAGGGCTCGGCACCGCTGGCTCACCCCGCTCCCTCTGCCTCGGCCTTGGGCTGCTCCTCAGGCTGCTGCTCTTAATTTGCCAAGCTTGCCTCATTAAACATTCCTTTTTTTGGAGCAAGGGGAAAAGAATGAGGAGGAACTAAAATAAGAGGCTCAGGCAGGAGGGGTTGCTCCTCCTAATACCTTGATGGCTGCTCTCGGGTATTGTGGATGCAGCACACGTGGGGCAGGGGAGCCAGGGTGGGTGACAAGGAGGGTGGCGGGCAGGCTGCCCACACCCCAGCCATGCCCTCGCCAGGGCCTGACCCCCCATTCCTGGCTACGCCTGGGGCAGCTATTTTGAGCATGTTCCAGTATTGGGCAGGAGTGTGTGACGCAGCCAGAGCAGCACGGACAGGGTCTGGCTGACCCCGTGGGGTGCCTGGTATGTACCGGGGCCATGATTTCCCTTGGGAGAGCAGTGGCCTCATCCTGTGGGACACTCAGCCCCTCATTGCAGGCCCTTAGTGAGTGTTAGGGCTGTGCTCACACCCTGTTGTTGCCCTCCATGCCTCCTCCATGCCCCTGCACTGGCAGTGGAGATGCCAGGGCTGCAGTGGGTCCCACTATGCTGCCTCGTGCAGCCATTCTGCTGCTGCCTGGCTGGGTCCAGGTTTGAGCTCTGCTGTCGTTCTGAAGAGTCCTGTGAGTCCTGTCCTCTGCCTTATCCTCTCCCAAGGCTGCCCTGCCCCAGCTGCCTGCCCTGCCCTCCCCTCCCACGGGTGCTGGTGGTCGCCCTCCTCGCCTTGACCCTCTCCCTGGAAGCGAGTCACATCCTCTCCCTCATGGCTTTGGCTCTGCTGTGGCTCAGCCTCCTGCAGTCCGTGTGCAAACCCCACCAAACGTCATTCCCATGTCCCCTTGGGCTATGCCCTTGGTGGGACAGGGGATATAGTGCTGAGCAGGGAGTCAGAGCACTGGGAAGGTGTCCATATCCTGGCTGATCCCCAGGTGGGTCAGTGATTTGGGCATGGCATGGGCTTCCAAGGTGGCATCTCTGCTTGCCCACTGCCCTGGCCACCTTTTGCTGGGTACAGAACCCACGGGCCACATTCTGCCCCGCACAGGCTCGTGCCAGGGGCTGTGTGTGCATGTGGCCAGCACCTGGCTCCGGGGACAGGAGCTGTGTGTGTGAAGCTGTGGGGCTGCTGCTGCTGAGCATGGCCAGTGTGGGCTGCAGAGGAGCTGGCTCTGTTCTCACGAGAAACTTCCTCCGGCGGCGCTTCGGCAGGACCGGGGGCGAGGGAACGGCCACGCGCACCGGGCCGGCGCACGCTCCCGCTCACGTTGGAATGAGCTGCCTTAATGAGCAGGGCTGGGGCTGAGGGCGCCTGGGGACAGTGTCCCTGGCAGTTTGTCCCCACCCTGGGTTTGTCCCCCCACTGTGGGTTTGTCCCCCCACCTTGTGGATGTGCTGGAGGCAGAGCTCAGTGATGGGCAGCAGCCCAAGCACACCCGGTGCTGTCCCAGCCCTGCTCAAAGTCCCAGGGGTGGGAGAGGGACTCCAGCCCTTCTTCCAGACTGTGGCCACTGTGCCATGGGTCACATCAGTCCCTGCCACGGTGGGAGATACAGCAGGGAGAGGGTCTCCATGGGCAGCATTACTGTGGTCGCAGGGTGATGTTGTGGCAAGGTGGAGATCCTGATTGGGTGACCTGGCTGTATCCACAGCCAGGAAGGACTCCATGTACCCTGACATGTCACCACGGCCCAGGGTCCAGCTGTCAGTCTGGAGCCGGCTGGGGACCACTCATCATCATCAGGGGAAGGCACATCAGGGCATAGAGAGACTTTCAGCCTTCCTCCCCTCACACCTCATCATCACAGTATCCCACGGTGGGGTCACCCTGGGGGTACCTGACTCCCAGCCTCTCAGCAGCGGCTTCCTCAGAGCTGGGGGAAGGTCCACAGCATCCCACATTCCCAAGGAGACCGTGGGAAGCTTTGAAAAAGTTGGCCTGGCTCTGGGCTGCCTATTTATAGCACTGCACACTCGGCGCTCTCATGCTTCTGTTCCCCAGTGTAGCTGCACAGGACTGTTTATATTTCCTCTGCTCCGCTTCCCCTTCGGCCGTCCTTCCCAGGAATGCCGCTTGGTATGGCAGACATGGGGAAGTCGAGGAGGATTCGGGATGAGCCAGAGGCATCTCGAGGGATGTGGGTGTGTGGCGGCACCGGATGGATAGGCCTGGATGTCCGTCCCTCCTGCTGGGAATGGCCCTGCTGGCTCAGGCTCACAAGGGGCTGGCATCTCCCTCACAGCATTTCGGGAGCCCCAGCCTGTGCCTGGCCTGGGATTCCTGGCAGGCTCCTGCTCCAGAGGGCAGAGGTGTTTTGGGATTTGATAACAGCCTCACAGCTGGTGGGGTTGGTGGCTGCAGGAAGAGGCGAGATGTGGGAGAGGACAGATGGATGGGCACTGATGGGTGCTGCAGCCTGCCCATCCCACATGGCCAGCGAGTCCCCCCTCGCCTGCCCAGGGATGGAGGTCATCCTTCCATCCTGGTCCTGTGTCCTGGCATCTGTGCCAAGGTAGGGGCTGTCAGGGTGGGAGCAGCTGGGCTGGCAGCATCCTCTGGCAAGGCAGCAGCCTCACCAGGGGCAGGAGGGGCTGGATGGAGGTGGGGGCTGCTCTGGCAGTGAGTGGGAGAGGTGCCCAGTGTCCTGGGTCAGAGGGGCACCACAGCAATGCTGCTCTGGCCAGTGGGATCAGGGAGGTGGAGTGGGCAGGAGGGTGCTTGTCCCACTTCATCCCCACTGTGACACTCCCCCTCCTCCCCCCCCACTCAGCTGTGGGCAGGGGCCAGTGCTGGCAGCATGGTGGCTACTGGAGTGTCCCTGCTGTTATGTGGGATCCCTATGCTCCCCTGGGGTGGGTGGCAGATCCTGGTCTCCTTGAGCTCCAGCCAGAGAGCAGGAGGGGGATTGGCCTGGGAGAGGCTGTTCTGCTCTCCTGGCCACCTCTGGAGTAACTGGAACTTGGCAAGGAAGGGAGATCACTCACATTCTTGTTCAGAGAGGAGGATTTGGTGCGTGGTTAACCCCCTCGGCTCCCTGGAAGCTGTTCCTCCTTCCCCCAGCTGCCTCGTGGGGCGTGGAAGGAGCAATGGCTTCCCCATGTACATGGACCTGGAGGGGGTGTCTGTCCCTGGAGCCCCCCATAGTACCCTGGCCAGGCGAGACCCCTCCTGCCCTGGCACCGGCTGGCAAAGGACTGGCTCAGCCTGGCTCTGGTGCCTCCTGTGCCCACGCAGAGCCTGCTGCTTCCCACAGGGATCAGATGCCTGCGGGCTGCTAGCCATGCTCATGTGCTGCTAGCCACAGGCAGGGCTGAGCTGTCCCACTGCCATCCACGGGGGCTCTGCCAAGGGCACAGCTGGTACCCCCCAACCATCTGCCTCCTGTGCAACCCCATGGCTGTGCCCTTCTTGCCCTGTGTCTGGCTCAGGGTGATGGCTCCCATGGGGACAGGGATCACCCGGGAGCTGGAGCAGCCTTGGCTTTGTGTGGGGCTCTCCTGGGCAGCCGGGGAGCCGAAGGAGCCGCTCCCTGCAGGCAGCTGTTACCGGCTCCCCTGACCTGCTGCCAACAGCTGCATCCCACCCGCCAGGACCGGCCCCCTGCACCCCCTGGGACTGCGCCGGGAGCATGCCTGGGGACCCCCATGGGTACCAGCGCCTTACCCCAGCCTGTGCTGGGAGGGGTGCATTGAGACTGGGAAGGCGATGGTGCTGGAAACTCTCCGCATGCAGCTGATCTGGCTCTGAGGAGGGAGCACAGGCTGCTCCTAGCTTGGGCTGCCCCAAACCAGCTGGGCTGGACCCATGCAGTGGGCGGGAGGAAGCTGGGCTGCCTGGGCACTGGTGGGGAACTGAGAAGCCTCTTTGCATCCCCGTGTGCTGGCCTGGAGCTGGTGGGCTCCTTGCAGCCTGCTGTTGGGGCAAGCAGCTCGGGAGCGATGCCTGTCCTTTGGGCTGCAGCTCCAGGGGCACGGGGGGTTCCAGCATCGCTCCAGGAAGGGTGCCAAGGTCTCTGCCAGCCCCAGGGATCCTCAGCAGCGCTGTGACCACCCCAGGGGTCTGCACTGACCAAACCACACCAGTGCCCCCCCTCAGTGCCAGATCACACTGCCCCAGCCCTGCCAAGACCCTCCACACCAGGCTGCTGGACACAGAGCAGGGGATCCCCAGGACTGAGTGCTGTCTGCGTGCTCACCTCTGGCAACATCTGCACAGCCGGGTGTCTGAGTGAGCCCGGAGCAGCCCAGCCTCCCACATACTTGCTGCCATACGTACTGCTGAGCCGGGATGGAACTAATGCAGAAAACATGGCCCTGCTCCACAGCCGGCACACCACGGGCTAGGAGTGCCACGGCAGTGCCCTGCCCTCTGCCACTCACCCCCGGCTGGCCCGGGGGACCCTCAGGGCCCTGGGGCCACGGAGCCGGCACCATTGGCTATGGGATCTCCAGATGTGGAGTTCTGGCTGCCACAGCCAGGTGCAGAAGTGCTCTCCTGGCTGACGTGTGGGCTGGCCCCAGCTCCTGGAGTTTCCATCCCTCTTGGCACCGATCCTGGGACACGTTCCCTTCTCCAGGTCCTTTCCCTGCCGAGCGCTGGCTCTGCTTGCCAGCGTGTCGGCGGAGGGGACCAGGCCCCTCCTGCCCCACGTCCTGCCCCTGTGACTGGGAGCACTGGGCTGGTGAGCCATGTTTGTGCTGGCAGAGCAGCTGGTGTGACAGAGCCAAGGGAGGACGAGCTTGGCACCGTGTGCCTGCTCCCACCCTGGTGCTCTCCAGAGAGTGGCATCTCTCTGGGGCTGGAGGCTGGGACTGGAGGAAGATGCTCCAGCAGGGTTTCTCTGGTGGGAGAGTGGGAGATACAGCACCTTTGTGCCCCCTTGATGGCTGCCACCATGACATGGGGTTCACACTGAGGGGGATGCAGCTCAAGGGCTCCTCTGTGGGGCACCTTCAATGCCCCATCCTTCCTGCACCCTGGTCCCCCTGCCCTGCCCGGTGGTGCCAAAAGCACCACAGAGGGTTTGGCTCTGGCAGAGCTCTCCACTTTCCCTGTCAGCTCTGAACTTTAGGCAGCCATTTATTGGTGCTTCACAAGGAGAGCAGGGGACTGCAAGCACTGCCTGCACCGTGGGCAGGAGCTGGCTGCTGGGAACAGCAGAGCACATCTGGGGGACACATGGAGCACCCGCTGACAGCCCTGTGGAAACTCTGCCCCTCCTGTCCTCTGCAGGACCGGGATGGGGGGCAGGATGAGGTGGTGGCATGGGCTGGGGGTCCCACTCCAGGCAAGAGGTGGAGCAGGGTGCAGGGAATTAGAGCAGTGTGGGGAATGTGGCCAGGCTCAGGTTGCCATGTGTTTTGGTAGCATCTGGACATGCACTGGGCAGCCAGCTCCTGCAGCCAGGATTCGGCATGGATAAAGAGCTGAGGGATGCAGCTGAGGAAGTAAGTCCCTCTGTCATCATGGACACAGCCAAGCCTCCTCTCGTGCCTGTGGCATGGAGCAGCTTCCTCACAGCACTCTGACCTTGTCACCCTCTTTCTGGGTGTGGGGGGAGCCCTGGGGACCCAGAAGCCATCCCCGTGCCCCTTCACGCTCTCCTTACCTGCTGCCACACCCTGCTCCTCACCGGGAGCCAGGCCAGCCGCTCCACAAGGCAACCTCGTTGGCACTGACACAGGGTGGGGGTCAGGGCTGTCACTGCTTGTGGGCTGTTCCCACTGCACTGGCCCCACAGCAGCTCTCAGCATTGCTGGGAGACAGTGCTCAGCCCCAGGGTGGTTCACAAGCACGGCTGGTACAGCACATTGTCCCTTCGATGTGCTCAGCAGGGCTGGCAGCAACACTGACAGCCGTGTCTCCTGTGCCTTGCAGAGTGTCCCGGGACACGAGAACAACAAGGACTCCCGGCTGCTCTGGATGGGCTCCAGTGATTGCCTCATCTCTGTCGGGTTCAGCCAGGTACAGTCGTCTCTAGAAAGCCACTACCAGGATGTGCCAGCCCCTCTCCCTTCAGCTGCACTGCTTTTTAGGTGGCCTAAAAGCATGAAAGCAGCAGGTCCTGGTGCCTGGCCCTTGCTGGGAAGGCAGGAGGCTGGGTGGGGAAGGCAGTGGCACCGTGGGGAGGGCTGGGCAGCCCCAGTGCCCACTGACAGCACATCTGTATCCCTGCAGATGCGGGAGCGGGAGGTGAAGCTGTGGGACATGCGGCGGTTCAGCGGAGCGATGCTCACCGTGGCACTGGACACCTCACCTGGGTAGGGATGGGGACTCACCACGGGGCAGGAGGGCTGGCAGCGGGGACATCGTGGTCAGGGGCCTGGTGGAGCAGGAGGTGGCAGAGAGCTCCTGGCACCAGCAATCTGGGAACAAGGCTGGGGACAGCGCAGCCACATCCCCATCACCATTTGGGTGGGATGGGAGGGTGGTGGCGGTGCTGGGGAGGGCACAGAGGTGCTCTGTGATGCTGTGGTGGGTGGTGGCACTGCTGGGGGCAGTGTCTGAGGTGGCTCTGGCTGGGTGAGCACGTGCACTGGGATGGTACCACAAGATGCTGTGGGCGAGTGAATCCCTTTGGCGCTGCTGGAGCACTGGAGCAGCTCGGCCCCGACCTCTGGCTCACAGTGGGGTCATGGTGCTTTGTGCTGTGGTGCCATGGTGACTGCCCAGCCAGCCGTGGCCAGGCTGGTGCTCACCAAGCATCCCCATGGGAAGTGGAAGAGGAGCTTTGGCAGCATAAGGGGTCAGTGCCTCTTGTCACGGCATGATGGAGCTGTCTCCTGTCTGCGGGGCACTGCCAAGGCGAGGAACGCCCTGGTTAGACCCAGCCTGGCCTCTCCCACGCTGCCCACAGCTTGCCTGGCGTCACAATGTGGGTGAGGAAACAGGAGGAGGAGGAGAAGGAGGAGGAGGAGGCTGTGCTTTCATCCCCCCCAGGCAATGGGAGGGCCATGCTACTTGTTGGGATGTACCAGAGGCCACTGGCTCTTCCCAGTGCTGCTGGCAAAGCACTGGGGTACTGGAAGCCTCACTGGACACTGAGCTGGCTCCATGGTGGGCCGGGTTGCCAGGGCAAGCTNCCGGGCCCGCCGCGCTTCCAGCCCCAACCACGCTTCCATCCCCAGCCGCGCTTCCATCCCCAGCCGCTCCCGCCTGTAAATCTGGCGGAGATGACAAATGGTGGAGGGGGATTTGGGCTGGCTCCCGGCGGAGGTGCCGAGCGGGGGCTGCGCTCTCCCTCTGGCAGAGCCGCGCTGAGCCAGGGGCGCGACGCTCGGGAGCNGAATCCCTTTGGCGCTGCTGGAGCACTGGAGCAGCTCGGCCCCGACCTCTGGCTCACAGTGGGGTCATGGTGCTTTGTGCTGTGGTGCCATGGTGACTGCCCAGCCAGCCGTGGCCAGGCTGGTGCTCACCAAGCATCCCCATGGGAAGTGGAAGAGGAGCTTTGGCAGCATAAGGGGTCAGTGCCTCTTGTCACGGCATGATGGAGCTGTCTCCTGTCTGCGGGGCACTGCCAAGGCGAGGAACGCCCTGGTTAGACCCAGCCTGGCCTCTCCCACGCTGCCCACAGCTTGCCTGGCGTCACAATGTGGGTGAGGAAACAGGAGGAGGAGGAGAAGGAGGAGGAGGAGGCTGTGCTTTCATCCCACCCAGGCAATGGGAGGGCCATGCTACTTGTTGGGATGTACCAGAGGCCACTGGCTCTTCCCAGTGCTGCTGGCAAAGCACTGGGGTACTGGAAGCCTCACTGGACACTGAGCTGGCTCCATGGTGGGCCGGGTTGCCAGGGCAAGCTGTTTGATCAGCAGCTGCTGGGTGCCAATATGGGGCCTCTGATAAAGGGCTGAGGAAGCCTTTGCAGCAGGGCTGGCCTTTGGCTGCCCTGCCAGCATCCACCGCACTGGGGTGTCAGCCCTGAGCTGGTGCTGGCGGCACTGGGGACAGACAGGAGGGGAGAGGATCAGCATGGTGGGGAGGTGTCAGCATGGTGGGGGTGAGCAGGGAGGCTGCCAGAGCATCCCTCACCCTCCTGCGAGCTCCAGGGGAGAGCAGCTCCCAGCTCTCCTGCCCCCCAGCTCTGCCAGCATAACCAGCAAAGGCCACCACACGGTCCGGCCTCGGTGAACAGCCATCCTTACTGTCCAGAGCCAACACCCCCAAGAGCTGGCACACAGCAAGGCTGCGGGGGGATGCTTTGGGGTTAGT
>VXBX01002560.1:71387-82147 GCA_013400415.1 Scytalopus superciliaris
AAGCTGTGCT
The DNA here is from genome assembly GCA_013400415.1 of Scytalopus superciliaris. Taxonomy (NCBI): domain Eukaryota; kingdom Metazoa; phylum Chordata; class Aves; order Passeriformes; family Rhinocryptidae; genus Scytalopus; species Scytalopus superciliaris. The sequence continues at coordinate 71,398 of VXBX01002560.1, forward strand.
GGAGGAGCGGAGCTCCCCCAGCGATGGCAGAGCGTCGGTGGGGCTGGGTGCCCGCTGTGGGTCTCTGGTGTGGCCGTAGGTGCCTGGCGTGGGGCGTGGAGGCGCGTCTGGCAGTGCCGGCCACGCGGCGAGCGAGGCATGGGGAGCTGGGCGCAGCAGCAGCTCGTTGAGCTCGTTGAGGCTCTTTGAGGAAGCAATCAGTGGGCGGGCAGGAAACTCATACCATTCATTACTGACGCCAGGCCGGCAGGAAGGGGAGCCCACAGCCCACCGCATCCCCGCTGCGCCCCCACCGCGTCCCCACCGCGCCCGCCCGGCCGGCACCACGCGGCCCTGCGGCACCCCGAGGTGGGGGTCACCCTAGATGCTCACCCCGATCCCCACACCCTACAGGGTGGCTCCACCCTGCCCAGCATCCGTGGGGGAAGAGGGCAGAGAGTGGGATGCACCAGCCCCATGCACACCCACACCAGCTTGTGCCTTTTGGAGGGTCGCCCATCCCAAACCCTGAGCAGCTGAGATATTTCTGGCCACACAAACCTCATTTTCAAAGCACCCCGACTGTGCCAGGGGCAATGCCCAGACCCCTGAGGAAGCAGGAGGTGGAAGGTGTGGGTGGCCCTGGCCCCTCTCCTCGCCGTGGTCTTCGCTGCGCCACCCCCGAGTACCTGCCCTTCCTTCGGCTCAGCTTTTGTCTCCCCCCACGGCCCCCTTTAATTAGATCAAGGAGCAGCAGGGCAGGAGCCAGGAAGGGGCCTCAATAGGTTATTGTTGCCCTAAATTGTAACCAGCACCGGCGGGGTTGGGTTACCGGCTCCGACTCGGGGTCACCGACCAGACCCCCGTGCCGCGCGCCCGGCAGCCGGCGCAGCACTGCCCCGGGTGACGGTGCTGTCACCACCACGGTGGCAGGAGAACAGTGGCTCCCTTGTGTCTCTGCACCTTCTGGTGTCCCCAAAATGCCCCCAGGGAGGCTGGAGGTGCTGCATCCCCCTCAGGGCTGGGGGTGCATCAATAGGGATGATGAGATGCCAGGTCAGCAGAGGTGCCAGGGAGCCACGTCCCCGTGGTGTGATGACACTGGGCACATCCCCGTGGGCAGAACAGGGATGGATGGGGAGGGATGGGGACAGCCAGACCCCCACTGCTCTTTGCGGTGCAAAGTCCAACAGAGCTGGGAAGTGCTGGAGTCAAGACCTGCCCACTGCAGGGTGCTGGCACAGCAGGATGTTTGTGGAGAGATTTGGGTTTTTTTTGTCCCACCCAGAGCCGAAGCAGGACATGGGGGAGCCCAGGCAGTTCTGTGGGGATGCTGCCTAGGAGTGCTCAGCCCCCAGCAACTACCCACTGCCCCTGCCCCAGTCAAAGCCTGTGGCTGAGCCAGGTCCTGGGGTCAGGCTTGCAGCCCCAGCATCTCTCAGCTCCAGCTCTTGTGTGCACCAGGGCACATGGCCCCACCAAGGCATGTGCCCCACTGTCACCTTGCCCCCTCTTCCCAGGCACCAGCCATAATGGGACCTCAATGGCCAGCCCTGCTCCCTTTAGGGTTGTCGTGGGTGGTCTGGGGGTCTCTGAGAGCACCCACCCCAGCAGGCAGAGCCCTGAGCAGGACAAGGCCATCCCTGAGCCAGTCCCCAAGAAGATCCCATAGGTGCCTGGACTGGCAGCTGCTTGCCATCCATGGGCAAGGGGCTTTTCCTGCCCCCACTTGGCTGCCAACTTCACATACGAGGAGAGGGAGAGGCCAACCCACCTCCCTCAGGTTGCCACCCCAGTGGGACCCATCCTTGTAGGGCTCCTGGGCAGACACACAAAGAGGTTAAGACGGGGTCAGCCACTCAGCCCATCATCACCTGCCCTGTAATTCCACTGGGTAAAAATAGCCCAGTGCTGTGGATGGGATGGCAGTGCCGAAATCACTCCCAGATGGGCCACGGCCCCTGTGGCCAGCCAGTGCTCCCTGGCCTCCACAGCTTTCCAGGAAGCCAGCAGGATTTTAGCCTTCCCAAAGCTCTTCCTGGCAGCACTGGGGACTGTGGGATGGGCACAGGCCTGTCCTCACCCTGGGGAGTGGGCATGGGGACCTCTGGCACAGAAGCAGCATGGCCCCTCAGGACTCTGCCCTAGCCATGGGGACCTGGGGGACTGAAGGGGCCTGGATTTGGTTTCCATGGGGCCAGGGATGTTTTCTTTGGAGACCAGAGCCCTCCATGCTGGGGTGCAGGCAGGATTTGCCCCAGTGAAGCTGGAGGCTCCAGCACCCGTGGCTCCCCGCCGAGCCCCCCATCCTGCCGGTGGCTCTGGCCAGGGTTCTCTGTTACCAGCCCTGCTGGATTGCTTAGCGAGAGGGATTTTTTTTGGTTGATTTTTGGGGGTTTTGCAATCCTTCCCAGCGCTGATTCAGCTCGGAGGAATTAGCAGCGCCGCACAATGTGCCGCTCGGAGCCGCTCCTGGCGCGCGATGGGGCTGGCAGCGGCCAGGGGGAATTTTGTGCTGGGATTCAGGAAGCCACAGGGGCTGGACAGTCCCATTTCGGGCACTGCTGCTCTCCTGCAGGGCTGCCCGCGTGCAGACATGGATGTTGGGTGGGACCAAGCCCTGCCCTGGCCATGGTGTCCCCATCACCTCTCTGCTAAGGCCAAGCCACGCTGCCCCCCCTGTGCTGCTCCAACTCCCCACCTGGCACCCTAAAACCTTTAGCTTGGGGCATCCGTATGGCACTGCACCTGCCAAAGCCGAGCCCCTGCTTGGCTCCTGCTGTGCTGGCATCCACACCATGGATCCTGTCACTCTGGAGCTGCCGGAAACCTCCCTGGAATGACGGGGCTTGCCGAGGGGTCATGAGGGTCCCCAGCACCCACTTGGCATGGAGGAGGTCCCCTGGAAACCTCCAGCTAATTCCAAGTGGGGAAATCAGCTTTGTTAGGGGAAGGGCACATCAAGAAGGCAAAGGAGGGTGGAAATGAGGGGCTGGAGGACCCCTGTGAGGTCCCTGCAGACGGTGCTGGTGTGGGGACAGTGACAGGGCTGGGCTGGGCTCAGGGGGCTGTAGTGGCAGCCGGCCGGGGGCACTTGGCACGAGGCCGTGGCTCCACCAGGGACTTTTCTTCTCTCCTCCTCGTGAGGCTGGAAAATATACAAAGCTCGCAGTGAAAATATTTACACAGCAGCAATTTTGGGAGGAATTTGGGATGTTAATTTGAAAAATCTGTGGGGAGAGGACCACAATGGGCCCTTTGAGCGGGTGAGCGTGGCCATTGCGGCGAGCCGCCCGCGCCGGCGAGGGGCCCCTCCTGCCGCTGCGCCGGCCCTAATGGGAGCCAGCCCTGCCGGAAGCCCACCTGGGAGCCGGGGGGCTGGTCCAGACGGCCCCTGCCGCCACCCCGTGCCCCTAATTGCATCCAGAACCCCTCTGTGCCCCGGGTGAGCGGGACCAGGGGGCCGGCAGGGTCAGGGCCGTGTCCCACGGCGGAGCGGCCGGCACAGCGCGGCACGGCAGTGACCCTCAGCCCCAGCCCCGCGCTGTGCTCGCTCTCTCCAAATCAAACATACCTCGGCGGGCAGGGCCCCAACCTGGAAAATTCCAGCCCGAAAGATAAAGGATTGGAAAACGATTAAAACCAGAGGGTTGGAGCAGAAACCACTTGGCAGCGGGAACCTGCCGAGCGCCGGCTCGCAGCCCTCCCCGCCGGGGCCAGCGCACGAAGCCGGCTGTTCCCGGGGCCAGGCAGCGGGGGCTCTGGCTGCAGCCCCCCGAGGGGGGGGGGGCCCGCAGGCTGACACTTGTCACGGGGGCTTTGGGGGTGCCGGTGCTGCCGGGGGTGACGTCAGGAGATTGGGCTGGGCTGTTTGTCCTGCAGCTGGCTCCAGAGCCATCTGGCAGGCGGGAAGGGATGAAGTAAGGCTGGATGATGCACAGGGCAGGGGCCGATTTGAACCCCGTGGCCTCTGTTTTGGGAACACCTCCTCAGAGCTCGTGGTGGGGGACAGTGCCCTGAGGTTAAAAATGCCCCGAGTAGGGAAAACTCCCCCCCCTCCATCGCCCTGACTCATCCCAGTGCTTGCCAACAACAACGGGAGGACACAGCTGACCTTCCCAGTCCTCTGTAGGGGACAGACCGCACTGCCCACACCCCTGCCCACACCCCTGCCAGGATGCTCAGGGCTGCACAGAGCTTTTTGTTGTTATTTTAATTATTTTGGGGATTTTTTTTTTTACAAAAAGACGCCTTTCTAGTCTGTCTTACAAAAGAGATGTACACAAACCTGTACTAAAAAAAAAAAACGAGTTTTCCCAGAAGAAATGGGAAATAACAGTGTATAAATATTCTCTCTGAGTTCTTAAAGCTTCAATTCCCGGTTTGCCTTCTCGGCACTTCCTTTGGCCCGGGGGGTCCCGAGGGTCCCAGCACCTCGGCCGGGCCATATTGCTCACATCAGCTTCCAGGGAGTCGAGAGTCACGGGCTGTGCTCTGCCAGAGGACCCTTGTTACCAGCACGTGGGCATCTCTCAGCTGAGTCACTTTCACTTTAAAAGGCAGCTTTCTCTTTAGCAGTAGCTAAAAAAAAGCCTTCCCCAGACCCCAAATTAAACCCCCCCCCCTTCTGCTACCCACGTTCCACGTAGAGTCACAGAAATCAAGGCACCGAGCGGTAAAATTTGTCTCTCCTCCCAAAGCGTGGCAGCCTCTCGGAAATTGCACCTTGTGGGTTTGGGGGTTTTCTGCCTCAATTCAGTCAGCTCCTTGGCAATCTGCATCCCAGAGGGGACACGGCCAGGTGCTGCTACCGGAGCTCAGCCCTCCTGTGTCCAGGGCTCAGAAGTACGAGGGTTTGAGCCCCGGGGTGTTGTTGTTGCTGGGGTAGTGTGACTGCATGAGCGGCACCTCGCACTCGGAGCCGCCGGAGAGCATCGCCGCCTCTGGCACCTTGCAGCCGTGGCTGCTCAAATCCCCGTTGTCCAAGCAGGCTTTCACACCTTCCAGCTCCAGCGGGCCAGTGTCCACCCCAGTGCCGGCACGCGCCTTGGCCCGGTGGTGCCGGCAGTAGTACATGGCGGCGGTGACCACCACCACCAGCAGCAGCGCGGTGGCCACCACGGGGACAAGGATGAGGGCGAGGTTGGGGTCCTGGCTCTGGGTGACAGGGGAATGCTGCTGCAGGCTGAGGGGCAGGGTCTGTGCCTCGGCACAGTGCTCCTCCTTGGGGACCCCGCCCAGCGCCCCAATGCAGACGCGGTAGGTGCAGTTGGGCTTCAGTGCCCGCACGGTGTACTCGGAGAGCGAGGCCGGCAAGCGCAGCATCACCGCCCGCTTGTCCGGCCCCGAGAGGTTGCGGTAGCTCAGGCGGATGCCCTTCAGCTGCGCCTTGGACTGGATGTAGTTGTGCAGGTCCACCTTGAGGGAGGTGCTGCCCACCTGTGTGATGCTGACCTGCCGGCCGGGCGGCGGGGCCGGCGTGCCCGGGGCTGGCGTTGTCCCCCTCACCTCCATCTCACAGTACGCCCCGGCAAAGCCTGTGGGGCACAGGCACTCCAGGAGGTTCTGTGCGCCCAGTTGGCAGGTGCCGCCATTCAGACACGTGCGAGGGGGACAGATGGGCAGCAGGGAGCTGGTGGGGGCCAGGGTGCCGCTGAAGGGCACCTGCGTGGAGCTGCCCTGGGGGTCCCTGGCCTCCAGGGTGGGCGCGGCGGTGCTGGGGGGCGGTGGTGGGTGGTGGGTGGTGGGNCCACGCCGCTGGCATTCACCCACTGCACCAGCCAGCTCATCTGGCAGATGCAGTTGAAGGGGTTGCCGGCGGCCGTCACAGCCCGCAGCCTCGGGAAGAAGCTGGAGAAATCCCGAGGGATGGTGTTGATGTTGAGGTTGCTGATGTCCAGCTCCTGGAGGTTGTGAAGGCTCTGAAAGTTCTCGGCTGGCAGCTGGGAGATGCGGGCATTGCCGGCCAGGCTGAGCCTGGTGAGGCTGCCCAGCCGCCGCAGAACGGCTGGGACACACTCCAGCAGGTTGTCAGAGACATCCAGCTCATGGAGGTTGTTCTGGACCTGGAAGAGCTCCTCGTTTAAGCTTGTCACGCCCAGCCCTGCAATCTTCAGGGACTCAATGTTGACAGCATGGAAGGCCCCTGGTGCAATGGCAGGGATCTTGTTCCAGCTGATGTCCAATAGCAGGAGGTTGGGCAGGTCGAGGGGGGGCACGGCCCTGAGCTGGTTGTTCTGCAGCTTCAGCTCCAGCAGATTCTCCAGTGTGTCGAAGGCAGTAGCGTGGATGTGCTGGATCCTGTTCCTCTGCAGGTAGAGCCGCTCCAGCAGCCGCAGCCCGTGGAAGGTCTCATTGGTGATCTCCTGCAGCTGGTTGGAGGACAGGTCCAAGTTGACGAGCTCCGTCAGGGGCTGGAAGATGTTTCTCTGGATGCTGGTGATCTTGTTTTGTGAGAGATCCAGGAGCTGGAGGGCAGGCAGGCCTGCAAAGCTGTCCTCGCCGAGTGTCGTGATGCCATTCTCGAAGACGTAGAGGGAGAGGGTGTTGGGGGGCAGCCCCCGTGGCACCGTCTGGCTCCGCCTCGCCGCACACAGGATGGTCTTGGGGTCTTGGCACTGGCATCCTGCGGGACACGCCCCGGCCAGCTCCCCCCGGGCCAAGAGCAGCAGCATGCAAAGGATCAGCTGGTTCATGGTGTCAGCTCTGCGGAGAAAGAAACACTGCCAGGGTTAGGGGCCACGCCACACAGGGGGATGCCCAGTACTGGCAGGGCTGTGGGGCAACTCTGAGCCCCATCCTGCCTCCTGGAACAGAGCTGGTGAGAGTGAAGCAGCACATGGGCTGCCCACCCTGGCTCCATGCTCTCCCCCCTCCCCAGACCTCCAGGATTTAGGATTGTGGTACCTTTGTGCACCTCAGGCTCTACCATGAGACACATCCCACTGGCACTGGGGCTGTCTCCAGTGGCACACCAAGATCCCTGCCCCCAGTACATACAAGGGCCCCAACCTCCCCCACTGCTCAGCAGGGTGCAAATCAAACACGGGGGATGTGGAGAATCAGAGCACCGGGAAGGGGTGGGAGCCTGGCTGTCCTTCCCTCCTTCGCTGCACTGAGCTTGGCTTAACCCTTTGCTTGTGCCATCCCAGCAGCTGCACCCAAAGGGGCTGCTCCTGCCCAGATGGCCAGTGTCAGCAATCCCTCTTGGGGACAACGGTACTCAGGGGTGGCCCGGGCTGTGGACACAGGCCATGGGGCTGGAGGAGTCCTTTGTGTCCCTGCAGAGCCCAGCGACTCATACTCACCCCCAGTCCTAGGGGTCACCTTGCCCTTCCCCTGCCTGCTGCACTCCAGGGACTCAGCACAGCACCGTGGGCTGTCCCTGTCCCTTGGGGACTGGGGACAGCAGGGATGGAGGGGAAGATGCTCTGGGGTGAGGGAGGCTGTAACCACCCCTGCCCCAGCCTGCCATGGATGCCCCAGCCAATGTTGCAGCCACTGGCTGTGCCACACAGAGCTGGTTCCTCTCTCAGCCCCATCTTTCAGCCCTTTTAATGATACTAGGCTGGGTCAGGGACCCGCTGTCTCCTGCCACCCCATCTCAGGGATATGGGGAGGTGGCAGAGGGGGGTCCCCAAGCAGGGAAGAGGTGAACCCTTCCCCAGCACTGACCCACCTCCTCCCTGCTCAGAGCTGTCGGAGCTCCAGCAAACGCCCCCCCCTGCAGCTCAGAAGGGGCCCCCGCCGTGTGTGGGGGGCTGCCGGGTCACACAGCAGCACGTGCCGCCTGCCCCGGCCCCGCCGGCACCGCAGGGACACCAGATCTGCGCCAGGAGGGAGGGTCTGGGCTCGTGCTGTGTCGCCTTGTCCCCCTGCCGGGGTGTCAGCCAGGGTTAACGCAGTGGCTGGCTCTGTCCTCACCTCTTCCCGAGCAGGCTCCCCCCAGGGTGGGGTGCACCCGAGGGTGGGGTGCGCCCACGGCTGGGCAGGGTCACCACAACCGCCTGAGTCACTTGGCTTGACCGGCACTGCCCTGACATGACCTGTGCCGTCAGCCCCTAATGGTGGGGAGGAGCTGTGCTGCACCCAGGGGGGTGCTGACAGACACCCAGGGGGTCACCATCACAGCATCCCCCGCCCCAGCTCAGTCCCCTTGCTCCTGTTGGGTCCCCCCACACCTCCACATGGTGCTCAGGCTTGCCAGTGTCCAACACATGGATTGAGTACAGCCAAAATCACATCACACAGACCTTGTGTTTTTTGAGGCTGGGGGCAGACCCAGCACCTCTCGAGGTGGCTCCAGCAGCTGGAGCATGCTGGCTGGCAAGAGAGCCCATGGCATGGGGTGCTGGCATGCCAGCAGTGCCACCACCATGCCAGTCTGCCTGGGTGGGCAGCACCAGAGTGGGGGCCAGGCCTGTAGGATGCTGGTGAGGCCGAGGCCGGGGCTGGTTTTGCAATGCCAGGGTCGGGTTTCGCTGACGTGTCCCGTGCTGCAACCAGCTGCTGACTCCAAGTCTCTCTCGTCCCTTTAATTACGCTGGCATTTCCTCCCCGCCTGCCAGGCTCCCCGCTCCAGGCAGGTTCGGCCAGCCCGGCCACGGCCACACATCCGTGCCTCCCCGGGCAGGCTGGCACGGCAGGCTGGCACGGCCACCCCCACGGCATCGCTGGCACACGCCGGCATCCTGCCTGCACGCTGCCTTCATGGCGTGATGCTGTTTCATGGCAGCGAGGGGTTAACCTAGCCCGGGTCACCCCTCGAAAATGAGGGGCAGGGAAACAGCATCCCCAGGTCCTGGCAGGGTCCCCAGGGAGGGACAGGGGGCCCTGGTTCTGCCGGAGGTGTTGGGGCCGCCCTGCCAGCGGCCTGCTGCTGCCTTGGCTGGGCTCTCCCGCGCCTGCACCGCAGATATTTGCCGAATTATTCATATTTTCCGGCTGCGGGGAGGATCTGGGCTCAGATTCCCCCAGTCCCAGCTCAGCCTTTCCCTGCCAGCCTGCTGGGGTGGGAGTGCCGTGTCCCACCTCCCGATCTCCAGCCCCCCAGCCTGGGCAATCCTACTCCTGCCCCACTTCGCATCCGCCACATGTTTTGACAACATGGACGATGCTCTCCCCACGCCACGGGGTGACACCTGTGCAGGACGGGCTGGGGGAGCCCTGCTGGGGGTTCCAGCCCTTCCCTGCTGCTTGCAGACCTCAGGGAGCCAGGCAGAGCCGGGATGTCCCTTCCCTCACGCCAAAGGAGGCCCCAAGGCCAAACAAAGCCAGCGCTGTTGCCCAGCCGGTGGGCTGCCACCTTGGCTGGTGGCACCAGAGCAGGAAGGACAGGGGCCCTGCTCAAAGCTCCATCCCTGTCACTGCGGGGAGGGACATGGTGCCTTTGCCAGGGAGCATGCAGAGCTGCTCCCCCCGCCCCAAAACAAGCTGATGTCAGCATGTGCCCCCTCCCAAGAGCCAGCTGTGGGGGGATGCAGGACTAAGCCCTTAATCCTCCTCCCCTTCAACCCACCCTGCGACGCCTCAGCTCCCACCTCCTCCCTATTTAATTAAAGTTTCCACAGCAGCCCCGCAGGAATGCAGGCCTGGTTATTGCGTTCCCGGGAGCGCTCGGCAGCCCCTCCATCCCGCTCCCTGCCCCTTTGACCCGGCCGCGCTCCCCGTCTCAGGTGCTGGCAAGGAGAAAAACCAGCAGAGCCGCTTCGCCAGCAGCCAAACCGCCCCAGGAGGAGCTGCAACGCCGGCAGAGGGTGGGAGGAGGCCGGGGTGCTGGTGCCACGCGTGGCCCGGGCGGATTCCTCTGGAGTGACTGGGGTGGCCGCGGCTATCCCCGAGCGCTTCCTTGTGCCGTGTCTTGCCGGCAGAGCCAGCCGGGCAGGCAGTGCTTGTGTCAGGGCCACCCTGCGAGGCCGGCTGGCCTTGGCGTGGCGCGGGGGAAAACAGTAATTAGTGTCATCCGTGACAGCGGCGCTGTGTGGGCAGCGGCACGGCTGGGTCAGGGCGGCCTGACCGCCCCACTCCCGGCACGACCTGTCGGCCAAGAGTGGGTGTGTGGGGGTGACGTGACTGGGGGCGTTTGGTTGGGGAGTCTTGGAACTGGAGCATCTCTGCTGGGGTGTGTTGGCTCCTGTGGGACAGAGCCAGGCGTGGAAAGGGACGCTTACCCCACGGTGGCCCAAAGTGACACCCAAAGAGGGTGACAGGGGCCAGCACCCACCGATGGCATGCCGGGTGACGGTGAGGCACACCAGGAGCTGGTGGCAGGAGGGGCAGTGGGGTATCCCGGGCTGCCAGGCTGGCTGGTGGCCCTGATGGCACCCGTCCCTCTGCACCAGCCACAGGGAAACCCTCGCTCAGCCCCACAGCGGGTCAGTGACCCAGGACAGCGGCCCCCGAGGACAGGCAGGGCTGGGGCAGCCAAACCCCACCCCAGCCGAGCCCTCTGCCGAGGAGGGTGGTGGTGGACACGGCTGTCAGCAGCTCCCACCTCTGCCTGACCAGAGAGCCCTGCTGCCACGTCTGCCACGAGCATGGGATGGGCCCAGGGCCGTGCCGGCCCCATGTGGGTCCTGCGCCCCTTCTGCTGGCAGGGTTAGGGGTCAGTGCCACTCAGCTGTGCTCCACGTTGGCCGCAGACACATCTCTCCCCTTGCCCTCAGCACCAGGCCGGAGCCCCTGGGCCAGACCCCTGCACATCCCACGGCAGGGACAGGGTACCAGGGCCCTGCCCGTCCCCCGGTCCCGGCCCCCCCAGTGCCGCCCCCCA
>VXBX01002561.1:0-96265 GCA_013400415.1 Scytalopus superciliaris
ATAGCCCAGCAGTCTCCAACAAGCCAGGGCCTCATTTTCTCACACAATAAGGGGTGGAGAAAGTTTTCAGAGTGGAAGTCATGAACCTCTCCCTTTCACTATCAGAGTCTGAGAGATGCCCGGTAGCCTCTGTGACTCACTCTAATACTATACATCAGTGTGCTGTCATGGTATTTTCAGATGTCTGCTGCCAGGAACAGAGGAGAAATCTGTATCCTGCCTGCAAGCCAGGAAAATAATTCAGGAAATGAATGCTGCATTTGTGGAGACTATAAAATGTTGTAGAGTCAAAATTTTCATTTCCAGCAAATCTTTAATTAACGTTCATACATCAGGAACTAGCACTCACATCCAAGCTATTCACACATTTCTTTATCTTTTCAGTGCAGTTGCACCAAAATCAGCCCAGTTGCTCTTTCTAATTCTAAACCTATTACAGAGAACATGCAATTCTCTTCAGCAGCCCTTGGAAACCAAGGACACTTGTGTCTTGTTAGGATGATCATTAAAAAGAATACTCTAGAAATAAATGGATGCCCTAAGATTTGAGAGTTTCTTTTAGGGAAATGTTATTATAATGAGACTATATTTACCCAAAGTTGCAAAAAACACATGACATAGGTATAGAAAGAAGAATTCCTTAACTAGACCTTCAGGTAGTCAGTGGACTACCTCCCAAACAACACACTTAGGACACCTGAACAATCCATAATGCAGAAAATGTACTAGTTTTGCTTTCTTATCTGATAGAAATGTGTATCAGGAGACAAAATTATCATTTCAGTTCCTTAATTTGCATAATGTGGTCATTTGGAAATAGTTTCATTCATCTGTAGTCTTTGTAGAGGAGGTTATGAAGTATAATTTGAAACAATAAATCAATCTAGAATTTATAGGTGTATCAAAATTAAAATCTTCCATTGTGTAGGGAGAATTAGACCTTAAACTCAAAGACATTTTAAACCATAAATTACTTACAAAGTTGCACAGGATCTGGTCCTAGCAAAGTCCTCTTGCAACTTCTTGAGCAAAGTCTATGAAAGGAAGACATAAGACCATGTATTCCATATATTTCTGTATGTTTCCTCTGACAAGAACTCTGCTACTGTTCTAGCTTCAGTAACAAGGTATATAATATGGATTTTCTGTTCCCATCAGAATTAATAGGATAAATTGTCCCTTGACCCACAGGTTCCATACAGTGGTCTCCCTTGTCTGGAACTTGGGAAAAGCATCTCTACCACATCTACTGAAGTTACTGTGAATTTTGACCTTAACATCACTGTTAACTATCTCATGTTTACTGTCAGATTCATTTCATGGCCTAAGCTAGGTCATGAAGTCTGAAAACCTCTTAAGCCGAACACGTTTAAATGTGTTTGCATCCTTAGCATATATAGTAGTAAGCAAACATACATGCCAGCAAATCCAGTGTTTCTGCATAGAGATGACTCATCATACACCTGTAGGGCTAATATGTAGGTTCAAATTTTTATTTAATCTTAAGAAGTTTTCTGTGCAACTATTACCATTGTGGTTGTTATTAACACCAGTGGGGGATCTCTACAGCTACCTTGGGCTAAGTTTGCTGCTTCTGACAGAAGCATTGAGTACAGTCAGTGTTCTCAGGAACTACACTGACGCTTCTGCATAGGGTTCTGCTCTGTTTGGTTTTGCTTCGCTTCATATCTTTACCCCCTGCTGCATCCTGTAGTTTGTTTTTCTATACTCTTTCCTTCCTTTTAGTTTAATTAAGTGAATTGAAGTGAACAAACAAAGCCTCACGCACTTATAAATGCCATTTACAATATCAAGCTTACCACATCCATGAAAATTGCTTTCTGCATCTTTAATTTGCCAGATGTATGTAATAGGAGTGTAATCAGGGTCTGTCTCACGGGACTATTAGACAGGTGAAAAATGAGGTGCAATACAAGTGGAATAAATAGAACAAAAAAGTAGTGATAAAACAGCTAGTGAAAGTGGATTATTTGGGAATAGTTATATGCCTTGTAGCAAGGAACGCTATTCTTATCCTCTTTGAGATGACAGAAGTGCTGGTAGGAAAAAAAAAAGTGTTTGTGTACATTTGACACTTGAAATCTCAATGCACTGGGAAAATGTCTAAGATAAATTACTAGAGCCAAGCATGTACAATTAGTGATTAGTTGCCTTCAGTGGTTTTTTCAGCATTGTGCTGATAAAATCAAAACCAGTCTTTTATTATCAAGTAGGGACATCATACTTGATAATACATTATGAACTAATACATACATTATCAAGAATGAACACCCCTGAATATTATATGATCATTGTAAAGGTGACCAAACAAAGCAATAATTTCAATCTTCCATATATAGATCAGAAAACACAAAAAATTTATATAATTCTCTCATTAGAGTACGAAGGATTCTTAGTATGACAGTGGTTAGAGGAAACAAGAAGATGGAAGTCTATTCAACAGACAAAGGGTCACCAAAGCTGTATCTTTGTGCTGCTAAGGGACATTTGAAGCAATATTTGAAAAATCAGATAATCCAGCAAAATGCAATTTTAAAAAATCATGACTGGTGTGTAGATCTGTCCTTAGGAACAGACAGTACCAACCTGGGACCTTACATGCTCCTCTGTCTGCTGCTCAGGCTGCAGCATTCACAGGGAGTACCTTCAGAGCCATGGACGTCTTGAAATGTTCAGTAAGTCAGAGACTTGAGAGTCTCCAATAGAGGTCAAAATATGACTGACTGGAAAATAAAAGGGCTACAAAGAGTGTGGTAGTCTGAAAGAGAAGAATAAAAGATGATAAGTTAGGAATATTGGTAAAATGTAGATACATTTGATACATTTGAGATGGAACAGTAGAGGCTCTTTGAAGAAAAACTAAAAAAAAAAAAAAAAAAAAAAAAAGGGGGAAAGGGGGGAAAAAAAAATCTAAAAAAGAAAGGTGAGAAGCTGGTAAAAACAATCTCTGAAGTAGAAAATCTCCAGCATGGTACAAAGAGATGGCCTTAAGAGCATCAACAATTTCAGTTCAAACTGTAATTTTTCAGACTGTGACATCTTAAGGTGATCTAATACAACAGCTTGAAGAGTGGTGATGGGGAGTTGATTTTGACTTGGGACTTAATTATGGCATTTACATTAATTATTTTTCAATGGCAAAGAAAAGAAAAATCATTGCAAGAAAAGCTATAAGCTTTTCATTTGATTAAAATAGAGTTTATTGTATATCTTTAAAAATTGCCTTTGAAGCAAAATACACATTTGAAAGAAAAGTAATAAATATTTACTGTCTGTTCTATTAGTAGGTTTGATAGATTCAAGAAAAAACTGCAGGACACAGGAGGTGAAACAAAGATTTTGGTCTTAGAAAGTCCTCTAAGAAACAGTCAATAGCTTGTGGACATTAACATCAATGAATCATCTTAACTTGCAATTAACTTGAAAATTATACCATCTTTCCAAGGTTTCCATCTTTCACTGTTTTCCAGCTCCTGGTCTGGCTCCTTGTCCCCCGATCTCAAATCTGCCTTGGGGCACTACATTCCTTCATTTCACTCAAGCTTGGAAAATGCTTTCTGCTAAGTCACCAGGTTTGTAACACCACACTATAAACATTTCAATCCCAAAGACTCCCCTGAATATATTAGGCTTGATGTTGATGCTGTTAAGGTCTAGCAAATAGTTCTGGGAGACTCAAGAGCCAGTCTGAAATGTGACCTGGTACCTTTGACCAGGCCTGCATTAGAAAGGAGTTTGGTCCAACAGATCCAACAGAAGCAGATTTGTTGACAAAATAGCAACACTGAAGTCCTTTCTTGGAGGAGTTGAGAGGCCTGCCTTCAAGGCAGTGGGAAGATACACTTGGAAAACAGATGGATTGTTTTCAGCTGGCAACTCTTTTGTTTGCTGATAATTATTCATAACATACTCTTACCCCTGGAAACCCTTCAAAACAGTGCTCTAAGGAAATCTTCCTGGTTGTTCCTGTTGCCAGGTGTGGCCTCTGAGAGACTTTCACCTCTGCAGATCTTGTCATGTTTTTCTTGGCTTTTACCAGGTGTAAAAGTGTCAGCAGAATTTACTTTTTCTTTCAAACTTGCCAAATAGGTCATTAAGCTAGTGTTGAAAGAGGTTCTGTGGCACACAATCAGATACCTCTGTCCCCGTGGAGCAACATAACAAGTGCTCCAGCTTCTCTCTGTGGAGAGGGCTTCAAACTGCTTGCCTGTGAACCTAGTGCTGGTAGTTTTGTCAGAGTTGTTGCTTTGTGTGCTTAGTTTTTTACAGCAAATACCGCGAATGTACTTCTGTGAGGTTCAGAGTTGGCTTCATAAACCACAAAGACAGGGAGAACACTCCCAAGTGTCTGGAAGCAGGAAGACCAGGTCTGTTCGTGGAGTCACTTACGTCAAAAGGAACATGCTAACAAGAAATACACCTTGGAGGTGACATGTTTGGATAGACAGATGTCTGGTTTACTCTCTCATTTGCACCTACTGTTCCAGCTCTGCAATGGTTATCACCCACTTTTCTCAGTGTCCAGATTGCTCTAAGAGCAAAAACATCTATTTCATTGTTCTGTAACATGCAAACCAGATTGCATTTACTTGGGCATTTTCTAACACTGATTAATTTCTGCCTTAGCTCAACTGAGAATAGTACTTACCAGACTAATTTCCGAATTATGGATGTAACCAATGCAATATCCATGTAATTATACAATAAATTAATTTGGCCTATTATATTTAAATATTTATGTGAATGTAGGCTCCATCCCCCTCATTTAAATATTTCCTTTTCTTGCTTGAATATACAAGATCTGAGGCTGAAAACAGGGTGATTGTCATTGTACTGGAGTACAGTATCAATTACACTTAGGCCGCCACAGAGAGGAAATCAGGCAGTGTAGAGGATTCTTTTTCCAAATTAGATTTATTGGAATACAGAAAATGGAAAAATACATGAAAATCCATTATTTCAAACATCTGTCTGCATTAGAAAGCCTCCACCAAAATCACAGGATGGGTCATAATTAAATGGTTTGAAAATAATTTCTTGAGAGCAGAACTTTTATATTCAGTCATGCATGGCAGCACATAAGTTTTCCCCTCAAAATGCTTCCTTGCGTTTTGTTGTTATACTCCCAAGAAAACAAAATCCACTATGAATCCAAAACAGAATTAAAACTTTTGAGCACTCAAAGGTTTTATTTACAGAGATGGAGGTAACCAATCTACAAATTCCCAAGTTCTGACTCCTGAGAGTTCTTTTTTTTCTGCACTAATGCTTAGGTCACATATAAATAAAATGCTTGTTGGTCACTTGAGTAATGGAACAAGATGGAGTTTGAGTGATAAGAATTTGCCACCACTCAGACCAGAGCAGGGGTTTCTTCTATGTCAAGAGCAAGACCATGACTTTCTGTGTGTATCCTCACCCAACACACCAAAGGTGGCTGCAGAGAAAGGAGATCAACAAGCAATCTACATTCAGGGATGTGAGTCAGGAGCCAGACATGCATGTTTTGCAGGCAGTGCATGAGATCCTGAACATCAGACACTTATGTAAGTGGTGGTCTCACAGTAACAATTCCACAGTGTTCCCTCAGGGAAATGACCTTGCATTTCTGTGAATCCCTGTGAAAAGCAGTATTTCTTTGCAAGATCTAGTCCTAAAACCAGAGGTGAAGGAATCAGGAGGAGCCAGGTGAAAGGCCATTTAAAACGGTAACTTCTTTAAGTTGCAACTTACAGTGTTTATGGATGGAAATTAACTAAATATCGGAGCAGAACGACACTCCGACACTTCGTCTATTTAAAAGAAAACATGAACCTTTTGTGGGTAAGCAGGAATATCATATCACAACTGTGCAACAACATACTTAGACTAGGCATTGAAGTTTCCCTCTGTTCCAAAGAATATTAATTATACCAGGAAAAAGGAATCTATTTTCTGTCATCCTTAGAGAAAAGTGTTAAAATGTATGAAAGTTCAAGCTTCACATGAGATCAGCAGTGTTTGGCTGAATACCTTCAGATCTTTCAGTCCTGTATAAAAAGACATCAGTTTTTGAAATGTACATTGTAAAAGAAATGCAGGGACATGATGGTTGTGAATACAGAAAACTATTTGTACACAATCAAGTTAGGTAATGGTGCAAAAAATTGTTCTATAAATCAATCAGCCCTCTATACTTGTTTCATTAAGGGATAATATAACTCTGATATCATTTCACTAAAGTTGGCTAAGCTTCTCATATTTGATTTCCATCCAATTTTTTTTAGCAGAACTCAGCATTTTAGAAACAAAGGAAAGAAAAAAATCCAGCGCAGATGTACATTTTCATGATGTTTAATGCAGAACAGCAAGGTTGCAGTACATTAGTCATCATGGCAAAAAGCCTATATGGAATATTAACTAAATTTTGAAGAAAAGCTGTATTTGTTCTAAATGCCTGTACCGGTGTTTGCAGAACATGTGAATATTCCAAAGTGGGTGGGAGAGTTATCATTAAATCAGGGTTTTACTGGCTAACCTCTCCTCACAGGCAAACTTTTGCAGCTCTACCTGATGGTAATATGTAGCCATACAATCAGACCTTAAGTCTCGTTTTGCTTCAGATTGTCATCTTTATTTGTACAAGTTTATTCTGAAGTGCTATGTACAGAATGAGAAAAACAGCCATTGATATTTCCTGGTTCATAAAAACAGCTCATTCCTGATTCACCTCCTGCACATTCTTTGCTCAACCCTGTTAACAACCCACAACTCTTAGAAAAGGTGCTAAGCTCCCTCTGTTGCCATTTAGTTCAACGGGGTGACAGAGGATTTTGGCCAAATGTGTGATCATGTCACCTTTAAGATCACTTAACTTCTGAGTGAGATGAGGTCATGTGGCTCCTTATAATCAGCTTGTATCAAGTTTAAAAGAATGCATATTACATTTCATATGTGCAATCATTAGTCATCTGATATATTAAAAGTAAACATACCCTCAAAAATATCAGCTTACGCCCAGTCCTCTGCTTTGATGATTTAAAGTGAAATCCATCAGACTTAATATCCTGGAGGTTCTGTTCTAAAGGGTAAGCCACAATATCTGTTCTAGAGTGTTCAGAAATCATATTGATACATAATGGATAATTTCCATTTCAACTCCTGGATACATGAAAAATCATACAAATAAGCAATTGGCATGGTAATGTTTTTAGTGATGAACAATGTAACAGTTGTAAAGTAAGTTTTGGCACTGATACCACATTATTTTGTAAGTTGAAGTAATAAGATAGGCAAATGCATGTACTTAAACTTTTTTTTTTTGGTGCAATTGTATTTTCATTCTATTACTGCTTTTATGTCTGTATCCTTAATCCATTTCAACAACACAGTTTTTATATATTTTGGTTTTGTTCATTCTCATAAAATTATTCACTTGCATTTTTACTTGCCTTTTTCCTCATGCTGTGATATATTTCTCCCTCTCTTTACATCCTCATGAACATTTTCTTCATTGATCTGATGATCTGGGCATAGCTTCTTCTCTGTCTTGACTTATCCTTATTTCAGGTCACGAATAATTAGGTTCCACTTAGATCTGAGGAAGGTAAATCTCACCTCAGAAGGGAATTGTCTAAGTAGCAAATAGATTACACAAGAGTTAGCAAGAGACTCCTGAACTGACAAGCAATGCACGCCTTCCCCTGCTCTCCACCACACAATACAGCGAAACCTGGCTATCTCTGCTCATCAGAGGCCCATTTCCTACAGACAGCGATCAATGTTATTTGCACTTCATGTGTTCATCCATGTGCCAAGCACTCACATCTGGATCCCTGGGTCTGTGTCCACACTGCCCGGTTCACACAGCACTCTCAGACTTACTATCTACCCTATAAATCCTTTCAGCTCTTTGAAGTATATGGCCCTGATCTTCAGACTTCAAAGCATATTTCAATCTGAATAAACACATACTGCCTAAATCAATCTCCCTACACTCTGCAGTTTTACTGTAATTAATAGGTTTGATTTTTTTTCTTTTTTCTTTTTCCCTTTCTCTTTGTGGAAGGCTTAGAAGCAGGTGTTTTACTCACAAGAAAAGTGAAAAGACATTCTAGTTTTTCACACCCTCAATACACTAGGTCAATCATCATCAGAGTTCAGCTAGCAGAACCATAACTGCTAATGCTGCTACCAGAACTGCAATGAAATACATATCAGGTTAGCTAGACAGGAGAAGGTTGGCAGGCAGATGTAGACATAGCCTATAGGTAAATATGTCAAAAGAATTGTCAAAAAGTAC
This sequence comes from Scytalopus superciliaris, assembly GCA_013400415.1. NCBI lineage: Eukaryota > Metazoa > Chordata > Aves > Passeriformes > Rhinocryptidae > Scytalopus > Scytalopus superciliaris. The sequence continues at coordinate 8,303 of VXBX01002561.1, forward strand.
TTGTAAAATAAGGCAACAGGAGGGGAACAGCTGACAACAGAACATAGACAATGAAAATGAAAAAGAAGAGGAAGACTGAATCTATAAATCTGTTGAATTACAGTAGAATCCCTTTTTCTTCATGCCTTAATCAAGTAGAAATATTCTTGAACGGGAGGTGCACTGTGCTTTTTCATACTAGGAAGAGGGGTAAAACTATAATTTAATCAGCTATTTGGATAGTTAAGGTGCTGCCCTGTGTTTAGGCAGAAGCAGCTGGAGTGAAGATTAGATTGGATCAAACCAGAACAGGGACAGCCTGTAATTATTCCAGTCCTCTGAGCCCAGGCTTTTACTTTCCATGGGCAGCTGCAAGATAACTAGACAGCTGCTCTCTACCATTAACAGAGAGATAAGTGATTTTTTTTAATCCATTTCCAAAATCAGATTGATCATTAATTGACAAGCATCCAAACCTTTCTGTACTATTCTAGTTGTGTCTAAAAGGGAGAGCAATAAAGTTGATTGATTAAAAAAAAACCAAAAAAAAACAACCAATACCTGTGATATATGCAACCCAGACAAATATTAAATATTCTGATTGCCAGCCAGGCAATTTTACTACAGGCTGAAGACATTAGCACCCAGAGAAGACTGACAGCATGGGCACCACTTGAAAAGGAAAGAACAAATCATGTGGGTCTATCATTTAAATATCTTTCTGGGGTAACCCTTGAACCAAGATGGCAACGGATTGACCTTGAGGACTAACAACTCATCAACAGGTTTGAAATATTCTGTGAAGAGAAAAAATAGTTTAAGGCCTCTTACTTAAAAAGAAGGACTAACAACCTACCAGGATCAAAAAGGATTGACTTTGCAGAAACATTTTCAGATTGGGATGAAAAGAGTAATGGAAAGAGTCTTAATTTCCTTTTATGGCTCAACAGCCAGAGTTCATACTGACAAAATAGATAAGGACTGTAAGGGTTAGAGAAAAAGGTGCTGAGTTTGTAAATGAAGTCAGTGTGGAAACTATTTCTTCCTATACATTTTTTTTAAAAGTGAAGAGACAAAGAACAGGATAAATGTGTTTTACAAATGCTAGAAACATATGTAACAAGATTGTTGTATTAGAAACATATGTTGAGGGAAAATTATGATTACATTGGAATGACAAAGACTTGGTTAAATCAAGCTATCAACTGGGAGATAATATTGCCAACATATAAAGTTTGCAGATGGGTGAGGTAAAATAAAAATAATGAGAGAAGGAGCAATTTGTGAATAGGGAGAATACTGAATAAACAGAGACAAATGGCACTAGGACTTTGGCTGACACAATAGGGACTATTTGAAGGAAAGTGAAGAATGAGATACAGAAAAAGTTAGTTCTTGGATCTTGCCAGAGAGCTTCAGAAGAGAATCAGAAAGCATTATCAGGAAATGTTTTTACAGATGAAGGAAGTCTGTGTCAAACTTGGTGTAATGATCATGTTAGGAGTTCAATTGCCTAGACATTTCCTAGGAAAATATTAGTGAGGGAAAAGTAGGAAGGAAACATGATTATAAAAGTAATACAAGATTGCTTCCTGTACAGGAAAAGGGTAATGTGAATATAGGGACTAGAAATAAAGCAGATATGACGAATACAGTCAAAGCGGGGGAGAATAATACAATAATTACTGCAATGTGCAGGCTGAAATGCCAGAAAGACTGTAAAAAGGTAAATAAGAATTGTATTTTAGTGAAATCAGACTCTTAATGAGTATTAATAAATTAAAAGTAGTGAAAGTATCCTGCTCTGCCAAAGGAAATTCAGAAACATATGTGAGATGTATTTAAGAAGGATATATTCAAAAACGACTAATATATCAGGAATGAAGACAGAACAAGCACTGCAGTTGTGTCAGGAAAGAATAATGTAGTATCTGCTTCCAGTCACAGAACAAGTATAGAATAATTTTAATGCCAGTAATGAAAGTTTCCAACAGCTTAAGTGATCTATGAGCTTGTGCCAATCCATTGTGCTACCCCTGCAGAAAGAAAAGCAGAAGGAACTGGAGTGAAACAGAAGAGATGAGTGTGAAGAGGGAAACAATAAATGTCTAAAAGTATACTCACACCTTTTCCTGCTTCCGTGGGATGAGATTCACAGATGAGCCTGGGTGCCATGCTCAGAGCCTAACAGTGATCCTCCACTGCACATTGCAGGGGAGCACTCCTGTCGGATGTGGAGAACCTGGCCCAAGACTGTGTTTTGTCTAACAGAGAACTCAATTCTCCAAGGAAACTACTTTCTCATGAACTACCAGGTAGCCTGGGGCAAAGTTCTTTTATCTTTTCATCCTGAAGATGATACAATTGTATCACTAATGCAGCATTTGCTGTTTGTGGAGTGTTGGATATTAAAAAAGTGGTAGATGACTGTCTGAGGAGTGCCAGGGTTTCAGTGTGCGGAAAAATTTCATCCAGAACTGTTGAGGCAGTCCTAAATTCCCTATTACTCTGCAGTTAGTGCCCTATGTCCTACAAGAAAATGAGTTCAAGATACTAGTCCAAGTCAATGAAAAAATGTGAAGCTGTACCTGCCACACAATGGTCATGTTCCACAGCCTTCCACAAAAACTTTCCTTCTTCACCTTTGTCACTGATTCCAAAGCACTACCTCTGAATCTCCTTCTTTTTTCATACCTCTAATTTTATTTAAACTAAGAAATACATTGCAAATTTCACAGGAACTAGGTCTGTTTTTAAATGATCTGTGGTATATTAATGTCTACAGAACTCTGTTGCTTCACATTATCCCAAATTACTTATTTTCTCTCAGAGTGGCAATAAAATAATAAAATGGACAGAAGTTATTTTCATTCTCCTGACTGTCATCACCTGCATGCAAGGAAACTACTTTTTTACCATTTTTGAACAATGTTCAGAGCCAACACACTTGTGCTGATCAGGTCAGCCAAAATTACTTTGCATTCCTGTCTAGACACAGGACTAGATTTTGTCTGAGGCAACCATTTCAAAAGCCACAAGGAATCCAGAGGAGATCTCCTGGAGTTACCTAGTAGAGACGTGGGCAGATATTCTGATGAATTCCCCTGCGCAGGAAGTACACTTCTCCCTCAGAAACACAAACAGGACTCCTCAGGGTAAAATTCTCCTAAAAAATCGCCCCCTTTGTGAAAGCAACAACTTATTTGTCAGGAAGTTTAAGTACATGAGAATATTCACACATGAAAAGAGTAAGAGTCAGGTTGAACCTTAATTAAGTAGCAGTTTTAGTTATAACTCTAGGAGCCAAGACCATGTATCGCAAAGTCAACACATTCTTCATCTATTTATTCTTATTAACTTTGTTCTATGGCTCAGTTGTTACTTGTTCTCCAATCCTGTACAATTGGCTTCTTGGCAATTGACCATTTACACTGTTTGCAAAGTTTGCCATTATATAGACTTTTTGTTTTTTAAAAAAAAAAAAAAGTGCATGCGACTTGTATTGATTTATTAAGTCAATTTCCATCAGTTTCATCCCCACATCTAGTTTGGGTCAGTAAATTTTGCATGTCCATTTAATTCTCGTCTCTACACTCTTCAGTCAAAATCTGCCATAGTATTTAGCTTCTAAGTAGCTTCCAAAGGACTCAAGCTGATCATCGGGTTGATTACTAATTAGCATACAAAGTCTATACAGATAGTACTAAATACTGCAGAAAAAGGAGAACACAATTGTTTCCCTTTAAGGAAAACAAATGTCTTGTGGAAAAACAGAAAACAAGAGATAAACAGATAAACAACATGGATCACAGTACGACCACCCAGATTGCTGTATTTGTGTGGTGTAAAGTGGCAGTACGTGTTCTCTGTCTCATCTCTCTTCACACAGCAAAAGGTTCAAACTTTCTCTTCCTGGAACAAGTTAAGAAACAAGAGTATCAGTAATTTTCTGTACTGAGATGATTTGAACTAACGTTGAGGTTTGAAAGCCCACTGCTGTAAGGATTAAAGCATACTTTTAACATTTGGTATGTTCTTGGACATTCATGGATCAGTGTTAGAAGGTTAGTCTCACAGCTGTTTTCCTCTGGGTTTCTGATAGTTCTACACATTTCTCCTTTCATTCACAGCAACTCCATACTCACATGCAACAGACTGGTAGTAGCAGGCACAGATCCCTGCTGTATAATTACCAAGACAGGAAAGATCTGAAAAACGTTATAAATCGATACAACTGAGTTTTGTAATTACTGTAAAAAAATTTGGATAGACACTTTTAAAATTGCGTCTGTGAAGGGAAAGTGATTAGTCTCTATTTCAAGTACTGCTTAATACTGACCCACAGCATTAAGAAAAAAAACCCCACAACTTTCATGTATATTTCTGAGGACCTGAATAACTCATCATGTATACTCATCGCTTATAAGGCAGTGTATTCATTTCCTCACTTTCCTCCAGCAAGGAGAAAGAAAAATGGCCAAAAAGTTGGAAAACAGTCTTTATAAAACAAGACTTTTGTCAGGGTAGTTGACTGGTCTTGTGCCTGAAAACCATCAAATTTCAAAATACAGTCTTTTTTAAAGCTTTATTCCCTACTCCCAAAGAATTATAAAATAGTGACACAAGCACTCCTCAAACTGTGAACACAATCACAATCAGCAGTGCTTGAGTCACAACACCACAGCGCAATCTCCCTGAGTAGACCTGTTCTCCCACATGAACCATACTAAAATTAATAGGACCCCAAACATCTGAAAGAAAGTACAAGAGGACATCAGAAGTTTAATTATTCCAAACAACTGCTGTATATTTCTATTCTGAAGTCAAATTGAGAACTTCATTTTCTGCTTATATTTAAATGTGGAAATTAATCCTTTGGGATTGCAATTATACATATGATGCTCAGGGAAATTATAATAACATCCAAAGTACCACTTTTTTAGGCTGCATTTTGTCTTAGACTTATTAGATAATGCTTAATGAGGCATTTTATATCCTATTAAAGCTTTATAGCACATACTACCTCCTACTAAAATTCTTTAGTTAGTACCTAAGTGCAGCTTAAAATCAGATACCCTTATAAAATGTAAACATATTGTATAAATTTCCTACATGTTAGTTAGTGCAACTTCTTAGAGAAGAATAGAGCTCCAGGCAGTGCAGGTATCTACATTTGGTGCAGTACTCATGGAAATAACTGTTAGTGGTAATATTTGCTGGCTGGAGATCAGGTAGCATTTGTGTAGTTGCACTGCAGTTACGAGAGTCTTTATATATGACTGAAAGTGAATATACTTAAATTCATTTTTTTTCTTAATATAAAAATAATCTAGACATAATTTCTACTAATACATTATTGTAGTGGGTTGGCTCTGGCTGCATGCCAGGTGCCCCCCAAAGCCACTCCATCACTCCCCTCCTCAGCTGGAGAGGGGCGAGAAAATGTAATGAAAGGCTCATGGTCAAGGTCAAGAAAGGGAAAGATCACTCACCAGTTTGCCCTTACAGGCAAAACAGATGTGACTTGGGGCAAAAAATAATTTAATTTATTGCCAAATCAGAGCAGGATAATGGAGGGAGGGGAGGAGGAACCACAAAAAAAAAAAAAAAAANAAAAAAAAAAAAAAAAAAAAACCCACAAAAACACAAAACCTTTCCCCCATTCCTTTCTTGTTCCCAGGTGCAACTCCATTCCTGATTTTCTTTCCCACCTCCCAGCCAGCAGCACAGAGGGATGGAAAATGGGGGCTGTGGTCCCTTCATTACATGTTGTCTCTGCTGCTCCTTCCTGCTGAGAGGGAGGACTCCTCAGACTCTGTCCCTGCTCCTGCATGGGATCCCTCCTGCAGGGGAACGTACACCACCGACTTCTCAAATGTGAGTCCTTCCCATGGGCTGCAGTTCTTTTATGAACAAGAACACCGTTATTTCAAGCAAGTGTATAATGACCACTGAAAAATAGGACAGACATCAAATCTGAACCCAACTTCTTAAGCACTTAGCTGAATCTCACTGATGTTAGCAGGGCAACATAATTCACCCCAGGTAAAAGCAAACATAAAAAGACAGAAGGGAGGGAGAAATTTGTAGAGAAGATGAGATGATTACACCAGATTTCATAAGTTAAAAAAAAAGGCAGTATTTTTGTTGTGCCACAATTTTCCATTTCTGTTTTAAAATTTACAATGAGATGAAATTTCTGTTTAATTGTCATCTGACCCAAGCGACTCATTCCAAAGATATCACCAACAACTATGGTTTCATAAAATTTGAAATAACACTGATGAAAAAGGCAAGAGCACCACCCTCAACACTAGAGAAACCTACTGCTGAACTCCAAGTCCTTGCTTTAAACACTAGTTTTCTTGGAGCACAACTGGGAACAGTTCCAACCTCAGAACAGTTTTTCTACATCCATTCTTGCGAAATGATGAGCTGAAACTTCCCAAACATTTGAGCTAGCAGTAGATCACTAACACAGCAGTTTTCATATTAAATGATTAAAATTATAAACAACTGCAAAGTTCTTATATTATGATGATAACCACAAATGTTGTGGCTTTGTGTATCTATTCTGCTGGTAGAAATACAATATAAAGGTTTACTACTATTCTTGCCACAATTGCAATAATAATTGGCAGAAATCTCCATCTAGCTATCACAAAACTCTCTTGATAAAATTCTCTGGTCATACTGATGGTACTTCCTGCCCATATTAAAAATCAATATAATTACTATCAAATGGTTCCAATTAGATCCAATTAGATCCAATTAGTTTTGTGTCTATTTTAGGCATCACTGAAAGCAAACTGTCATTTCTTGTGATAAAGCAGCCAGTGCTTTTTACAAGCTAATTTTAACCAAATCGAAAGATATTATTTAACTTTTAATTTATCCCCAGTCAAGAAGAACATTCCCCAAACTTGTGTCTCAAGGTAACTTTCGATTTGACATTTTCCCCTTGAAGGTTTCAAGTGCAATTCAGCCAGAGGCAAAGAGCTGGCCCAAGGCTGTGTACCATGTAAGGCCTACACTGAAATGCCAAACTGTGGTACTCTATTCCTGGTTTTCTTCATAGAATAAATTCCAGCTTCATCAAGATCCCAACCCAGAGCACTGCTTAGAATTCCTGAAAGCTGAAGCTGTTCATACAAAATAAATACTATTATGGAATTAGCCTGCAAAAGAGAGATTATTTTGGAAGTGAAATATGATTAAAATGTTCAAATAAATGGAATTTATAGGCTTCTTAGAGGCACTGGGTTTTTCAAATATGGAAGTGAGCATCTCCTCTGCCATCAAGAGATTGACATGGAGGTGAGTGCAGTGTAGGCACCACCCTAAAACCATAGCCAAACAGTTAGTTCATCCAGTCTCATATTCTCTTTCAAATAATACCAGCACCTACTGCAGCAGAGGAAGTCAAAAACTTTTAGAGTGTTTAATGATGACCCTAATGAGGTTTCATCTGTAACAGCTGGCAGCAGTAGAGTATCAAACAAACAAACAAACAAAAAAATGTTGTAACATGCCTCTTAATGAAGACAGAAGAATTAGTGGGTTTGTATTTAAATTCTCTGTCAAAAATAATTTCTACTTCAGACCTTCAGCTTGTATGAGTCTTTGAGCACTCAAACTAAAAAAATCATTTAATTGTATCTATTGCTTTTGCTTTTGAATTCCTGTTCCTCTTCACTGTCCTCAGTGCCTCTGGGGTAATGTATGTAAGAAGAGAATAAAAGTTACTATGCAGGAGCAACTTAGAAGAGCAGTGAAAAGATGTGAGAGCAACAATTCTGCAGACACCAAGGTCACTGAAGAAGGAGGGGAGAGGTGCTCCAGGTGTCAGAGCAGACCTTCCCCTGTAGCCCCTGGTGAGGACCATGATGAGGCAGGCTGTCCCCACACAGTCCATGAAGGTTCATGTTTGAGCAGAGATCCACCTGCAGCCCCTGGAGGATGCCATGCTGGAGCAGGTGGATACCTGAAGGAGGCTGTGACCCTGGGAAGCCCACGATGGAGCAGTCTGCCCCTGAAGGACTGCACTCCATGGAAGGGACCCACCCTGCGGCAGTTCAAGAAGAACTGAAGCCTGGTAAGAGGATCTTCTGGTGGAGAAGTTGATAGAGGCCTGTCTCCCATAGGAGGAACCCCATGCTGGAGCAGGGGGAAGAGTGAGAGGAGGCAGGAGTGACAGAGACAACATGGGATGAACTGACTGCAACCCCCACTCCCCATCCCCTTGTTGACACAAGCCTTAATATAGGTGTAGATTTTAATATAGTTTATATAGTTTTGTAGTCTTTTGCATTTGAAAAGTAGTTTGTAACCCCTGTACCAAACACTTAGGCTAGATTTTAACCTCTGTGTCACATTTTTGAAGCTTGTTTTTGTGCTAAGGGAGAGCTATTATGTTGTATTCAGATAGCTATTAGAACATGTTATAGTCAAAATATGATATTGTTTAGTCGTAGTATAAAGAAGGGTAAGAGGTATTGGAAAACCTCCAAATAGAAGACGTAATGTGATGAAGATGAGGGTAAAAGAGGAAAGGGGGGTCTTAAGACCTCCAACTCAATTTTAGAAGGGGTGTGTCAGGGGGGTGGTTTGGGATGGTTTGTAGGATGGGTCAATTAGACATTGGGTATGTTTTCTAGATAGGATAATTAAGTAGGGTCATAAATTTGTAGAATCCTGTATGCTGGGGCGCACACATGTCATTCATTGCTTAAGCTTTAGCCAAACTTTTAGTAAAAGACCATTTTTCTGCCTTCTCCCTGTCTCGGAAGCTTTCTTCCTTGGATTTACAGCAACACCCCTCTGCCTCTGAAGGGGAGGAGGAAGAGAACTCAGGAGTGAAAGGGAACAGAGGGAAAAGGGAGCAGTGGTGTGAAGCTTATTTTAAGATTTGGGTTTATTTCTCATTATCCTGCTCTGATTTGATTTGCAATAAATTAAATTCATTTTTGCCCCAAGCCAGGTCCCTTCTGCCCATGATAGTAACTGATAATAGAGCTCTCCCTGTCCTTATCTCAGCCCGTGAGCCTTTCATTGTATTTTCTCTACCCTGTCCAGTTGTGGAGGGGAGTGACAGAGAAGTTTCAGTGGGCACCTGACATTGAAACAGAATCAGCTCATCACAGAGAGTTGTTATGTTTCATTCTTTCTTTCAACAGTAGAATAAAACAGGAAAAATGCTCCAATATTCAGCATTTTCTTTCCAAAAAAGAAAACAGAGCCATTTATGTCAATGCACAGTCAATCATCATAATAATAGTACACATTAGCCTGAGCAGATCAGAACTGAAGGATAAAAATATATTTTGCCTTAATAAATGATTTGTTAAAGGATAGGAGGTGTTTTGTTTTGTTTTGGTTTTTTTTAATGTAGATACAAAGAACAGGAGGAAGAAGGAACAGAAAAAGAGATCTTCAGTGAGAAAATCTGGGCTTATGATCAGAAAAGAGGAAAAGGAGTGACAGTGTATTTGGTTCTCAGTTCTGATGAGTCTCTGGTATGCACAAAAAGTGTTAAAATAGATAAAACCTCATGATCTTAATTGAAGAGGGTATAGACAACTATGACCCTCATAATGTACACACAATTCAGTCAATAGGTCATTTTTATGTCTGCTTGCATTACCTGAAGTACCTTCCATTTAGTCTAAAAGTTTCCCAGGCTCTTATACCCAAAGTACACTGGGAAAATATGTCTCTCTTTTATCTCCAAGTATCTAAGTAAAAGCAAAGAGATGCCAATATTCAACCCATTTCCCAATGCAAGGTCTGTGACTAAATCCATCTTTAGGAGAAATGAAGATATTGCCCACTTCTATGTGAGCATCCTACCAGCAGAGGGGTGGCCTGGACTGTTTTATGCATGAGCTACATCTCAAGCATTCCATACAAGCACTGGAGTCTTCACAAGGGAAGAAAGCTCAGCTGAAGCTGAGCCACTATGCCAGCAATGTCAGGCGACATGGAGGCTCTGTGGAGAGCTGCAAATGGAAGCGCCACTCTAGATTAACCATTAGTTGTGACTGTCCCAGAAAACAGACATGCTGAGTGGCTCCCTGGGAGTTAACAGGGCTTATGTGTTTATGACTAAATCTGTGTAGATTTAAGAAGGCCAAATCCCACCCACAAATTAGGCAGACTGAATCCCACTCTAGAGTCCGTGTATTCTTGTTAAAGTCTAGAAGAGAATTTCAGCTAAAGAAACACGAGAACTCTTCAACAACAAAAACAATTCCAGGGAATTTTGCCTAACTGCACTTTAGAGACAGAAAATACTTGTCAGCTACCCTGGGCAAGATAGAACGGTACCCATACATTTTGAATCATAAATTGATTAATCCTCTATTCTTTTGTTTCCAAACAGTTGTAATTCCTCTCCCTCTTTGTCTCTTCTCCATAACTGTTTTTTCCTGCTCCCCCTTCTCTCTCCTTCTTCCTCTATAGATGTACCAAGAGGATGCAGTGTGGGTGCAGTTAAGGACTGCAGTTGTTGCCTGGCCCCACAGATTGTGCAGTAGCCACTTTCTCACTTGCCTGTCTAAAGAGAAGCTACGCACATATAACACAATATCCCAGGCCTCCTGCAGTTTAGGCCTCAGCTTTCGTCTTTGTAAAAAATGATTAAACATGGCCATCATTTGAAAAGGTTTTAAAATGTCAAATGGAAGAGGCTATAATTCCAGTGTGTTACATTGCAGTTGTACTAACTTTTAACCTTAAACATATTGATTTAGGTGACAGAGAAAAGAGACCAAGACACTGAAGATCAGTGGCATTACAAGGATACATGTTATGTTCACAAAAGTGCACTTCGTGGCTCTACTTTAGAACTGTGTTTCACCAGATCCAGTGATCACATTAGTGATGTTGATCTCATGTTGGTTCAATGACAAATTTTTGTCAGCCTTTTCCCACCACTTCCACTGAGTGAAAGAACAAGATGTTTTTCTTAATAACTGATATAGCATAATACAGTTCTACAACTAAATCTGCAGTGGTTTCCTTCATTCTTTTGTGCTAAGGACCCAGTGGATCATTATTATACCTGAAATAGTCCCCATCTCTCTAATGATCCCATTATGATACAATAAAATGAAACAGAAACTTGTTTTCCTGGGGGTTTTAACCCATTTATTTTAGGTTAAACAAAGTCCTCACAGATCACAATCGTTCTAGTTGTGGCTGAAGTAAATGAGGCCATTTCCAGTCAATCCCCAGCAAAAACAGCCAAGCCTGACAATCCTGTAGAATAATACATAATTCCTGTGAACCTTTTGCCTAATAAATTATCCCTTATGCAATCATCAGAGTAAATCAAACTAATGAACTGCTTAAAAAGAAGTGAAATATCACTGGTAATTTTGTTTTAGTGCAGTAAAATTAGTGATGAGCATGAGGTTTATGATTTAGACTGTGAAGCTCCTTTCACAAGTTAGGGGGCATTCGGAGCCAGGGGTTTGATTCAGATCCTAGTCTTAATTAAACTATTTCATTATTAATCCCTGCTACTAAATGAGTTTGCCTTATCATTATGCTCATCCATATTGTAAAAACTGATAATACTGATAATGCTGGACTCTCTAGGAGTCTGTCTATTTTAATCAGAAGCACTTACATTGCTGCAAGGGGAAAAATACCTTTTCAAAATTGGCAGTAGATGAGCTTTTCCTTGCCTGAGTCACATAGTTAAACCATTTATATTTCATGTATGAAATGCAAGAGGTGAGTTACACCATACTTTTCATGGTGGTCTATAGAGCTGGTTTGAAAAGGTTAGTGGAAAAATTTCTATGAAAATCAAAATTTCAGGCAAAGACAGTGAGTTTATTAAATTTAATGTTAGTATTCAAATTTAATCTCTCCTCCTCTCCCCTCCCCCTCTCCTTTACCTGTCTCCTGGGTCCACCCAGAGAGGCCAGAGTATCTAGTTTAATAGGCAAATCTTATTTTTACGAGATTACACAGGAAATTCAAGTTAAAATAACCTTCTTTATGACCATTAATAGTTTATTTTCACACCTTCCACTATCATTTCTCATCCATTACCTCTTCAGCATCACACATACTGTTGCCCTCTAAACATAAATAAAAGGCTTGACCAAAAAAAGAATCTGAGATGTTATAAAGGATGGACTCTGAGATAATAGTTATTGCAAAGTCTCCATCAACAAAAGTTGCCTTATGATTGCATATTTTCAGAAAGCTACATGCCACTGAAATATTTTTATAAACTTCAAAATTTAAACTTTTTAATCTTACAGGTTTTTGATGAAAAATGCAGTTTACAGCTTTATCAAACTTACTGTGCAATGAGCCCAATCTAAGGAAGACTTTCCTCCTCCTTAGTTGGAAGTTTTAAGCAGATAAAGGTGGGTGTTATTCAAGCAGTTTGTTTCTTTAAACTAGATTTACTGAGGAACTAATTCATTCTCATGATTGACTTATCTCATTTTGTATGTCTATGCTAAGAGCCTCATCTTCCTCAGTTCCTCACAGCAATGTGTTTGCTATCTATATCTACATTGCTCCTGTTCTCCATATCATCTGGTTCAGTGAGGAGAGAGACATCACTCTAAATATTCAATCAAATTGCAGTATGTGCTGGTATGCCAGTATTTTGTGTCCTTGTATTATACTGGCCTTACTGAGCTCTAGAAACAAGTTTCTTTACAAGCCTAACTCAAAATTATAATCATTTTAGGTACTTTTTTTTTTTTTTTGTGATAATGCTTTTCTTTAAATTTCAATGCCACATTACTTCTTTTTTCATTGTCTTCAACAGTGTTTCTCCTTTTCATTTAATAACCCCTCATCCTTTACCCTGTGTTTTGTAGAGGGATGAAACATCAATATATCACTTTTCACCAACATTACTACTGCTTCTTTCATATTACCAAGAAGTTGATTGTTGTTAAATTTCTATACTTGATAAGGTCAAATTTGCATGCACTTTTCTCCTTATCCTGGTTCAGTTCTTAAGAATGCTAAAATGAATATTCTCTAAATCATGTATTTCATAAAGGGATGGTGGAGTTTTGTTTGTTTTTTCTTTTAATTTCTTATTTTTTCCTTTTATTCATAAAATGAGAAAGAGAATCTTTAAAAAAACCCTCTTACCTATCTTCTTCTGCAAAAGATAGAAATCAAGGTAAAATCTTACCCTGCTCAGTTGTGTTGGGATTGAAATGGGAATTTACTTTGAGGATTAATTCTGACAGAGTATTTACAATCCCAGATCTTTGAATCAGTCTTCTATTACCTATTCACATAATGATAACATCACAGAGGAATTATCAAAATGTGGCTCAATGTTTCAGGAAGATCTTACTGTGGTTCCTCATTTATGTGAATGTAATTCACATTTTTGTCAGGAACTGCAATTTTCCATTTTCTGTCTCCTTTTATTGACTGAAGATTAGAAGCGCTTTTAGAAAACACATAATCCTCAGAGAAAAATGTTTCGCTCACTGCAAATGGCCTGTCTGTTCATTTGAGTCAGGCCATTTATGCACCACAACTGCTGTGTAAAAAATATATATAATCCTTTATGGACAGAGGAAAGCATATGTAAGATGTAGACTTCTAGTCTCTCTCTCTGAAGAGAAGTGATAAGGTAGAGCACATACAGGAGGCCTAAACTGCCCACAGGCATTTACTGGCCAACAACACAATTCATTTATGTTGGTTCTGTTGGTCAGACTCCTCTCATGCTTTTCATAGTGTAAAAAATTGTCCATAGATCCTCAGAGACAGAAATAAAATGATCGCGTGGAAATTTCCCCACAATGGAAATGAAAATCTATTCAGCTCAGCATTTTCCTGTGAGCACAGTGAGGAGCTGCTCTTTTCATCTATTCTTTTCTTATGTGCATGCATACACTGACACAGGTATGAATTAGGGATGCTCACGGAGTGAGATCTGCAGAGTAGGATTTTTCAAAGATAACCATCTCAGTTGGACTGGCTTTCCCAGCTATACATTCGTAGGTCATAAGCAGGTAAAGGTGGGTGTGTTCAATTTCTCAAGGTAGATTGAGGGAAAATCACCTCGTTTCTTTTGATGCAGCCCAGGATATGGCTGGGCCTTTTGGGCTGCAAACACACAGTATTGCCTCATGTCCAGTTTTTCATCCAGCAGAATCCCCAAGTCCTTCTCTGCAGGACTGCTCTCAGTGAGTTCATATCCCAGTCTGTACTCATGGGATTGCCCCAGCCTGGATGCAGCACTTGTACTTGGATTTGTAATCTCGTCTTCCTTATTCCATCTCATCACTCTCATCTTCATCTTGTACAGTCACCAAATTCATCTTCATGGTACCTGTATTTACATGTGCCTGGCTCAATAACTGTGTGCCTTCTCAAGAGAACCAAGCAAACCAAACCCAGTCTTTTAGATCTGCTTATTTGCTTTATTTATCTCTCTCTTTCCAGGGTTTGGTTACTCATTTGAAAGTAAACAATGCTTTTGACTTAAGTAAAGAAAGGCTTGACAAGTGAAACCTCCCCTTCTGTTAGCCCAGATATTGTGAACCACTGCTAAGTAGTCAAACAGAGTGTGCTCGGGAAACTGACTGTAAATACAACTTACTTGTTTGATCACAGACTTACCAAAAAACAAACAAAAACCAAACCAACCAACCAAACAAACAAAAATGCAAAAGGGATTAGCAAAAATCTGATATATCACAAAGACTGATAAATTAAGTAATGCATTGCTGACATGTTTCCACCATCATATGATGCCTTTTTTGAGACCAGATACAGTAGTGATGTAACTGAGATGAATTGTTCAACACAGCTGGAAATGACAGGACAACGAGAAATGTATTTTCCTGACTAAACTGGTGGCATTGGAAGGAGAAATAGGAAGAAACAGATCTGCCAGTAAAGGGAAGCATTTATAATCATTCTTTTGCTTTCTGTCTGGGAAACATTCTCATTTTTTTAATAGAGATTCTAGAGACATTTTGACCTTTTATGTCTGTGTAACAGCTCTGCTAAACACATACTGTTAAAAAATTAATAATAGTTAAACAAATTTTACTTTTATTCTGCAAACTATCTTTAATTCAAATTTAGTTTATTGACCAGATCAAATATTTAAATTAACATAGCCAACACCTTTTGAGAAATCAGTGAAAACAGCAACTTCACGCTTATGATGCCTTCAATTACATTTCACACATCTATGAGTCACAGCTTCTGCTTTTTGACTACTTAAGAAAGACATGACCCCAGAACTTCTTTATCACATTAGCAAAATCACATATATTAGCTCAAATCACAGAATAATAAAATTATTGAGTTTGGAAAGAACTTCTACACATCATCTAGACCAACTTGTTTTTCATGTCTAACCCACTAGCTATTCCAAGACTCTGTATTATTTCTTTCTCAGTGACTGTTTTTAGACCTTATTAGAATTTTTATGAGACAATAGGAACATACTGAAGCACACCCAAAAGCCATCTGGAAACGGTCCCGGGCAAGTGCTTTTTAGGTGGCCCTGCTTGAGTGGTGGGGAATTGGACTAGAAGAACTCCAGAGGTCCCTTCCAACCTCAGTTGTCCTGTGATTCTGCAATTCTGCAGTCCTGGATGCCAAAAGACTAGAAAGAAAATTTGTAGAAAAGGGACTGGAGATTAGGGTATGTTTCTGTTTGAAGCAGAAGATCAGCCCATATAACACCTCCATAGAACTGTTTCAAAGTAAACTTTTCTGTGTTTCTATCATATTTTCAGTAAACCTTCAAAGAAATGCTGAAATATTTCCATTAGTTTTCTACTATTTTTTTGAGGAATGACAGCAGTTACTAATTACTAGTTAATAATTACTTTGTAAGTACCTGAGGTGAAATTTCAAGCAGAGAATTATAGAATTGTAACATGTGAAACAGACTAGAGCCAGGCATCATACTGGTTTTGGAACAGACTTATAGGACCTTTTGACCTATGTCAACTAGCACACTCCCAAATTATTCCTGGACATATCGGTGAAAGCATAATAAGCAGGTGACCATTCCCAAAGGCACTCCACATGCAGTCAACCTGCAGAGTAACAGACTTCAAGAACACAGAGATGGTTTATGGTTCATTTGCCTGTGAATGAGTTTTGCTCATGGAGAGACTGCAAAAGTACAAGCAGAGAACCGCAGACTCACCATTCAAGGTCACTGTGGGTGGTGTTACATCAGTTTTGCTCTGTCTGCTTATCAGACATAAGTGTCCAGAAAATAATCAAGGAGAAAAACCATCTAGAATACAGACATACATCCACCCATTCATGTTGCCAGTAGTTGCACATGCAGCTCAGTTTGAGTGAAGAGGAGTTATTTCTTCTGTTCCTGGTTCTGCCTGGAAAGCATAACCAGCAACTTTCTACCCCAGTCAGTCCCTTAGCTGAAAGCGTGCAGCTTGTTTTGGATACAAGATTTTACTTTCCTGGAAGGTAACATGATCCCATAATACCTCAGTCCTGTGCTGAGGTGGGACATTTTCTACGTCTTGTGTTTCACAACTCCATTTTCCCTTGCTTATTCATCATTCCCCAACAGATATCTATCCCATCCCATTCTCCCTTCTCCTCAGCTTTGCAGCCCTGTTCCCCCACCCCCACCTCCTCCCTCTCTGAGCATCTCTGGTTTCTTTCAGGTCCTTCCGTGTCCTTGGTAGATCGCTTTAATTCTTTAATAGGGTACAAAATCATACAGCTTTCTTGTTTTGATTTCTGCAACTTTAGTATGTGGAAGTTGTTCACAGAGGGAACTGGTATGTGCTAGGGTCAGTACAAAATAAACATCAGGACTGCATGTTTGGGAGTGGGGCGGGGAAGAAGAGACAAGAACCAACGATGCTCCTTGCAGCAAGATTTTTGATGCTGTTGTCTGATTTTCTAACACTGTCTGAGAAAATTAATGGTGCTTTGCTAGTGGCTGTGCAAGTTGCTGTTAGTGCACATTTTGTTTTTCACGTGAAGACAACCTTTGTAAAATGAGAGTAAAAAAACATATTTGTCTGCCACCATGCTCCACAGAGAAAGTTGGCAGTTGGAGTTTCCCTCAAAAGACAATAAAAAAATAAATACATGCTCTTCTTGCTTGTGCTGTTTTTCTTTGTCCTTTATTTGCTTTTGTTCTATCTGGTTTATTTCATTCGTTCAGTCTGAAAAGTTCCATGAAGTGCTAAAACAGATTTAATCTTTCTGCTGATTGAGAAGTCTCAGTGGCTATTCATAATCATTTCCCTTCTTCATTTACCCCTCTTTGCCTTCAGATATTCTCAGACACTGGGTTTAATTCAGGTGCTTTCTATTCTATGCTTTGGAATGCATTATTCATAGTAGTGCCTAGGTGACACTGTTATATGAGAATTAGTCATCTCTTATGCATGGGTTTGCCAGTAATTTAAGTTGTCTGACTCTCAGATTGACTTAAGAAAGTATATAATTATCACAAGAAAATTTCTTTGAAAACATATGAATGGATTTTTTAGTTCATTAAAACTGTACTGTGATTTCTTTATAGGTATTTTTTCAAATAGATATTTGCAATCTATATTTAAATAATGTAAACCTTTATAGTTTGCTAAAACTGCTGGAAATTACTGAATAGACCATAGGGAAACCTCAAAGAAGCTAATTTTGCTTTACTATGGCTCTTATTTTCAGACTGTCTTCAAAGTCAATGAAGAGGTAGACTTCCAAGGACAAGTAAGAGCAGGAGGCTTCCTTAGGTGGTCTGATCATCCACTACATTAGAAATCTGTTTTGTCTGCTCTTCCTTTGATAATAATCTCAGACACTTAAGGGGGTGACTCAGAAATTTATCCTGCACAGAAATTTAAATAGACTCTCTTACAATTTACTGGGTCTGGGCAAGTAACTATCCTGCATTTGAGGTATCCTATGCCATGTGTGGATACATGATCTCATATGTTGTACATGGAAACTCACTGGGCAAGTTACTAACATATAGAGTTCAGAGTCTATATGTTAGAATATATACTAAGATGATGTAAGCCCATAGAGTCCTGTCACATTAGGAGTGGGTACTATAACAAAGGCATCGGGTATGACAGTCTGAAAAGGTGAACTCACTGGCAATACACTAGAAAAGTAGTAAAAAAAATATAAAAAGTAGTTAACAAAATTGAGGTCATGAAAAGTGTAACATATTCTGTTATTAAAGATGTAAAGTGTAACATATTCTGTTATAAATAAGAATTCTGGACTAGAACAGTCCAAACAAGCCCGTAAGAGAACATTCTTTCCCCAAAAGGAGAAATAGAATAAAGGTGGGGGGAAAGTTCCCTGCTACTTATTTGCAACACTGGACATCAGACTTTGGAATGAAGAAAGCAAGAGAAAACCAGATTCTGGTCTCAATCCTCTGTGTCTTGGCATGTGTACTGAGAGGAACAAGGGAGTCAGTAAGCAGGGCAGGGAAGCATGGTATGGCAATCAGTGAACACAGAGCAACTATTTCCAAATAGGAAAGCTGAATTGGTAGTCTCCATGGGAGATACACAGCCTCACCAAGGGGGTGAGAAGTGGGACAAGCCTTGAAGTGGTCAATCAATAAAGGGATAAGTCACAGTCTCTTTCCAGGTGAATAAAAATGACTGATACCAGGCTTGCTTCTGAGGGTGAAATGTGGAAAACAGAAATATGAGCAAGAGAAAAACAATTGCTATCCAAAAGGCTCAGAGGTGTCACCAGCTGTCATCAGCCACCCCTAGAACTGAATGAACATGAGTGGGTTTATTTATTTATAGTAGATGTATACACCTGCTTCATCTAGAGGTATTGGGGAGCAAACATGTTCCAATTAATGCCCGCGTCTGGAACACAGTCTTTCTACCCTTTCTACTTGTCAGTAGCTGGAGATCACCCCTCTCTCTTCCAAGTGGATGAAGTGTCCCAGCTCTGATATGCTCTAGTTCTATTCAAAGAAAGCACTTGGGACCCAGTGGAAAGAGGGCACTGAAACAGAAGACAAAAAGAGGGGAAAAGAAAAAAAGAAAAAAAAAACCCAAAACAAATGTATCTATCTCTGTTAGAAAGCCCTACAAACCTACAGCCCTACATGCCTTGCCAAACACTTGCAGTCTCAGTTACTTTGCACAAAGACTGGAGATGGCAAAATAGTAAGCTATATAATAGTAATCACCTCTAAGAAGTTCATGGTAGCTGACTACTTAGCATGTGTGATTCTGAGTCTGCCCAGAAGCCGAATACATGAGGGCATGTCAGATCCTCAATCATGCAGAAAACTTTAAAAATAGCTGTTCAGATCAATTCTTTCATATTAAATTGTACTTAAGAATAAGCAAAGTGTATCACAAACCTGTAAGAATGAGACTTCATATATTCATTCTTGGGGCTGATTGAGATTTCAACAAAGATCCTGGAAAGATATACTTCTTTTTTTTTTTTTTTTTTTTTTTTTTTAGGCATTTTTTTTTTTTTTTTTTTGTTAAGAAGTATTTTTTTTCATTCAGATCTATCTTTCTTTTTTTTTTTTTGTACTGCTCAGCTGCTTGGAAATAATTCATGTTATTACTGAAAACTGAAAAGAAGGTTTATCTCACTGGGGTATAATAAATCTTCATTAAAAAACAGATTTTTTTTTTTTAATGTAATGATTCTATGTTTGAAAAATGTGAAGGTTGTAACAAAAATCAACAAAAGCCAGGAAATTCAAAGTTAATTTTGAATTGTGTCCATAAAGCACCTCATTAAGCCCAGTCGTTGTATCCCATGTGGAATCATACAGTTTCCAGAGATATATGTAATTGTTCATAATAAAGAGCATATTANTAAAATAATCCTGGTGTTCATATACTCTGTAATCCATGAAAGGTAGTTCCATCTGGATTTAAGCAATGAAACACTCTGCTTAGGGTAAACTGAAAAAAAAAAAAAAAANCCCCAATGAAAGAAACAGTCTTGAGTTAAGTATCAAGTCAAGGCACTTGGGGGAGAGCTCCACCATCTTCAGTCAATCACAATTTTAGAAAATGACTTGTTGATTTAACATCAGAACTGTTTGCACAATATTTGCTGAATGAGTTTCTTAATTAAATATTAAAGTTTATAAAAAAATATCTCTTATAGCAAGATCTCAGTCATCAAGCATTTCAAATAAGGACTGAAGCCCTCCAAGTTTTCCTGCAGGATCACCACAGGGCTGACAAGAATCCCAATGCTTCCAGAGTTTGTAGCTTTAAAGTAAACCTACTGTATGCACTCCCAAGCCATTACACTAGACTTTTTGGAACTCTTTGAAAAGAAAATTTCAAAAAGCCACAGGACAAGTCTTTCACTTGTTTGGGTTTTTCTGGAAAATGAGATCTTGTTTTTTGGGAGGGAAATAAAATAGGAAAATTTGAAACATGAATGTTCTACAATTTCCTGCCATACACCACGTCTCAAATACATATAATTTGCCATTTAAATTTCTTTTTTATTGCTTCTTTGTAAAAGTTAAATTGTGGGAGGAAAAAAAACCTGTTTTTCTTTGGCTATGAAATACACACAAATGCTGTGTAGCTGTTCTGATGTCCCTGGGAGAGCAGTCCAATATGCCAGCTTAGCAGGGAGAGGTAATTTTTTTTTTAATTACACAAAAAGACAGCATAAAATTATTTTCAAAACTTCACTTACCTTGCCATGTGAATTATGTGGGGAGTCTAAACCTCAAAAAGCATGCAGTATTCTGCAGTGATCTCAGTGCCAAGCAGATAGGTGATGCTGCTGAGTCCTCTTGATGGGCAGAGTATTGACTGTTGGCTGATGCCAGGCTGAGAGGATGGACTGTGGGGTCATGGGCCCGAGTCACAGCTGCAACACAGAAGTCAAGAGGAGCTGCTCTTCTTTATGGAAATGCAGGGACTTACTGGTCTGAGTATGAGCAGGCAGGGTAGAAATGAGCCTCCATATGCCAGAGACCCTTCTGACAGTTCATCCCTGGAGGCCAAGGCTCTTGGGACACCATCTTAGCTGCCAGAGGGAAGAGAAGCCACTGGAGCCATGCATTGGCCTGGCAGAAATCCCAGGAGAGAAGGCTGAATCAAAGGAAAACAGAGTATGCTATTGGCATGAAGGAAATAACTGAACGGCTTCAGGAGGACATGAACAGGAGCTCTGTGGGAGGAGGAACTCTCTACTCCACTCATACAGCACAGGATGGAACAGGCAAGACATAATTTATATATACTTTATATATACTGAATGCTTGAGAGTATCTCTTTATAAAACAAAAAGCAGACAGGTAGAAACAGCTCAGTGTTGTCATTGCAGGAGATAATGCTCATACCACATTTGGAGAATGTAGGCAACTAAATCACACTGAATGCTTGTAGAGACCAAGGAACTTCGAGCATAGTGGATTAGAGAGCTTTGAACTGGATGCCTGTTAAAAAAAGAAAAAAAATAAATAAAAGAAAAACACATGGAAAAATATTTTATTGCAAGATCTCTGAAAACCTCAGCTACTACCAATCTCTTCCCAGAAACCTGGGAGTATTGCAATATACCAACTTCCACCAGAATTGTCTCTGTTTGGATCCTACCTGCTTGAGTGTGGGTTTAGAGGTGTTTATAAGGCTCTCTGTGGGGATTCAAACAATATGCTGAGCAACTGAACTCTGATTATTAAGATCCATTACGCTGCCTCAAATAAGGAGCCCCAAAATTGAAATATCAAAAATCATCAGTCACTTTGAAAATTTAGGTCATCTTTTTCCCTGTCATTTCTCTTTCTCAGCTACAGTTCTCTTTGATCTATAGCCCTTTTACATTTTTTCCCAGCTAAGTGAGATTAAGCTGCAAGAGAAGAGCCAGATCTGATTTAACTGTCACTCAGAATCAGTAGCTTCAGGGCTACAAAGTGTGCAAAGCTCCTTTGAATTGACTGTAGCAAAGGCATTTTTAGGTGAAAAGACCTATGTTTCTTACCTTAACGTTTTCTCAAAGAATACCATGAATGCATGAGCTTCATTTTGGATCTAGGGTATCTATAAACGAGTTTAACCAGCAGAGAAACATCCCAGGTATTTTAATGTTGTCATTGGCTTGATTTTGATTTCAAGAAATTTGTTTTACACTGTTTAGGATTTATTCCACTTTAAAAAAAAAAAAAAAACCAAGGGTCAGAAACACAGCCTCTGAGTACCTGTAATTAGTATGCCATGCTCAGATTCTAAACCATTCTGCTTACATTTGGGGTCTGTTGGCACAACCTTATAAATTGATTAGTAGTAACAGAGAAATTAACACGTTTGGTGTTGAGTTACTTCTTCAATCCAAAGCTCACTTGCCACCACTCTTAACATGTATTTAGACATGCTATGCCCCCATATTGAATCTCTTTTGACTTCCAGGCATAAAGCAGGATTTAGGTCGAGTTTAGGCATCTAATAAAGCAAACTTGTTCACCCATTAAGGCACTGCAGAGTTCTGAGAGTCACTAGGGCTTCCCTCCTTAGACTTAAATTTCCTACTTTTTCCTCAAAACTGACCTATATGAGGTTATTTGGTACTTTGGTCTTGCTTAGTCTTCACTGAGGTCTGGAAGTTCAGCACCCGAGATGCCCAGAGCTACATCCATATCATGGCTGCAGAGCAAGCAGGACTAAACTCCAGTCTTTGTATAAGGTATATCCACAAACCCAAATTCTCCCTTTCCTTCCCCACAATGGGATGTGTATGTCTCAACTGTCTCTTGGGCACTGTTTCTGATGAACACCATTCCTCTGGAAAGGGCAAAAGCCGTGCCAAGGAACACATTAATAATTAAGCAACCCACTTGACTGCAAGCATCTATGTTATTAATTGTTGTAGATACAGCCTTGGGCACTACTGCATGGAGGCAGACAGGTGTTTAAGTGCTCAGTTTGTCAACGCACACTTTTTTTAAGGAAACTGTTTTAACGCTTTATTTCTGAAGAATAAAGCAGAGTGCACTTTCAAACCTGGTGGACTATATAGGTCACTGAAATTCGCCTGTAATCATGCAGTGTCCTGCTTTTCTGGTGTGCTAACCCCACAGCTCTCTCTGAAGAATTTTTCCATATAGGCACCCATGATCATTATTGGATAGCTTGAGTTCCTTTACTCATTCCAGTTCATTATTGGATAGTTTGAGTTCTTTTACTCACTCAAATTATGATTAGCATGTTTAAAAATAATTTAATTTTTATTTCAGAGACTAAACAGTTGTGGTTTAACCTCAACCAGCAGCCAAGCCCCACCCAGAAACTCACTCATTTCCCCAACAGCAGGATCAGGGAGATAATCATAAGGGTAAAAGACAGAGAACTCGTGGGCTGGGATAAAGACAGTTTAACAGGGAAAGCAAAAGCTGCACACACAAGCAAAACAAACCAAGGAATTAATTCAGTGCTTCCCATGGTGAGGCAGGTGTTCAGCCACCTCCAGGAGAGCAGAATCCAATCACACATGACAGTTACTTGGTAAGACAAACATCATCACTCCAAATATCTCCTCCTTCTTCACCCCACTTTATATGCTGAGCATGATGACATATGGCCTGGAGTATCCCTTTGGTCAATTGAGATCACCTCTCCTGGCTCAGTCTCCTCCCAGCTTCCTATGCACCCCCAACTTCCTTGCCAGTGTTGCAGTACAAAAAGCAGAAAAGGCCTTGGCTCTATACAAGCACAACTCAGCAAAGACAGAAACATCTCTGTATTATCATCACTGTATTCAGCACAAATCCAAAACATTGCCCCATACCAGCCACTGTGAAAAAAATCAACTCTACCCCAGCCAAAACCAGCACATGGATTTGAGTATTTTGATCACTGCTGTCTGTCTTAAGAAGTTCTTGACAATAACACTAATACTTCATCCTGATGAAGTAGAAAAATGACAAATAATCTTCTTTTTTCACATGTCAGTGACAAAATGTTGAATCTTTAGTAGGAAGTACTGAGCTAATTATAGCTATGTTTAATTTTTATTAGCTTAATCTGAGATTTAAATTTCATTGTACTTTAAAGAATGTTCCATTGTGCTTAAGCAACAGATAACTAAGAGCATAATCTCATTGAATAGAAAGGTACTAGAAAAGACTTTGCAAGCAGAAATGATTGGAAGATTTCAAAGTATATAAAAATGTCTTTGTCCTTTTAATATGTTCTCAAATCTTGTCATTGCTGTACTATATCTGTGACTACAAAAGCATGTCTAGAGAAAGAGAAGATATTACTCACTTAAAATACCAGCAAAACCAAAATATTCTAAATTCTGCAGGCATTATCATTCCTCCCTTACCTAAACTGTTGTTAGATTTCTGTGTTCTGAAACTGTATTCCACCTCAAAAGTAGTTGCATTTTGATGATAGATGAAACAAGCCGTTACATAGTTCAGTGTGTTAAAGTACTCTGAGACCCTCTGGGAGAAGGTATTATATATATGTACCAGAGGTACTATTTCAAGGCAGCAACTCTGCCAAATGTTAAACTGAGACTGAAGCCTTACAGCTGAGTTGTTAACCTCTGGAAACAGGAGTTTAAACTGCAAATGCTGATCTAACCTTACCTCTGGGGGAGCAAATGGTGATAATGAAAATTTATGCAGCTTTCACCTCCTCTCTAAGGACAAAACAAATATTTTAAGCTTTATTTTATACTTGTTTTTTTTCTCTGGTTAATTTAGACAAGCTTGAAAGCAAAATAATTCCCGTGCTTAGTAAGCAGTATTTAAACCTTCAGAATCTCATTCAGCAGGAAAGTTGTAAGGGTAGATTGCTTTCATCCTTAGTTTGTAAGAAGAAATGAATTCTGCCCTCTGCCTTTTTGGTGCCTCCATCAGAGAATAAAACAAACACACAAGGTAAATGTGCCAGACACTCAGTGGGTTCCAATGTATGAAATCACAGGAACAAGCAAGCTGAGGGGGAAATGGAGGTGAAAGATGACAGGAAATGTATTATCACAGATGCACCATCTTTAGCTGGTGTGTTTAAAAGAGGAGAAAAAAAAGAGAGAAAATACTCTGCAGTTATGTAGAGAGAAAGGGAAAACATGTTCTTCTTTGAGCAGGCAGGGAGGAAGGGACAGCCCGTCCGACTCCACTCAACACAAATCTTTACAAACTCTTGGAAATAAATGTTGCAAAAAAGCCTTAAATGGCAGGATTGTATTTTTTAATAGAAAGTGGTTTGCATTGCATGTAACAAATTCTTTATTTCTTCTTCCTGAGTATAACAGGATCTTACTTGCGTGCCTTAACTATTAATTATTGAAATATAAGAATATATGCAAGGAAAAAGATTATTCAAATCAGAGTATTTATCATGCTACTACACTCCCCTCTGAGCTTCCTCTGCAACTAGTTGTTAGGTGGGTTGAGAAGATGAAATGTAACCATTTTTATGTTTTCAGATCAGTAGAAGGCAAAAAGGAAGCAAAGTAATGCAAAATAATCATTTTTACACCCTCTATGTGGTCTGTCATCATATCAGGTTCACAAAGGTGCTGCACAGAAAAGCAGTTTTCTCTCACTCATCCTTGTCTTCCTCATTAGCTTCAGAATGTGAAAATTTTCACTTGGGCCTTTGCAAGCAAGTTAGGACACTTTCCTACTGTGTCATTGGCTAATTGCTAATGCAGTCCATATTACCTTTTTCCCCGAAAAGCCACAGAAGAAGCTGGAGAGAGTAAAAACAGCTACAGCCACAAATAGTCACAAGAGGTAGAAAAGAAAGAAGAGCAATCCCATGCACTTCATTCCTACCACTGTTGCTTTTTCCACTCACACCACCCACAATATTCCTGCAGTCAGCCCCTGAGCCTGTCCCTCTGCAGATGGGGAAAGCTGGGGCAAGACTTCAACTGCTAGCTGTGAGAATTGAGGAGATGCAGCCCTTGGAGGGAAGATTTCATGGTGGATAGAGGTGCCGAGGTTGGAACTTGCTCAGTTACCCATTCACCAGTGTTTATTTATCAAATAAAATCATGGAATGATTGGGGCTGAAAGGACCCTAAAATTCACCTCATTCCAGCCCCTTGCCATGGGCAGGGACACCTTACACTAGATTGGGTTGCTCAAAACCCCATCCAACCGGGCCTTGAACACTTTAAAAATCTGCCTCATTTTACTGTTCTAAAAATATGTTTGAAATTGCAATGTAACTTCTGTTTGAGCTGCAAAGAAGGTCCAGAAATATTTTGTTTTTCTTCTAAGCCAGAACAAAAGGAAATGTCAAAATTTCAGATTTTCTTTTGAAATGGATATTGCAGATCTACACAACTGAATTCACAGTTCAGAATAATTTTTCTCCATGTATGCTTATGTGTGATAGCCTAATTTTGCTATTAACTCATTTACTACACCTTTCCTGTTTGCAGAACAAATGCAATGAACATTCTGGTGTTCATTCATATTTTTTTGATCATTTTATAACATATGAGGCTATCTCATTGGGTGATACATACTTCATAAATATTTTGATAGAATAGCTTTTCAGATCTGAAAATAAATCAGAAGATCATCCATATTGAGGTGATGATCTCTTGCTATTTCCTCTTGATTATTGTGTCTCACAGTGATATTTCTGAATTAGTATGCATGTGTGTATTTGTTGACATATAGTTAACCACTGCATCAGAAACAGATGCATTATTTCACATGTTGTTATTGCCAAGTTTTTGTATCTATATCTGTCTATATATGCACTTTATTTCTTTATGCAGACGGCTAAATTTCCTCCAAATCATGCAGGCATAAATCAAGGGATTGTACAGCATGTTCATGTGCAAGTGAATAAAAATGTGTAAAATAGTAAATATTTCTAACTGAGATATTAGGGCACATTCCTGTAGGTGTGCAATGAAGTCCATTGCCCACACAAATTGGCCACCACCAGGAGGTTTCTCAATAAGTACTATTTCCTAATTTTAAACAATAGAGATAGGCACACAATTCACCTAATTTTTGGTGATTCTGGGATAAAAAACTTTACATGAATTATGTTGATTAGGTAGTTATCGATAATCTAGACAGTAAACCTAAACAGTCAGAGGTAACAGATTTCTAAACATATTGGCACCTCGGAAACCTTCCAATCTGCTGTTGTATGCATTTTCTTATCTGCACCCCTGCTACTTACTTGCACTGCATTTTCTCTCAGCCTCCAAGACTCTACAAATTGCAGGAATACAGGTCCTGCTGTGGTCCCAGAAAACAACTGTGGCACCAATCTACCCAAAACCAGTCCTTGGAAGCATGAGTTATAACGCAGTATCACTACATTTCACACAGCTTTTGCCATCTTATTGTTCCCATAACTGAGGGTACGCTCAACACCAAATAGTAAAGTCAGGTTATCTTTCCACTGACCAGGAGGCATGTTGGATCACTTTGCTGTTATTAAACTGTTTCATAAACTAGTTTGATCTGCAGAATGAATGGATGTTCTTATTCTTCCAGGACAAGAGGAACAAAAATTCTGATAACCTTTCAAAATCTCAGATTAAAAAAGTTTGAATAAAGTAAATACTTTATGCTTTTATTATATTTCATCAATGAAAACTGTTTTTCAAGTTGTCAATAAAAATATTTAAATGGAGACACTAGTACAAGGTTCTGTCAGCTTAAACAAATTGTTCCTTTATAACCCCTAACCTTAGACACAGGCTGCCAGAGTAAAAGTGCATTGTCATGTGACAATTCTTTAAAACATTGATGATCTCAGATAATTGTTCTTGATTTTGAAGTAATGATTTAATTAATTCTTGTCCTTCTAGAATAAAATATTTCTGACTCACCTCCAGATTACAGAAAACAATTGATTTACTCTCATACTTGATTGTTTCAAGTAGCCAGTAAATAACTATTCTGCTTTCCATTCTCTTCCATCTTTTCTCCTGCCAAGTAAACCCCATTTTTAAAAAGGCAGTGGGGTTTTTTTTGTTTGTTTTTTTTTGTTTGTTTGTTTTTTTGTTTGTTTGTTTGGGGGTTTTTTGGTTGGTTGGTTTTGAGCACATCAAAATTACAAAGATTCACGAGTACTGTGAATTTGGGGTTTTTTTTTAGTAAAGAATTGCATACATCAGAGCAACTCATGGTGTGAAAACTTGATCACACTGAAATGACAGCAAAATCAGTTTTAGCTTTCATGAGAAGGAATTCTGTGTAACTCTTGAGGAAAAAAAACCTATGATTTATAGTATCCTCATCCTAATTAAATCCAACCTTTCTTCTGTATTGCCTTCCATTATATACATTAGCTCTGGATTTCCTTTTCCTTGAGAGTGAATTGAGTCAGGGAGACAACCACTGTCTATTAAAACCTCTTATTAGTTAAGCTGTAGCTGCCAATAGAATCAAGCTGCTCCTATTCATAGCAAGGACCTGTCCACGCAGTGCCTCCACTTACTCCTCATGCAGCTCGCGCTCATGCGTACTCGGGGTCTCTCAATTGCCCCAGTAGCAAAGACATGAATTCCAGATGCAGAAGCAGCGGATCATCCTGATGTGTCAGTGACCTCCGGGTTGGTCTTCAGAAAGGCCCCAAGAGTCCCTCATCCCACTAGGCGCGCAAATAGCCCTGTATTCTTTCTTAGCAAACAGCAACCACCTCGTCTCCACACAAAGTCCAAATTGTGCCACTCCTTGCTGGTGGGCTTCTGCACCCTGGGTATTCAATTTTTTTCCTTTCTTGTGGGGATCCAGCAGGACTGCTGGCCTCTGGAACTCATCAGTTCTTAGGAGACTGTCATACACTTTTCAGTTTGTTCCCTTTCCAGTTATTGGCCTGCTTTTTTCCAGAAATTGTATATCTACCACATGACATAGGTAACTACAACAGGGATGGCTTCAACACCCTGTGCTCCCAGGCCACTGTGGAGTCTCCTCTCTGCACTAATTGCTAATACTTATTAACTATATGTATGATGCATGTGTTGGAAACAGAGATGTGCTGTTGAATGTTTTACAGCTTTGAATCTGGTATTTAATAATATTGACAAGTGGTGACTGTACAAGTTTTAGGTGCTCTCACAGGATTCTCAATAAATTCCACTGTGTTTGCTAAAAAAAAAACCCAAAACAAAACAGAAAACCAAACAAAAACCAAACAAAAGCAAACAAATACAAACAAAATCAAACAAACAACAAAACCCAAACAACCAAAAAATAAATTAACAAACATAAAAACCCTCCACACCAGACTCTTATTTTCAGTGGCCCAGCCGAATAAAAAGAGAAAAGAAAACCAGAAAATATTTTAAAGTAAATTAGTTTTACCAATCTAGGTTATTTTTATCTGGGAACATAACTTAAATAATGGTAACAATAAAACCAAATTATCTAAGGTGATACATTTTCATATTTGCCAATACAGTCATTGCCCTGAAAAATTTCTGGAAAAATCATGGAAAGTCAACTATCCTGCCAATATGTCTATATTAACATCTCTGCTAAGGCAGGAGACCAGAAATACATTTTCCATACATAATCCAGTTATGAACCTGCTTTATTGGGATAAAATACTATAAATCCCAGCTGTTAGGAAGATTCAGAACTTTAAAGTATTTACTCTTCTGAGGTAGATTATTACCCATATTGATCTTCAGGTCTGTTAGGTTTTGGCTAAAAAATCTGTACTCAAAGAAAGTGAGAACAACATCTTCTAAAAGGAGAGAAGATGTCCTACGTTTGAAGAATATTTTTATTTTGGTTGCTTTTATTATGTGTCTTAATTGGTGCTGGAGGAAAACATTTAGTTGATGTTATGACAGTTCATTGCAGCTACTCAAAAGCTGGAATATCAAGAGTAAACATGACAGTAAATTAGTAGAGACTATTAAGCAGATCTAATTTGGACAAAGTCAATATGTCTTCCCCATTTTTTAAGGAGTTAAAGCAGCAAATCACCATCTTGTTAGGATGCCAAGCATGTCAGATCCACAGTATTCGAAATGTGCCAGAAAGTGTAAAATCCTTCTTAGAAGTTGTTCCAGCTTGCTAAGGATCTTTGATCAGGACGATTTCTCCCCTTCTTTTTGCTACTAGTTCTTCTGACTGTTTCCAACAGTAGAATTCATTAAGAAAACTCAAAGATGCCAGGAACTACATTTTAAAAGGCAGTAACGTCTTTACTAACTCCGTTCCCACTGCAAAGTATTTCTTTGCTTTGAAAGAGGACTGTGTTCCTGCTGGCTGCACGCAGAGAAAGGAAATGGAAAAAAATCCGCCTGCAGACACATCCTCAGAAGAGATACAAGTTGTACAGATCCCTGAAAAAATTTCCAATTATTCAAAGATTTAGTGAAGCATTGCCCACTATGGACATTTGTGCCTGGGGTATCCTCACACTCTATGCATGTCTAGCAACTTTACTTAGACCCTCAGTAGCTGATAAGCTCTCAAGAGCTCAAGAAGATCCTCAAACAAGAAAGTTAAGTGTTCCTAGTACTGTAAAGAAGTTGCAGGAAATGAAGATAAATTGCTTTTTCTCTCCCACTTCATATGAGCTAAGGTTTTCATCCTGATGTGTTCTGCTATCGCACTGTTAGGTGTTTGACTCTAGGCAGTCTAATCCAGTTGCTGGAGACCTATAGTATGGCATCAGAGTGATCAGTGGTAAAATGGGCAATAAATTGTAAATATCAACCTTTCATGCAGGTTTTACACTTTGATAAGAGCTGAGATAGTGCGCTGAAATGAAATTTTTCTCCTTCTGTACTTTAGCATTTTCAGTTTGGAAAAGACTAATATGTTTCAGGTCATATAGCTTGCTCCCTAAAGTGAGATACTTACTAATTTAGAAGGTGTTATCAAAAATAGCAAGAAATAGGAAATGAAAGAGAGAGTAAAAAGTGATACCTCTCCTGGCACAATAAGCTCTGGGGCTTTGACCCAGCAAAAAATCCTCTTTGCTAAATCCTGAATGTGCTGGCAAGAGTTCCAAATAAGATATCAGGAAAGGCAAACTGATTTCTGTGGTGGAGGAGATTGTATTAACCTATCATCTCCAGTGAAATGATTACTTTATTTGGAATGATTCTTCCTTAAAAATCCTAGTGATTTTGTGTGCTAACTAGAGAGGAAGACAGTGCAACAAACATTAATCTTTTGGCAACATTTTCATCTGACAGACTGGAATTAGACTGCAGATATGACATGGTTCAGGGTTCTGCTTTCATTTTCCTTTGGTGTAAGATTCACCTATTGATCATCTTGCATGCATATAAATGTATTTAATCATATTTGAAAAAATAAATGTTGTACTGTGTAAGCACTTGGCTGTGAAATCACTCAGCTGTGAAATTACTCAGCTAGTGTATGTAAGGTATTTTGAGATAAAACACATCACAAACAACATCAACAACAACAAAAAAAGACAGTGCATTTTAAAAAATTAATAATCTCTTGCACTGAAGACATTTTGTCACAGAAATGCTCAATCCTCTGTTCTGCTCTGAGAGTATTCAAATAAAATACACAGATTATTTTAAACATTCATCTTGACTTTTAACATTTTCTGATTATAATTGACATGAGCATTCTTTTCCTGTTTTTTCTGCTTAGTTGTTAACAGATGTTACAGTGCTGTAATCAGAAAAAAAAATTAAAAGCTTGCTGAATGGCTAATTTTAAATATATGTGTATTCCTTATTTGTGGAAAATTCTGTTGAGGTGAATGTACTAATCTGGAAGGTAAACTTGATGAAGATTCCAAATAGGGACAATAATTAAGATAATTGCTAGTGTTAAAAGAAGTACTGATGGTAAGAATTTTTGCATGATGTATCACTTTGGTTGTAGTAATCTTGGATACAAATATCTCTTGGGCATGTATAAGGAGTCTCCTGGTTACACACACCAGAGCCCTCTGAACATGACCCTCCAAACTAAAGTCTATTTTCTATCTTAGCACTTTTTTTTCCTCAAAGAATTAGAATATACTTAAATTCTTGAAGCTGAAACACTTTTTGTCTTAATTTAGAAACTGTAGGATCAGCTGCCTGAAAATGAGCCTATTAAATGGTAATGTCTTGATTATAAGCACTTAAGTTCCCATGTGTTTATGATTTCATCAGAGATTCTACAAAATGAAGGAAGTCCTGGAACAGTTACTGTTCCATCATGGCAATATCCATTTTCTAAAACAAAAATGGAGATCTGTAGGAATTGTTATGTGAATTTAAAAACATTGCACACCTTTGTTAGTAACATGATATGCATATATATGCTTATACCTTGACAAACTTTTAGGTCTCCTGTTCCAAAGATAGTCAGTTACTGTGCTTTCTGCTCATCATTCTCCATGTCTTGTGTTCACCTTCTTCTTGACTTGGTCCACAAATCACTGAAACTGTTAGCTACACTGTTTTCCAGGAGACAGCTGGTCTCTGCAGCTATCTGACCTATTCTTCATTCTCTCCATTCCAAACACTTTAGACTTGGAAGGAGCATCAAAGAGCTGTTGCTACATATGTGGTGTTTTCTTTGATATTGTTGTCCATTAAAAAAAGAAAAATTCTAATCCAACTTTGGAAAATATCCATTCCTAAGAGTAAGACACTACGCCGGAAACAAAGAAAATCTTCAGAAAGCACTGAAGTTCAGGATTCCACCTTGAGTCATTTGGCCACTGCCAAATTGCAGGAGCCAAGTGTTTGAGTTCATCTAGATTAGAGACATTTCTGGCCTTCAGCTCTGGCCCTGTAGATTTGGTTCCAAACATCCTCTGCCACTGCTACTTGTCATTTTCTGAAAAAATGGACAACTGTTCACAAACTGTCTTCCATTAGCAATGATTGGGTAATGCATCTCTATTTTATATGACGTATACCTAGAGAGAGAATATATAATGAACTCTTGTGCTGAGGCATTTATCCTTGCAACTTTGAGAGGGAGAACTTAAGAGCAATATATAGTAGCCATGAAGATAAATAACACTGCAGGGCACAGTACCATTTATAAACTATTCCCAGCATTCTACATTTCATTTCATTATTACATTTTTAAAAAGAATCATTTTCTTGGTTAGTTTCCAGAGCTAGCAGTCACAGAGGCTAATTGCAAATTTCTTGTGGCCTTGGAAACAAAGATGTTTTTGTGCAAACACTGCCTTAAATGCCAGTAAAAAATATGAGCAGGACCCACTCAGTCTTTTAAGTGAATATACACAAGACAGTTTTTCTTCTCACAAAACCCCATTGCTCCCAAATTATTTTTTTTGATCATGCACCAGTATTTACAGGATGCCTTTCAAAGTGACAAAACTCTCAGACAGGGGAAAAAGATAGCCAACTTAGATAAACAGAGAGATAGCTTCCTGTGGTAAGAGCTTTATTTTGATGAGCATGTGAAGTCCTTCCTCTTTACCTATCTCCACTGAGATCTCTCCTGGAGTATATTCAGGAAGGATGTGGGACAAAAGGAGAAAGTCCAAGGCGTATCAGCAGGAATGGTTAGGTGTTTAGGTGTCAGGGATTGAAAGAAGGTGGATTGTTCAGCCTAAAGAAAAGGATTCTGGAGGCAGATCATGGCAGTTATTGGTATACAAATCACTAAAAAAGAATTTACAGTAGGAGAGACAGAACAAAATATTCTTCATGTTCACAGTAAATAGAAAAATCTTAAAAGACAGTGAGGGAGTTTCAGGTTAGATACCAGGACAAGTTCTGTAATGTAAAGGTGGCAAAATAGGTTACTGAAAATGCTATGAAATTTTCACTACTGAAAGTCTGATGTGTTTGTCTAGAGATAACACAAGTGCATTTAACTCTGCTTTGGATCTGTAACCTTCTAAAATCCTTTTAGACCAACGATTTTGTGATGTGTTAAAAAGTGCTACATAATAAATATATGCCTAAATGTTAGCAATGAAACAGCACAAATATAAAATTAATCATACTCACTCAGAAGTGCATCTTATCCCAGAACTGCTAGCTTTTTACTTTTTAGATAATGGCACCACTTGGCAATAATATAATAAATTATTTATACTAACAAATGAGTTTAGTTAGCTGAGACAAATGAGTTATCTTATGGTTAATTCAGTATGTAGACTTTAGACTGAGTGGAGTAGAGTTTAAGCCCCTGTTTTGAAACAGTCTGATACTTCAGTTAATCACTTGCTCTCCCTTGAACCCTAGTGTTTCACCTGCAAGGACTACATCTTTTCCAGACTTTAATTAGTTACTGTAGGAATATGTGGAAAAAAGAATGGAAACCAGCTGTTTCTAGGAGTGGCCAGACACTTTCTTTAGATAAAAAAAATAGCAGTAGACCACTTCTTTTAATCAAGCAGCATAAGATGAAGCTGAAATTATCTGTACACATCATCAGGAACAAAAGACCAGTCTTAGCATAGGTATCATTTTATTACTGTTCTATAATTTTCTAAAATAAACAAAAAGTTAAGATTTCATCTTGTGGGTAGCATTATAATGAAGATTAATTATTTAGTATTTCAGGACAGTAAGCATGACAGATGTAATGTTATTGAACCTTTAAAAGTGTTTCTTGGACCAAATTACTCTAATGGCCATTAATTTGCTATGGATAATTATTTTCAGTCAGATATATTTCAGTTTATGCTAAATAGTTTATATGTACTTTTTTGCTGAGGTAGGTGAGAATTTAAGAGCAGCATGAAGTGAAAACAAAGCTTTTATGTCTCTAAGGAAAACTCCTCCTGAAATGGTCAGAACCACAACCCTAAAAGTTCCAGACTGGCTCTTTACTCACAATCACTCAGCACACAAGCTTGCCAAGCTGAAGTATGAGCCTTCCACCAGAATTAGACTCCCACTACCCAACGACTGTAACAACCCATTAATTCCTCAAGTTCACCTGAAAGTGCAAGTGGAAGAACTGAATCTCTCTCCCCTGGGGGAGGAGGTTGTACGAGGAACTCAGCTCAGGCTGTATTGGATCTTAGCTGCAAGGTGATTGAAGTGCAGCACTCTGTACATCCTTCCCTTGGCTCGCCTGTGCACAGCGGGCTCTGACAGAGTTTCTGGGTTTAGTTTGTGGTCCTGTGAGCTGAAATTGGCCCTCTTCTCTCTTTTAGTAGTGTTAAATGTCAGTTATTTGAGTATGTACAGTTGTAACATGCCTTTTAGACTGTTGCTTTTTCTCACTTATGGTTAGAGGGAGTGGCACTTGTATTTTTAACTAGGAGCTAAAAAACTTACAAAAAGACAAAAAAGTGTAATGTTTTAGCTGAAATACAGTGGAAAAAAAGAATCTGTCTTCAAAGTTTTATTAAGAAATCAATCTATTTTCTACCACAAGATTACTAATAAAGTAAAACATGCCTGTTTGTGAAGTGTGATCCATGAGAAAAGCATGATATTTTTAATAACTACATTTGTCTCACTGAATCTCTCCCTCAAACCAGCAGACTCTTTTCCCAGATTTCATAAGAAATAAAAAATGGAATACTTCTATTGACTGAAAAAATTTATTACTCATTCTGGTTTTGATGGACTTGCCACTTATGGCTTTCACATTAAGTTTAACACATT
Organism: Scytalopus superciliaris; assembly: GCA_013400415.1. Taxonomy (NCBI): domain Eukaryota; kingdom Metazoa; phylum Chordata; class Aves; order Passeriformes; family Rhinocryptidae; genus Scytalopus; species Scytalopus superciliaris. Next base: position 43,811 of record VXBX01002561.1, read on the forward strand.
TCAGGATGTCACCAAGATCCTGACACACAGAACAGATATAATAAGTTTCCTTCCCTGATGTTCAGTCTTGGAGCACATTCAGTGACTGCTGTCATAGCGGGACCCGTGGGGTGAGGTAGATCATTTTGCATGTGTCAAAAACACACACTCATGCCTACATATGTGCAGAAGCCAAGACTGTAGAGAAGGCTCGATGACTCACCTCTAGTGCTTCTCATTTTTTTTTTGCCAGTTAGGTTGGATGCAGGGGCCTCTTTTTGTGCAAAGACTTCCAGGATCATTCTCCACCTGTTCTCTTTCTCACAATCTCTTTACTTTTTGACCCTATATATAATTCACTTTAGATAATTCATAAGCCCTTGTTTTGTTCCAGTCATGTGTGGGTTTTCATGCTGTCCTCAAGGTATGTGAAGACTGTTCACACATAAATTGATTAAAATGTCTTTTGGTAAAGTGAGACAAAGGAGTCTGGTTCACTGACTGTCTGCATGTGACAATACCAGAAGATCTAGATATTCTTCAGAAATAAGATAATCTGTTCAAGGAAAAAAAAATCACAAAAAGCAATCAAAACTGCATTTAATATCCATATATGAATCATTACATAATATAGTCTATTCCCAGTATTTCAGCAAGAATTTGCCACTAGAAAAAAATTATATTCTGTCTTGACACAAGTAAAGAAGAAAGTTGTTCCTATTTTACAGTCTAATATGCTGAGTCTAAGAGAAGTTCCAACCCAAAATCTGATTCAAGGGATACCTTTTTTTCTGTAAGTCATTGCATTGAAACCCAGGGAATTCAATGAGCAAACAAATGGTATTATAACATGCAGAGATATTCCAGAATCAAGAACATAACCTATATCTGTAATCTTCACTTCCATGCTGGAGGAGAGAATAGAGACCAGCTGTGGAAGGCAGCACAGATCTGTGACTGCCTGAGCTCTGAGAACTGTTTGCTGTGTTTGTATGGACCCTTACTATGCTAAGGACTGTTTGCAGTTTGAAGTGTGTACCAAGTTTGAGGATTTTATCATTTTATACGTTTTCCCTTTGTTTCACTGTGTGTCCCTGCTGGAAACTTCCATCACTCCTGGCTTGTAACCCACCCCTGATTGGTCCTTGCCTGCAGCAGGGTACCATTCCCTAATATGGTATCACCTGCCTCTCTGTTGCCAGTTTTGAGGGGTCTTGCCTTGTATGGCTGGGGCTGGCCCAGACCCTTCCCCAAAACCTTCCCAGGGTGCTACTGGGGTCAGGACTTTGCCCTCCAACCCTATTTAAGTTGTGGCAGTTTGAATAAAGTTGTCTCTCTTCATGCTTTCCTCGGCAGCACCCACATTGCTCCCGGGAGTGTGTCCCTTTCTTTCTACACTCCCCCACCTTCCCCTCAAAACCACACTTCCAAGTCATGACTTTGTTCAAATAGATTATGTGTATCTGTAGAGTTTTTGTGCTTCTCAAGATTAATTTCATATTCTTATAGATAAATATGCTAATAAAATGTGTTTCCACAGCTGAACATTTAGAACCTAATTTTACAACCTCTTGAATGAGTGTGCAAGTCTAATTTTCTTTCTTTTTGCCTGTTCATTGTCAAGCAATCTTTTGGTAGGTGTCACATGACATATTTCAAATATTGTGCTACAATATTACATATTTTTTGGTACTTGAATATTAGTTGTATAATATTTTTTATGTGTTTACACAGGTTTTTTTTCTCACAGTGCTTCAATACATACTTATTGGCTTAACTTTTTCTTCAGTTTGTCACCAACATCTGCATTTAGCAAATATTTTTACAAGATTAAAAGGGTATTCATTTTTGTATTTTCATTTATACTGGGGATAGTATTGCCAAAGAAAATTAGGAAATACATAAAAATGGTTATCTGGTGGTCAAGAAGAACCAACTGAAAGGTGTATAAAGAGAAGGTGAATTGTGCATCACAATTCAGAGAGTTCTTATTGCCATGAGTTTCACCTAGTCATTGTCTGTAGAACTATGATCTTTTCCAGGGCTTGATATGCGGACTTATCAAAAAGTTCAAGGAGGTCAAGGGTACAAAGAATATTTAGGATTCAGCACAGCTGATAATGGAAAGTCAGGGAAAAGGAGATTGTGTGTCCTTAGAAAATACTCCTTGGAAGAGACCTAATCAACCCAAGGGAAAATGCACTTACTGTCTCAGAGGAATGAAAATGTTTCTACCTTAAATACAGCTTCTTGATTACGGCTTTCAGACTTTAAATTACCAAATTAAATTACCAATCAGCACATAATGTTAGAGTAATGATGACACCATGAACTCTTATCATGTTACTATGAAATCAGACTCATTTAACAAGAGACTTATGGGACATACATTATGGAGATCTTTTAGGGACAGGTTGTCAATCTTATGTTAGGGAAGATGAGCTACTTGTGGGAAATCTTCAGAGTCTGAAAAAGAGACCTCTATAGATGAGAATGTGCTGGATTATAAGGAGCAGTCAGCTGTGTGAGTTAATGCTGCTTCAGGAATTGGAGAGCCAAATGCAGTCCTCTACATCCTGTGATGTTGTGGCTAATGTAAGGCTGTGGAGACCACTTCTCAAAAACTTCATTGATAAGGAACCTTCCCTTTGTCTTCAAGTAAGCACCTGTTTCCTCATTCACTCTTCTTGGTTTCTGGCATTACAGCTTCAAAAACTGTGAGCTTCCTGACAGGAGGAATTTTGAAAAGCAAAGGGTTGCTTTAAAATACTGGGTTGCAATTGATAACATCAGCAAAAGTGTAGTCCAAGATGTCCTTCAACTGAGTGTGGAAATGGGAAAATTCTTTGCAGAAACACCTGGAGCTATACATCTCAGTGGTGGATCGCCCAGGAGATAGAAGAAAAGAAGGCTGAAACTTGCTGACTGCAAGAACAACTAGAAGCCAGCCCTGTATGCAGCTTTGTAATCCACAACAGTTCTGATTGTGGAATTGTTGCCTTTGCTCCATTTCCCTAGAACTCCAAGCCTGGTCCAAATATGCAGTCAGTGCAGGCTGAAATGTCAGTAAGTAAGCTGGGGTGTCTTAGGGCTTGCCAGGACCCATTGTGTATTGAGCAACCATGCACTGCATTGCACATGAGAGATGTGAGATTGGACTTGTGATGAGCTGATCCTGGCTGAATGCCAGGTGCCCACCAAAGCCATTCCATCACTGCTTTCCTCAGCTAGACAGAGGTGAGAAAATGTAATGAAAGGCTCCTGGGCTGAGATAAGGACAGGGAGAGTTCACTTACAGTTACCATCATGAATAAAACAGACTTGACTTGGGGAAATTTGCTTTAATTATTGCCAATCAAGTCAGAGTAGGGTAATGAGAACACAAACACTAATCTCAAACACCTTCACTCCACCAGTCACTTCTTCCTGGACTTTAACTTCACTCCTGATTCCTCTCCCTCCTCTCCCCGCATCAGTGCAGGGGAACAGGGAAGAGGAGTTACAGTGAGTTCATCAAAGGTTGTCTTTGTCACTCCTTCCTCCTTAGGGGGATGACTCCTCACACTCTATCCCTGCTCCAGCATGTGGTCCATCACAGACAAATCAGTCTTCCATGAACTTCTGCAACATGAGTCCATTCCACAGGCTCCAGCATGTGTCCCTTCCACAGAGAGCAGTCCTTCACCAACAGGCTGCTCTAGCATGGGTTTCCTGCAGGGCCACAGGTCCTGCCAGCAAATCTGCTCTATTGTCAGCTTCTCTCTCCACAGAGCCAGAGGCCCTACCAGGAGCTTTCTCCAGCATGGCCTTCCCACAGGGTCACAGTCTTCTTTAAGCATCCATCTGTTCCAGCATGGGGTCCTCCAAAGGCTGCAGTTGGATCTCTGCTCCACCATGGACCATCATGGGCTGTTTGGGGACAGCCTGCCTCACCATGGTCTTCAGGGGAACCACTTCTCCAGCCCCTGGAGCACCTCTTCCCCTTCCTTCCTCACTGGTGGCCTTTATGTCTGCAGAGTTGTTGTTCTCACATATTTTGATGGTTTTCTTCTGGCTGCAATTGTGCAGGTATTTTTCTCCTTTTACATAGGTTTCCACAGAGGCACCACCACTGTCACTGATGGGCTCGGCCTCTGTCAGCAGCAGGTCCATCTTTGCTACCTGGCACTGACTCTGTTGAACATGGAGGAAGCTTCTGGCAGCTTCTCATACACGTAACCCCTGCAGGCCCCTGCTACCAAAACCTAGCTGTGAAAACTCAACACAAGCCTCCTAATCACAAGTTCAATGAGTTCTTTGAAGGCTCTGGAGAAAAAATTAAAATCTAAGCACTGGAATTCAAATTTCTAGCTCAGAGCTTTGCCAACGATGAAGTTTTGAAGTTTCTCCAAGCATTTTTCTTTTACCAAGCTTGGTGTCTCAGGTGAAAAATTACATTAAGCTAGTTGGCATAGCTGTAGAAATATGTGAGTAAAATGAAAGAGTCCTAGAAAAGGAAGTAAATTTAAATGCTAAAGAATAAAAATACAATGAACAAAACAAATACAATGCCCCCCCTAAACTACACTATAGAAAGCTTTGAGCAGTGCCCCAAGTAAAATTCAAGTTACTGGCTTAGAGGAATTAAGACTTATGCAAGAATGTGCAGGGGGTGGGCAGAAGAGGGTAAGGAATGCCACCATACTGTGGTTGGGGTAGAACACAGACATCCCCACCACTGAATACACACCCACATTCTGGGAATCTGCCTGCAGACAATAACTTAGAGGACAAATTTTAAATATACAGAGTATTATACTTCAGCAGATGTGTGACTTGATTGAAGCATTGCTTGTCTCTACAGGGACAGCAAATAATGAAAGCAAGATAAATATGTGAGTTAGTTGTACTTTGGAAAGGTACTTCTAATTCCTCTCCTTGAAACATAGCTATAGGTGTTTGATTTCTTAACACAAAAGGCAATCACATCCCAAATCCAAGATGAATGTATCTCTTTATTTCTAACATGCAGGTGCTGAAATATTTCTTTCTCAGTGTAAATATACAGAGTGCCTGAAGTGTACAGCTAGTTGCAGCAAGTTGATGGACACCAAGCAACACAAAATGGTAATTCATCAGCAAAGGAGGCAGAGCAGCAGGTGCTAACAGGTGCCTTATATTATACACTGTTATTTGTGTTCAACCTCTTCCCATTCATTGCTGAGGAATGGAAAATTTGACATTACCACTCCCTGCAAACTTTTCACACTTTTAAGTCCCTATAATGGTTCTGTTACGCTCAGTGTATGTTGGACTAGAAAGTACAATACAGAAGCACAGGTGTGGTATTTACTGAAGTAAGACAAAAAGGGACAGAAAGTTATACTAGCTTAGAGGTAGGTGTGGTTCATCTGTCATGATGTAGGCAGGTTAATGTTTAACAGAAAGAAAGAAGGTTGTGGTTTCACATGGCCCCGGATGACTCACTGTCTGAAAACACAGAACTCTAACCGGCTTTTCTGTGAAAGAGAGCAGAGGCAAACCTGTCTTTGGCACTGCCTCTGCCCTAAAAGCATAAGATGAAATACAGACAGTACCATACACTGCTGTGGATTTCAGCAGGCTTATTCCTCTACAAATTAAATAGGAGCAACACTTTTTACCCAATCTAACCTTATTTTTGACTTACAAATAACTGTCTCTACACTGGTCTTGAATTTTAAGTAGAAATAGTACAAGAAAGTAAACGTATCAAAGAAACAAGGAGGACCATAATAAATAGACATGCATTTTCTTGTGGGTTTGCTTGTGGTTTGGTTTGGAGTTTTCTTTTTTGTGGTTTCAGATAGGTTATTGAGCCTGTTTGGGTTTTTCGTTTTGTTTTGGTTTTTCTTTTGTTTTGTTTTGTTTTTCTGAATAAAAATACATTTTGTAAAAGTTCTCTCTATTTACACTACCCTAAGTTAGGAATTAGTTTTATTTCATTAAAAATTTCTTTGGTGGTTGTGTGGTTATTGGGCAACAAAGTAGCTCAGGTCAGGTCACTGCTGCACTTTTGCACTGCTACTTGTAAAATGTCTTTGCTTGATTCAGGTAGTTCCTGCTATAGTAATTCTTACAACATGATGCTCAAATCACAGGTTACCACAGTTTAAATGTATTTCCATTACAATCTCCACCACTGGTCCCTTTGGACCAGACCTTAGGGTTTGCAACCTTAGGGTTGCAATGAACTCCTGCCCCTGCCCCTGTTCCAGTTTGGACTTATTTATAGACTGCAGTCCCTTAGAGTTGTACCTGCTCTAAGTATGGCCTTATCTGTGAGTCACAGTATTTTCAGGGGTATACCTGCTGCAGGATGGACTTATCCACTGCCACAGTGGCTTCAAGGTGGACCTTCTCAAAGTTGGACTTATCTTTGGGGCACAGTCCCTTCAGAGGTACACCTGCTGTGACATGGATGCAACCACAGCAAGAAACACTTCGAGATGCACTTCCTCTGGCATGGACTTATTCCTGACTATGGACACTTCAGGATGTCCTGCTCCCACATGGACTCATTCACAGGTCAAAGATCCTTTGACTCAGGAGATCCAGCCTGCCCATTACAGCAGCACAGAAATAGCAGTGATGCCCTGGTCATTGGCCAGCCCAGGTGCATCACTATTGCTGCTATCAAAATGCTCCCAGGCACAGCAGAGTAAGCTGATAGGCAACACAGCACCACAGCAAGCAGCAAAAGTGAAAAAGCAGCCACCAGAAAGCACTAGACCAATATAGGGGCAAGCAAGTCCCATAGCAAGCATGAAAGCAATAACAGTTATAAATCTGATCTAGCTTATTGCAATGAAATATTTTGTTAACTCAAAGCCTTCAAGCCCCATATTGGGCACCAAGAGGATTGTCATGTTTTAACCTCAGTCAGCAACTTGGCATCACCCAGCCACTTGCTCAGTCCCACCTCAGTGAGATGGGAGAGTGAATGGGAAGAGTAAAGGTGAGAAAACCTGTGGATTGAGATAAAGACAGTTTAATAGGTAAAGCAAAGCAAAGCAATTAATTCATTCTCCCCTTGCCATGGGCAGGCAAATGTTGAGCCATCTCCAGGAAAGAAGGGCTCCATCACACATAATGGTGATTTGGGAAGACAAATGTCATCACTCCAAACATTTCCCCTTTCCTTCTTCTTCTCCAGCTTTCTAGACTGAGCACGACACTGTATGGTCCCTCTGGTCAGCTGGGGTCAGCTGTCCTGGCTGTGTCCCCACTCAACCCCCTTTTGTGCATGCCCAGCCTCGTCTCTGGTGGGGTCATGTGGGAAGCAGAAACGACCTTGACCCTGTGTAAGCTGTGCTCACCTTCAGAAAGTCAGGAGTGAAAAAAGAGATCATTTAACTAAGTAGAAACAAGATGCATGAAGCAGCAGTATAAAGTGGCCTCATACAAAAAATAGTAAGTGTTAGATTTCTAGAACTGTTTGGTTCTAGAAAAAAATTTATCAATTCGTACACCATTGGAAGAAAATTTATCTTCAAAAGCACAGACATAGGGCTAATCAAATAAATGTATGTCTCACTGTCTTAAATCAACAAGATTTTCATTCAGGCTAACAATAGCTATTTTTCCAAACAAAATTATTTATAGCTGTGAACAATAATATATCACATCTTAGGAAAAAAAGCGCACATCATAATGGCCATCAGTGAACAATCACAATTTTACCAAAGCTTTTGTCTTTATTGTCAGAAACTTTGAAGCTTTGCAGCAACAAACTGTCTGAATACAAAATAAAGCATCCAAAATAAATTTACAATAGCATTAACTGCCTTAAAAATACCCACTGCTCAACCCCCCTTCTTCCCCAAAAGGACATATTTGGAATGAAATTGCATTCTAATATTATTTTTTGTTCTGTTTAGGGCATCAATATATCTTTGGACTCAGCATTTTATGCATAATGCAATTAAGATGTAAAATCTTGACATATAGTTTCATTAATTAGTTAATGTTAGACGTATAAACTTTACTTCTTGAACTCTGTCAGTCTTGGTGCTGTGACCAAGTAATTTATGAAGATGTTGAAGAGCACAGGGCCCCAGATGGAGCCCTGTGGAACCCCACTAGTGACAGGTGGCCAGTCTGATGTTACCCCATTCACTACTACCATCTGTGCTCATCCCTTGAGCCAACTATTCACCCAGGGCATAATATGTTTATCCAACTGTGTGCTGGATAGTTTGTCCAGAAGAATCCTGTGAGAGTCAGTATCATAAGCTTTACTGAAATCAAAAAGATGACATCAACTGGCTTCCCTTGATCAGCTAGGTGGGTTACCATGTCATAGAAAGAAATCAGGTTTGATAAACAGGACTTCCCTCTGTGAACACTCAGCTAGACATCTTATCATAAGTCATTTCTTATCCAAGACTAGAATTTTCCATTCCTGGGAAAAGAGACATTTCTTGTGGACAAAATAGTGCAGCTGAGACTCTGAATATCTGAGTTCAATTCGGTTTCTCAGCTGCACAGATGTTTATTGAAGAGGTATCAGGGTTATTCAGCTTACCAGTTTCAGTATAGACTTCCTCAAATGACAGCTATTCAGGCTTTGAAAAAATACTCAATCTGCTGTGACCTCATTCAAAACATCTTCATTTCCATTACACTGAGGCACTACCTTTGCACAGTATTAAGCTGAAGTAGTCCAGGAATTGTTTTCCAAAGAATTACTGAGTCTTTCTTTATGCTTCCTATAATCCCCTTTTGGAACTATTGGATGCTGGTGGATCAGTACAGGCATTAAAGTGGCATTTCCGTGTTTGTACGTTTGTGACTAGCCTATTCTACTAAACAGTCAATTATTTTGAATTAAAAATATCATGTTACTTGAGCAAAGGTTTGTGGTTGTGGACACAGGATCCTCAACTGGACACAAAGTTGTCTCAGTGGAACAAACCTATTAGTAAAGCCCCAGGCAAATATTTAATTTCTTGTATCCCACTAACTCCATCTGAGAACTGGAAGCTGTAATTTCTCTCCCCACATGTTATAGGTCTGATCTCTAGAAAGATCAAAAAATCAACTGGTGTAAATAGAAGAAATTCTTTAGTTCACTTCAACAGTGTTAAGGCCAGGTTTTGAGACAAAGGCTCTTGTGTGTGAGACAACAGTCCAGCACATTCAGAAATGGATATTGATTTGATGTGTAGGAGCTTAGGAACCACCACGCCAGTTTTAGCAATGCTCCGTTCAAACTACCTACATGAAAGGGACTTCCTTCAACATTGAAAACTGCTGCTATACAAAGTGTGCTACAAGGCAAACTTGATTGTGTCAGTTCGGTATCTATGCAACTGAAAAACTGCAGGAAGGAATTAGTAAGCACTGCCCAAACGAAATACATAATACTTCAGATATATTTGACTCTGGATGTTGGAAAATTCATTGCTGTTCCACGCTGAAAATTTTGCAAACTTGGTAAGAACCCGCTGTCTATCCTCACATCTCAATCTGCCATGCAACAACACTGTCAGACAAGGGCAACCAGAGTTGAAAAGAGAGATCCAGATTCAAAATGTACATATTATTTATATTGTTTGTGGTTATTTGTTCATCCACTGCCAAAATAGCTGTAGTTTGTATGATTTTGCCAAAGCTACAATACACATGTAGTCAATACCTCTCAATCCAACTGTTTCGCTTTTTTTTACACAGTTGCAATTGTGCCATTTTTCTGTCGAGCTAATGATGGCTTTTCATATCAATATTACTCAAGTCTACACCTGTGCTGATAACAAATTAGAGTTACTAATGATTGATAAACATCTCACTGGAGTCTACATAAGACTTGTGTTGACAAAAACATCAGGTTTTTGACTCCTCTACCAATGACAGCTAATGAACACCAGCCTGCAGAAGAAATTGCCTCCAAGGGCATCGGTTTGTTCTTTGTATTCATTTACTTTTGGGGACATGGCAAGATTATCTTTAATCTCTGCTTTGTCATTATTATGTGGTGGACTCACTTACGCTTTCCTGTGTTCTTTTTAATTATACAGCTGAATAACCTTTTGCTATTTGTTTAATTTCCTTTACAAAGTCTGGCTCAGACTGACTTTTGGCATGTCTCACATTATCCCCATACTTCTTGATCTCCTAAACATAATTGCATTGCGGAGCAGGACATTTTCCTGTTCCTGGTAGGGTGTCTTCTTATTCCTGTGATTTTCCTTATGGTTTTTATTCATCCAGTGGGATCCAGAGCCCTACCCTAAAATTTCCCCTAGAGTTCAGAATATAAATTGTTTTTTACACAATAAAATTCCAAGTTTCCAGTTGCTAGTCCTTGATCTTTTCCATGCAACTGACTTCACAAATCTTAATATGTTCATTCACACCCCAGATGCCAACCACCATGATACTTCCTCAGCATCTGGAAAACTTCTGGCCACACAATCGAGAGACCCAGTACCCTCCAACATAATCCATGCACCAGACTATCACCCAGACAGCTCATCTTCTACCATTCTTGGCATTGCCCACTTGCCCTAGTCTTAGGTGACTTGTCTAACAATATTTGCCCCATTCATACTGGCCTCTGCTAGTTCTGGACAGATTTCATGGCTGTCACTTTTCAAAGAAGGACCCACAGACCATTGTTTTATAGTCATTGATACTTGAAAGACCAAAGCTATAGCTCCAAATTTTATTAAATGCAAGGGGAGATATTATTTATTAATTTATTAGTGCAGATTCATTTAAACACAGAATATTCTAAGTTGGAGTCTTTAATCACAGAATATTCTGAGTTGGAAATTCACAAATAATATGTCCCCTCATGCTTAACAAAATTTGGAACTCTCTTTTTCTATACATTTGATCTTTCAAGTATCAAATTAATGTAATTTAGGGTTTCAATGACCTGTCAAAAATCCATAGATTTTAATGATTAATTCATGTCATCAACTAGAGCTCTTTCTATCCCTATACATCCTATCTGCACCCAAAGGACAATTCATCATGCCCACAAACAGCTGACCCATTTTTCTGACAATTTCTAGGAAATAAAGTATTATTTACATTTTAATATGTCATAGTAACTTAGGTCATGTTAGGGAAAGAGGTCATATTAAGCACCCTTGGACACCCGTAACACTGTGATTTCTTTGTACGCACACTCTCAAATGCATCAGTGTTCTGATGGCAGTGACTCACTCCTTTTCAGCCAGTAGCTGCTGCTTGACCTCTCTAACAAAAAGCTTACCTGTAGTAGGTGCTGCTTGCTTTTTGTTGATGCCATTTTCCTTGAGAACTTCACCTATTCTTGATTTGATAAAAGTCTCCTTCATCTCTTCACACTCTCTGTTCAGGTTTGCGAACAGAGAAGTCTATTTAAAGTCTATTCTTTTTACATGGAGGGTCCAATACTTGCCAGACCTATCCCCTTCCTCATTTCCATGCTCCCTGGCACTTCAGCACCAGTTAGCATTCTTTTGGCAGCTCACCCTGACATGCATATTGGTGAATCCATCTCACTCCCAGGAAACAGTGAGGCCAGAAACTATCTTGGCCACAGCCAAAGCAATATACAGAGCAGCCAGGAGTGAATGGCCCCTTGATTGCTTTAAACCCCATGCAACCTGCAAGAGTTGCTGCTTTGAAAATGGATTGCACATTGGGCCATATGGTAAGGGGTGCTGGAATGACTGGAGCCACTCACTTAGGAGGGATAAGAAACAGAGGCTTCAAGGTCTGGGAGGCCACAGTGAAGGTATGGGCTGAGAAAATTCACATGCTCTATAATTGATGTGGAGAATTGTAACTGCTATGGTGAAGAAGTAGGCTGTTCTGAGGAAGCAGCAGTGGACAGGCATGCAAACTTCACTTCTATAATCATTCTATACCTTGAGGATATCTTGATTGCTCCAAATAAGTGAGTCAAGGCCTCAAACCGATAGAGTTGCTTCACTCTGCAAGAGAACAGTGGAAAGAACAGCTGGAGAAGTGTCCACGGCACCAAAAGAAAAATGTATTTTCAAGAACTCTTCTAGCTATGCATACTGCTGCTTGGCAAAAGTACTGAACAAATTTTGCAGCCAAACTTTGTTAAAATGTAATCATCTTTAATGCAAATAGGTTTACTTAGCACACAACCTCACAAGAAGTGCAAAGGTGGATTATTGACTCAGAAGATAAACCTATTAAGCTTTAAAATGCAATAAAGACATTGAAAGGAAAAAAAACCCCACAACACTGAAAATCTATCTAGAAAAAGTACCTTCTCAAAATGTAAACATTTTCAGACAGTAATTAGTGGAAAACTTCCATTATCAATGCCATTCTTATTGTTTATGCCGTATAAAGACTTTGAGACTAGAGTGTGCATGAAAACTACTAAGTGAACCCATTAAAACAACATTATCTGAAAACCAAATTCTAATAATGCATAAATTTAAATCTCATAATAATCCCATAACAGGAAAAGAAGAAGTATTTATTTCACTATATACAGTGCTGACATGGAGTGTAATTTAACTTGAATCTCACAGCTCTGTCAGACTAACCAATGCCCTGGATGCCTTGATAAACTACAAGGAGCAGATGCATAATAAGATAACTCAGACAGCTTGCTAAAGTTTCATCTGCCAGTGGGACCCACTTGGTACTGCCAGAGGCCTTTGCCAAGTCTACTTTCTCACCCTGTATAGATGGCATTGCTCCAGTAGCAGCTCTCATCTTCTATCCAGCTGCTACACACAGTCTCAGAAAGACAACTTTTATTATGCATTAGTTACAAAGTCCTACAAAGAAAAATAGGACCTACCCACTACCCTTTAGCAGGTGGTTCAGCATTTTTAAAAGCTCATTTTTTAAACCCCTCGAGGTGAAAAAACTCTACATAGCTACAGAAACGGTTCAGGGCAAAATGGACCTGGAGTCTAAAAGAGCGTGAGGGCTCAACATCAGAAACCAGACTTAGGATTTATTAAGCTCTAAATTTTTAATAGAAAACTCTGACACTGTAGAAATTGCATTCTTAAAATCATCGGACTTCCCAGCTATGGTATTGCAATTTCCTTTAGAAGGGTTTTTTTCTACATGTACATTTCCATTGCAGAGGCTTAACTCCTTGCTTGAATTGCTCTGCTAAAGCTAGCCTAACCTTGAGTGAGTCATGCTATGAGGACTCATCTGAGCTTGAAGTGAGTTGGAACTGCTGTCCTTGGTCATGTATGTCTGTATCGTTCCTAGGAAGTTTGTTCCACAGTTCTGTGCATTGCAGCAAGCCAGGTTTTTCTATCACGTCTTTGCTGAAATATAATTGTAGGACTTTTTTGATGTTTCTAGAGGGTATTTGAGCTTCCACATTTAGCCTGGGCAAAAAAGTCTCTGGGGAGACCTTAATATGGCCTTTCAATATTTAAAGGAGGCTTATAAACAAGATGGAGAAGGAATTTTTGCCAGGTCCTGAAATGACAGTATAAGGGGCAACAGCTGCAAACTGAAGGAGGGTATATATAAGGATATAAAGGATAAATTCTTTACAATGAGTGTGATGAGACACTGGAACAAGTTGCATAGAGAAGCTGCAAATGTTCAGTGCCTGGAAGTGTTCAAGATCAAGCTGGATGGGGTTTTGAGCAACCTGATCTAGTTGAAGTTGTTCCTGCCTATGGCAAGGCCCTTCTAAGCCAATCGATTCTGTGATTCTATGATTATATTTCTTTGTGAAGAGGCACAAAGAACTAGCAATACCAAAATACCAGCTTCACCTAAAGAGCTGCATAACTATGCTAGAAATATTTACATTAAGATTTTAAATCCTCTCTTTTCCTTCCTGTCAACAAACTCTGTGTTGCTTAGAAAACAAATTCATGGGGTCTTTGCATAGGGTAGCACTCACAGAGGAAATCAAACCTCTCAGAAAGGACAGTCAGCTCAGAATAAATGGTGCCACAAATCTTTGTTGCATGACTCCTTGCAATGCTCCATTCCAATGGATTGGGTGAGACTCCCCAGCCTACTTTACTGATAAATTCTTATGGTCCAGAGGTTTTTTCTGTGTGGTACAGTAGATAGTCTCTTAGGATTTGTGCTATAATGACATGATTCTGCATGTTTCTTACCAGATCCCATACCTATTTGTTATGATTCCTACATTTTGATATATTCCAAAATTGTCCTTCCCGCTTGACAGTCCTGTGTCTCAAAAATTTGCAGATTCTTTTGGTATATTTTATGTAAATTATGTATATCTTGCATTTTTTAATATTTCCTCATTAATCCTCAGATTATTTGTGGAGAAAGCAGTCAACATTCTATTAGTTTGAAGATTTCTTTTATTGAAAACAAAATAAATAATGTCTTAAAGTGAGGACGTAATGGTGTAAACAATTGTAAATTTAAATAATTTTCAGTGTAAGTAAATCCTGCTGCATTAAGCTGGCTGCTTCCATATTTTGGAGTTTGGGTTTTGTGAAGCTGAAATATGATAAACTGGATGTAAACTGTCTGCCTTTTATAGATCATGAGTAGGCAGGGAGGCTTTCGTGATGCAATTTCTATCCTAAGGCAAAAGACAATGTTCTAATGAATCTAGTGAAAATTTTGCTTCTGTAGTGAGCACAGAGTTGAGTTTTCTGGCTTATGGTCTTGGATGCTCCGAGATTATGCATAAGTTTTTATGGGTTTTTTCACCATTACAAGACTGGATTATGGTAAAAATTAATAATTTTCATATCAGATCCATCAAATAAAATAGTGTTAGTGTCACTAAGTCAAATTGAAATAATTTTCAAACCATGTAATTGCTCTAATCACCCATAAACAGACTCCAGAAAAACAAGTTTCAGAGCCTGAAAATCAATGAAGAAAATGTTCAGAAACAGTTTTGGAAAAATTGTTTTAGTATAGGATTTTTCCAGCACAAAACCAGACATGTCAATGATATTTTTATGTCCTTTTTATAGTAAGTTGCAGAATGAAGCCAACCAATCTGCAAAAATTGTACATGTACTGTAAGTCAGCAAATATTCTTCTATTGCCTGTGCTGTTTGATCTCACAGTCTAGAAGAGAAGCAGAACTATATTTAATGACTCTCACAGCCAGAATTTCAATTTAAAAAACCATCCCTGAGCTGTATTGTTCTTTGAAATACGAAACCCTCATCTCGTTTTCCTGTTCAGAGAGCTTGATACAGATGATGGCAGGATTCTTCCATTAAACTGCTGACAGGTCGCTGTCTGCCAGGATTCCAGCCGGGAGCCAAATTCACAGGGGTCAGGGGTTGAGGTGAATGTTGTGCATCCACAGACAAGTCTTATAATAGCCAAGTATAGAAGGCTTTTGAGAACCTCCACAGGGATGTCGGAGGCAGCAATTAGGGAATGGGGAAGATACGCTTCAGCCCCTCGCACTTCCATGCTAGGTGGTGAAGTCTATAACTGAATGCAGTCTAAGGAACTCTGTTAGGTGACAGAAATTCTGGAGACATTTTGTCAATATCTTGATTACCAGGTGCACAAAAATATATTATTCATGAGTATTCATGTACCTGTTCTATGTCACCATCACAAAACAGTTTTGTTAGTACTGGCTTTACTATTTCCTTTCTTGGGCTGGATAGCAGATTCTTCACTTCCACAGAAATATTCACACTTTTTGTTTAAAAGAGAAGATGAGGCTCATCACTGTAATGCAAGTAGCATAAATAGTACTTCTTCTGAAGTTCTGTCTTTACCTATGCAGGGAAAAAAAAAAAAAAAAAAAAGAGTCTTCTTGTATATTCCTATGATATGAGAGGTAAGATAATATAGAAGCCAAAGCCCCTTCAGTTGCTCTTACTCCAGGAAAGTTTCATACAGGTTTATGAGGGACAGATGACAATGAAAGACTCTGCAGAGCTGGTCAAGAAAATAATACAACTGAGGCTGGAATGAGACCATTGCCAATAAAAAAGGGTAAAACTAACAGAGTTTGTAGGCACTGAATGGGGCATTAGGGAATGTGCATATCTATAGAAGCAAAGAAGGAGAAAATGGCAAAAGCTTTCACCAATATTCTCTGCAGAACAGTGATACTCATCCTGGGGTGGAGCACCGTAACACTCACAGTGAGCTTGCCTACATTTCCTATTTAGCATTCCTCTCTATTTTAGTCTGCTTCATGTTTGTGTGCTTCAAAAGATAGGTGACACCAATTTATACTAGCTTGAACTTATTCCTGCTTTTTCCACTCTGCAAGTAGCTTATTTAACTTGAAATGCAAAACCATTTCACATTCCAGTACCTAAATGCAGATAGTGTAAGAAGTAAGCCCTTTCCAGTTCAGATGATGGATTGTGATTTCATAAGCATTTAGTGACAGGAGAGAGTTTGTATATATTCCTCTCCTAGTCAGTGATCTTTACTGAGTTTAAAATTTCAGTTATAATATCCCTAAAGTATGGACATCTCTGTTTTATACAGATAACCTTTATTTCCTGACAGTCTTTAGTGAACCATTGTGTTTTCATAAGTGAGGTAGGAGTTTTGATTACATTTTGCAAAGTAGGATTTCTGTCTCTGTCACATGGTACTATAAATCACATATCACGTATGAATTCATCATTTAAACTCACACAGGTTTATGGCATACTGTGATAGCTCTTTCTCTCTAGAGTCTGTTGGTAGTTTGATAACGGTCTTAGACCTTGACATCAGTGCCTTGAGGCAACTGACCTACAAGAAGTATGTACCAGCAAATTATGTTGACTATAGATAAGGGATAAAAAATACATGATGAAGACAAACCTTTCCTACTAACAAAAAACAAACAAACAAACAAAGAAAAAAGTGGTAAAAGAAAGTCCTCGATTACTGCTGAACTTGAACAATCAAAGGCTGTTTACAGTGAAACGCTAGAACGCTGATGGAAAATCTCTTTGGCAGCATGTGAGGAAATGGGGAAGTGAACCAAAAGACAAAAGAAACAGCCCATGCTAAACTTCCTGCCTGTGTAATAATCCTGCATCAACCTTCCTAGCTCTAAAGAAATTGTAAGTTAAATATTTTATTCCTCAGGTTTATTACTTTTAAATGCCCAATATTTATAAAATATTTCCAGGGTTGATGGTCATCTGTGCTAAAAGGCCCACAGCATGATGCTAATGTGAGGTGGGGAATTGCACAAATGCCATTGCTAAAGATGTCATTTGAAATACTATGTACTGTATGGTCACCTATGCTCAAAAAGTATAAAATTGAACTGGAAGAGAAGGAGAAACAATCTATAGCAATGATTAAATAAAGAAGACTTACAATGAGACCTTGCAGAGCTTGGGTTGTTTAGCCAAGCAAAAAAAGAGATGGAAGAGGGTATGATGACTCTAGAAATACGGTGTTGGAGGAATAGAATTGTTCAAGATAAATACACACACTAACATGAAATCAAATTACTGGAGCAAAATTTTAATAGTATACACATAGGCTGTGGGAGAAAGTGAAGTGAAAACTGTTTTAGGATGAACTCTAGTAGATATATAGAAAGAGGTGTATAACAGAGTAAGAAAATGTCTGGGACTAGGAAGCTACTGGCTCACTTCAGTCCCCTAAACACCAACAACTAGTGCCATGTCCTCAGACACTGCTCCTGGCCTCCAGCTGGCAGTTCAGAAAAGTTCTGCAAGATCTGGGTAGTATTTGCCAGACCTGTGTAGATTCTTCAGCTGTCACAACATCTCAAATGGCTTGAGGTGACCATGTTTGACCTTCTGAGTCAGGCTGTGAGCACAGGCAAACATATGATACATTAGATATAGCTAATCAATCTTACATATGTCTTGTGCTATGTAGGCAGAGACATACCCTAAGTACCTGGACCTTTATGGGCTTGTATGGAATTTATAAAGTGTTCTGAAGACTTTTTACTTGTCACATTTGGAGGCCAGGGAGGATTTCCCCAGGTGAATGCTCTAGTTTCTAGGGAGGCAGGTTTTAATTTCAGTTTTGAAGCTAAAAAATGTTAACCATAACTGCAGGGAGGAAGTTCACAAGATACATTTGAGGGTCATAGGGCATTATACAGTTTCAAGTTGATGCTGAGTGTTAAAGAAGCTGTTGCTCAAGAGAGGGGTTTTTTTCTCCCAAGTTTTACTTCAAAGGTCTTTTTTCTCTTTCTGTATAGAGATGAAAGTAGTCAGTCTTTGAATGAGTTTTGTTTGCCATATACTATGCTAGTACAGAGACTGGAGATGTTCTCAGTTTCTCATTCATGCATCCCATGATACAGCCACGACACTTAGACTGTGTAAAACTATAAATTCAGTACAGGGGGATGGAGATGTTTTGCAGTCTAGGGTATTAGTTACCTGTGGAGTCTCTACTGCCTTTAGAACTAAAGATTTTTCCTTGGTTACCCACAGCTCAGGGTGTTCTAACCTAGATGAATCAGACTATCTACAGATCATGACCTAGACTGTCTCTTCCAGCCATATGCTCCTATTTTTATGTCCATATTAGCATAATAATCAATACTGAATGCTGGAAGAACTTACATTATGCTGCCCTGAATTTTCTGTGAATGCTAGGAGTATGTATTTTTACACTGATTTGCTAGCTCTTGGACATCTGTTTCTGTGTGTCAAAATAAATAGATGCTATTTCATTTTAGATGCTCAGTGTCTTTGCTGTAGTCTTGCTCTTTTCAGGAAACATCTCAATGTGAAGGATTTTTAATTTTTATTTCATTTTAATAAAAGTCACCTATGTATTGGATATACTTGAAAAATTCTCAGGAAGGTGTGTTGCCACAGTTTTATATTTGAAAGTATCCACACAACTAAATATAAAATAACTTCATGCACAGAAAATGTAACTTGTTCTATATTAAGCTGTGACAACTGTTTGAGACATCTGAGTATTCAGATTTTTTTACCAAAGGCTGCTATGTGGTTATGAGGAGGTAAGTATAAATGGCCAGGTAGAATGAAAACTGGTGTCTCAAATATCAGTCTTCATATTCAAAAGTCCTCTTGAGAGAAATTTTGGGAGAAAAATGACAAAACTACCTCCTGAGACAGCAGCTGCTTCAGGAGGAGGCTGGATGAGAGTTGTCACAGGAATGCAGTGCTGAGTCAGAGTATTCTTATGGGAAATACCCCAGCTTAGGATGGGTGTGGGTTTACTGAGGAAAGTGAGCTATCGTGTGAGCCATGACACTGATCTAGCATCCTCCTCACCTGGGCTTGAGGAAGCAGATCAGGATCCTGCTACAGAGAGCTGGAGTTATTCTTTCCAGTATCTCAGTCATTAGTCACAGCTGCCACCTGAGACCTGGTAGCTGACTTGCTATGAACCAGGCCAAAATCAACAAGCTAGCTACAATCACAGAATGTAGAAGTATATTAAAGGAAGCAGGAATTACACTAGTTATCACTTCTCATATTTTAGTTTATTGCCCTGTCACTGGGAATAGAGGCTGCTGGAGCTGAAATGGGTGTACACAAGTACCAATCACAGAATCACAGAACCAATTAGCTTGAAAAAGACCTCATTAAGTTCAACCTATGACTGAACACCAGCATGTCAACTAGACCATAACACTGAGTGCCACATTCAGTCTGTCCTTTCTCCACAACCTCTCTGGGCTGCCCCTTACAATATCTAATTGCCCTGTCTGTGAAGAAAGTCCTCCTAATGTGCACATTAAGACTGTCCTCTCATCCTGTTACTCATTGCTTGGAAGAAGAGGTTGACCCCCCACTGAGCTACAACCTCCTTTCACATAGTTTTAGGGAGTAGTAAGGTCTTTTCTGAATCATCTTTTTTCCAGACGAAACAACCCCAGCTTCCTCAGTCACTCCTCATCAGACTTGTGCTCCAGACCCTTCACCAGTTTCACTGCCCTTCTCTGAACCTGCTCAAGCACTTCAGTGTCCTTCCCGAACTGAGGGGCCCAAAATGTTTCTTTCTGTTCTGCTATGTTTTAAGCCACCTTCAAGTGTAGTCAAAAGTTCTCTTGACTTTGACCTGAAGTGGGCTAGAAATGCTCACTGAGGCCCAGCAGACCTCAGGTTCTTGCTTTCTGGTGCTGAATTGAGATGGAGACCCTGACTGAATCCATGAGCCTGGGCTTTGTGGTTGTTGACTTTGTTATTACCTAACAATTTGGACACCAATTTAGCATGTCAGCAGGTTTGTTGATTACTGAACTCAGGGCTAAAGTTCAGTCATGAAACTATTGCAACTTCCTCTGATACAGATGCAGGGCAGAGGAAGTCTGAAGAAGACAGTTGTGTTTGGCTGACAGCTGGACAGTGCTGAACTGTGTGTAGGAAGATTGCAGTGTATAGACTGTGGATCCTTTGATTGCTGTTTTCTTATGGCATGCAGTGTTACTGTAAACAGCATCTTGAAAAGGCTGTTGAGTCACTGTCTGTCTTTGCTTGCAGCTCCCAAGAGCATAACAGCAGGTAGAGAACATTACTCAGGCTTGTTGAAGCAATCCCAGCTTAGCACCCAGGCATCTGATATCCCAGCGCTCTTTTAGAAGTGTAAGAGCCACTGGATTCAATTCCAAGCAACTAATCTCCTCTAAAGCCACATTCAGATCAGGGAGTGGTATGGGTGCAAAGATTATATACTTTATTTCAGAAGTTCATTTAGCTGTGTCTTAGCAAAAGACTGTGAGGGAATTCACAAACTTGGTCTTCATCCAATCTAGAACAATATGGTCCATAGATGTGTGTGCCTTATATCTATAGTGTCTACCCAGCTATATCTTCAGGGCATTCACGTTTGTGAGACTACATTCCCAGTCTCCTGCACTGCAAATATACCATTATTAAGGTATTATAACCCAATAGCTCTTACATTCTTTTGCTCTGGTTTTATGGTAGCCCATATCTTCCTTTCTGCTAAAGGCCCGATTGAACACCTGCTGAATTCTGTGAAAATCTTTCGGAGAACTTCAAGTAATTGTGGAACAGCCTCCAGGTAAACTGTTCACTCAGTTGTTTTGAGTTGGGTTTTTCAGTGAATTTTATTGTTATTCAGTAGTGTTGTTTTGTCTGAGAACCAGTGCAGGACCATTGACAGGAGCAGAGATTTCTTCTGCTGAGAAGACAGGAGATGGTACAGAGCCAAAAACAGATTTTGTAGTTTCAGTGCTTTTCCAACATCTTCCAACATCTTGGCAGCTGTTGAAGCAAAGTCTCACCCTAAGCACTGTATCAGTTTTTACATCTACTCATCTGCAGTAACATCCTTTTTTTTTTTTTTTGGATTTTGTCAATACTGGGTGTATTTCATATTGCCCCTTTTCCTTTATTAGCTCAAGCCTGACAACAGTGTAATTTCACAGCCAATACAAATATTATTTACATTTACGAAATAGTCAAATATTCACCTGTATGAAACCTACAACTGCTCCATGCTTTGTGTTGATCTGTCTAATACTTTCTTCCCTCTGTGACTATATTCTTACACCACTGCGTTGTGAGGCATGTAACACAGCAAAGCACTGCCAGCAAAAGCCACATCTCTGTCCATGGAACATATCGCTTTTCAGTCAGCAGTTTCTCTGCTGCAATGGGCATGGTTCATTTCCTCTAACTGAAAACCAGGTTCCTAGAGGAAAGTGCCTGCTATGCATGAAAATACACTGTCAGGCAAAAATGATGCATTCTTTGGTTTAAATGTTTAATGTGATTCCACGATGAGCCTCAGCCTACATAGCAGGAATATCTAACCTAGATGATGTTGGGCAACAGAGAGAATTAATTAAACAAATGTTCCTTTTGTTCAGCAAGCCACTCCTGATATGTTCTACCATTACACTTTAGTATTGCAAAGCAAGTTTGTTTGAAGTAAAACTGGCAGATGATTTTGTGATTAAATAATTGTTTATCAGAAACTGCTGATGTGTCCAAATAGAAAAGTATTGCTGAGACGTACTTACTCTACTTTTAAAGAACAAAGCTTAACTGGTCAAATTCAGATGGAAGACAGATGTTCAGTGACCTTAAAAGAGTCTCAGGCAGGTACGTGGGAAGAATCCAACCATGATGTTCTTGCTTTGTGTATTTCCATCCGTGGATCTGAAACTCACACACCCACATACCCAGCAGGTTTTCTGCTTTCTGGACTATTAAGTCATCTTTCCTTATGCTTTTTCCAAACAGATAATGCAGTTATCCAAGTGAAGTGGAGTATCTAAAACAGGAATGACTGAAGCTCAGAGGTTTACTCAATAGCATGATTCAGGCATTTGATTAAAATCTACTATTCCAGGGTTCAAATATCTGTTTCACAATAGCCTACAGAAAGATAAACACATCAGCTGAAATGTAGACAGAAAGAAAGACATAAGTTCAAACCCTTTGGCATATTTGGACAGAATAAAGCCTTTAACAGAGTTCTAGATTTTTGCCGTGCTAGTTGTCGAGATATTATGTAATATGGAATAGATAGGTCTTCCTTTTTATTAACAACTTTGAAAAGTCCTAATGTCATTTCAATGTATTATATCCACAAACACACATCAAAACATCAGATCTGCACAGAAAAGATCACCAGGTAAAATGGAAAAGGTTTTTTTACTGGGAGAATCGGTAATGTTTTGCACTCACATGCTCCTTTTTAAAAGTTAATAAATTCATCTTCATGGAATCCTTGAGGTAGTGCTATCCACATTGTCAGAAAAAAATGTAGTATTGAGGTAATAAGTTCTCCATACTAAATAAAAATTCATTGGCAGAACTGCAAAGAGAACCTGAACACATAGTCCTCAGCCTTACCTATGGCATTATCCTTTTCCATAAAGTGTTCTTTCCTCCAAAGGTATCACACTTGGAGTTGAAGGGAAAGATGCTCTTTTACTTCATCTGTCCTGAGGTTTCTCCTGATCCTTATGATGGGTTCAAGTACTGTCAATAAAGGAAGGGAGAATTACTCACATTATCCAGTCCTCTGTATTTAAAGTGTATCCCTAATCAAAGCAGTTTGAAGCATTTTGGCCTTGGACATCCTTTCCCAGTGTTGAACAGACTCTACACTACAGAAATTATGGCATATTTTTTATAACAACTTTTTCATGAAAGCATCACACTTCAACAAACTATTTCAATGAATCACATTCTTTTTTCTAATTAAAACACATTTTGCTGAGAAATTTCTAACCACTTGACTTTCAGAATAAGTTCATAACCTAGACCTAAATCCTGAATTCCTTTCTGAGGCAAACTTCATCCTTTCAAGGGTTTGATCTGCCAAATAAAAAAAATTGGGAGTAGTACTAGAAATAATAATGTTTTATCATTTGTATTTTGTTAGGAAAACAATTTTATTCATAGTGAAAATCCACTAGGAACTTTCTTTTGACTGCAGTGACATCTACTGGTACTCAGAAAATTTACTGGATATGAAGTAATAAATATGTCAAAATGACACTACGTATGGGGCCAACAGTTTGACATTTTACTTCTAAGTAGGAGAGCAGGAAAAAATCAGATGTTCTGGAGTTCAGGCATGTATCCTCCCAAGGACTGCAGGCTTGCTCCTGGTTTTTGATTGTGAGAATAAATTGTTCAAGTGGAGAGAGTACAAATTCAAGTGTCTTAAAAAGTAAATTAACTAGATCACCCAGTACATTAGAAGTGAATCATTGCTCACTCTCTATACCAAAGGGAACAAAAGAAAGGAGAAGACTGCAAGGAAGGGAAGAATTCAAGAATGTAGAGGGATCTATATAAACAGCCATGCTGGGAGAGGTGGCAGTAGGCTAATGGCTTGAGCTGTCAGACATCTCCCTCCCTGAGACACTGAAATGAAACACTAATATGGTGAAACTAGCACAGTAGTCAGCTAAGGAACTGAAATCCTGCACAGAATACCTTTGAGCATCCAAGCCCATCTTCTGCGTTCTTTGCGTGGTGCACAGCTAATTACTGCCTGTACTCTCCAGAAGACTGGATCCTCAACAACACCAGGGATGGCTGCATCTTCCTGTTTTTCACTAACATAGTCCTTGCTCTGCCTCTGCCTTTCAAAGAGATAATGGCTATCTAATGACATACTATATAGGAGCTAAGGATTTTTATAAGGTACTCATTTTTCATTGTGAATTCTCTCCTTCCATGCTTTTTTCTTTTTGGGATTAACTGCAAATTCATACGGAGAAGCACATAACATATACTATATTTATGAAGCATTGCCCAACGTGCCTTTGAGGCAACACAATGTATAGTAATACACTCAAAAGTTATTTACATATAAGGATCCCCCTCATTTTCTTTTTCAAACAATTTTCTTGTATACTTTAGCTGAATTCTATGTGGAAATATGCACAATGGAGAAAGTATTTACAAATGTGCTCTTTCCTTGATAATGGTATATGAGTGTTTTTAAAATCAGTATTGAGAATATTCAAATATCAAATACTTACTAGGTATTTCTGACATGACTGAGAAATATATCAAAAAATATTGTTCAATGCCAATAATTTATTGCGAGTCAAAGTCAGAAAGATGCCTTGTCTAATGCATTCAGTTATTCTGTTCCCCTCTGCCTTTCAGTTAAAATCAAGAAGACATATGTTAATGAGAGTCACCTCTCTGGACTTTGCAAGCTTCCACATTATCTATGAATCTATCCCGTAGCCATTTGGAGAAGCACTGGGAGCAAATGAGTTCTGAGTCATGGGGAGAAAAAAAAAAGGCATGTCACAAATATTGAAATTAAATGCAAAAGGAAATGACAAGTACTGGAAATATAAGCTGCCTAACAAGCATCAGATAGTAAAATAAAGCAAATGCTGGAAATGGCAAATAATACAAGAAGACAAACAGTGAAAAGAAAACACAAGAAAATAAGAGAATGAAAACAAATACAGAACTAATGGCATCATTGATTCTAAGGACTCCTGAAAGGGTAAGACAAAAATACTGAAACAAGCAAAGCTTTAGGGAAGAATCTAAATTAAGGCACAGTACAAAATAAGAGATCAAAAGATTGACTTAGAGGTTTGATCAGAAGCATCAGATTTGTCATTGATGGGCTATTTGACTTTGTTCTTTTTGTTGTTGCTGTGGTGGTGGTGTAACTTCAGTATACTCTGGTTCCTGGCATATAAAAGTACACACAAACACTGTTAACATGACTGTGGACATTTTTTATGATCTTTGGCCATTTGTTTTAAATGTTGTCATTCAGACTTTGATTTACACCTTGATTAGTCCTAATGACTTGCAGAAAGTACACTTGCTAAGTAAGGCAGAAATTTCTCCAAGCTCATTTATTGATTCTAAAGGAAAGAGAAAGAAGAGAGCATGAAAATAAAGATGAAAGGCCACAGTCTCAGCTGAGATATATGAGTGTACTTAGATAAGATTCTGATTTATGTTACTTAAGAAACTCACCTTGAGGTTCTGTCACTGTGAGAGAACTTCTGAGGGTGGCATCTGCTAACAGGGCAAGGTCTAGGGAGGAAAAAATTTGTAATTAAGGTCATTATTTACTCAGCCTAACCTAAGACACCTTCATCAGGCATCTGCTTAGAGTCACACTTGACTGGACACTCTGTGCACTGACCTTACATGGAACAAAGGGAAGATACAAGCAAAACTGAAAAGGCTTAGCAGTAGCTACACCAACACATTTATGAGAAAGTTTACTAATGTGAAACTAATACATGAACATGAGAGTATTTGAGATCTTAAGGAAAAGGTAGAAATGAACTTCCCTACCTCTCATGGTTATGCCTGACTTCAGTGCAGCTAATAATGGGATTAAATTAAGAGTGAAGCTTCCATCCTTTAAATGAAGGTCGGCAGCACAGTAGAGTCCGGTTGACTTTAGGGGATGCTCATGAACTATCCTGAGAACAGGAAGTTTTCACCTTAATGCTGCAGTCATGTATCTGAGCAGCATGATATATAGGCATCTAATTAAACATTTGCATATGTGTCTGATGGAACAAGACTAGGAATTGGAAATTCAGAGTTTTATTCCCTTGCATTAAAATTATTTTACATTATTGTTTTATATTTTCTTTTTCTTTCTCACATTGTTGTTTTGTATTTTCTCTTTTTCTCTTTCCTTCTCTTTCTCTCTCTGTCTTCTCCTCTTTCCTTCAATGAGAGCAAACATACATTGTTTGAATAGTGCTGACTGCAAGTTTTACCCAGTCTTGAACTCAAGTCATTTCAGCTATTGCCAATAAATATTGTTATATTCACAAAGACCTCTGGATAATCACTATTATCTCAGTCATTATCACTCACAGATTCAAACAACCTACCCCCTTCCCAGGACAGTGACAACTTCCAACAATATGTCTCCAGATCCAACATCTTGCCCTCAGCAACCCAGAGGTGCTTTTAGGTCACAGAACAGGACACACAGAATTTATAAACCCATATAACAGACATGATGTGGGTAGCACCGCTTTCTCATAAAGGTTATTTACAAACTATGTACACTAAAATTACTGTATACTATCCTGTACTAAACCTCAAAACATGGGTGACCAAGGAAGATTATATTTTTTTTGTTTAATTTGATTTATTAATTTAAAAATTCCATAAGGAGAGGCATAGAAAACCACAAAAATAAAAATAAGTTATCAGGAAGAGGGTGGGGAGGAAGCAAAATTAAGTGACTAAGTATTTCAACTAACAGTCATAAGAAATATCAGAGGAATATGCACACTATGTAAAGCGTTTATTACATGATATTTAAAATGCAATTAGGAGTAAAAATTAATTTAATTATATAAAAAATTACACATCCAAATCAAATAATATAATAATCAAGAGCCAGATTGATCAGTTCTAGACTTGTGATTAATGAAGTTTGACTTACCACACCTTAAAGATAAATGTGAATAAAGCAGCAAGTCCCCCATCATGACAAACACTAAAATTGCAACAATTAAATAAGTAAGAAGACTACAATTATAATTAATCTTCCTAATGTTTATAGATTTTTGTTAGTTTTTCACTGATATAATTGCTTTCTGAGTCAACAAGTCACCAAGAAAAGTTTGTGAGTTCTATTGTCACAGTCTTGGACTCTATCATGATGGCATCAGGTATAAGAGATCGAGAGATTACTGAAAATTCAGCCTTATTTTACTGGATTTTGTAAAATTTTTTTAACCAGTGTATTCAGAGAGATCATCTTCAGCACTGATTTACCTTCTACTTAGGAACAAATTATCTATAATTACTTAAGAGATTAATGTAACATCAATTTCTAGTGGTTTCAGCCATGTCCATGTTGCCTTAAGCAGCCAGAAACTGTGAAAATACTTAAATCATAAGAACTTTTTGCCCTCTAAATAATAATGAAACATAGGCTCCATTGAATAGGGTGATTTCCAAGATGAAGTATTTACAAGTTTGCATAAGGAATAAGTCATATAAAATTAATGCCCAGCCATAGGATTCTGGAACACATAAAACTTTTTGTTATCTGCTGCGTTTCCACAGCCAGACTAATGTACGTGGGATTACCTGCTTAGACTCTAAGTTGTATGATTTGTTAAATACATAACCAAACTGCTTCAGTCACAGCTATGTGTCATTCTTACAACTTCCTGCTGCACAAGCCTTTGAAAATATATCCAGGAAAGAAAATGAGAATATTTAAAATTACTAAAAAACTACATCTGACAGCTTGCTGTAGTGTAATATGAATTTTTGCTGAATAACAGTACTGATTGTTTATTTCAAGGACACACTTTGAAGGGGATAAGAAAATTATTAACATTAAAATATTAATATTTTAAACTCAAAGAGAAACTTACTGTAGTATTTCAGACCACTACAAATCCTCTCTCACATAAATTGTAATAAAACCAAAATATTACAAGCCCCTACGTATTTCTTTCTGTTTAAAACCACATGCAGAATTAATGATAACCAAAGGTGGCATGTCAAGACAAAAGCATTTGTATTTTAGTCTTTTGCTCTTTAGTGGTGGAAATAACAAATTTCCAAGTTCATTGTACTATGCCTTTTATCCAGAGATCTGGATGTGCTTCATGAAGTTTAATTAAGCTTCACAGCATGACTACCAGCCAGGCAGAAATCTCATCATTTTCAGAAAAAGCATGGCCTGGCCTTCCTTCCTTGCACAGCTGTTCTGATTACATATTGCGTTTTCTCTGCTGTGTATTGTAGAAAATTATATAAGAGCAAAGCAAAGGCCTTATTGTGCCCAACCTCTATTAGCTTAACTTTCTTTGCTTTTATTTCTTACTTTTTTTGATAACACTTTACGTTAACTGTTGCATTTTTTAGCTTTACAACTAAATTCATGTATGTATACCTAAACTGAGATTATGGCTAAAACCCATATCTTTTTTCATTTTTTTTCCCCCTTTTTTTTTAAAGTTAGAAAGAATTATATCTTAGGTTTCATTTTCCTCTAGAATCAATTATAGAAAATATATGTGAGAAAAGCACACAGAGACTATATAGATTTTTGAATTAGTTTCTACAGTAGTTGTACTTCTCAGAGCACAGGTCCTTTTTTCAGACATTTTTAATATATGTAGAGCAGCATGACCACATTTTCTTTTGGGACATCTAAATGCCTCAATTAAAAAAAAAAAAAAAGTACCATATTAATAAGTGATCCTTTTCCTACTTCAGAGTGTGCATTAGGGCTTATGTTTCTTTCAAATACAGTGCTATATAGCAAGCCACCATTTCCTCAGGACAAACTGAGGAAGTGAGAGGGATATATTCATTAGCTTTTTTGCTAATTGCCTTTGCAATTTTAGTGATTCTGTGACACTTCTGACCAAAAATACCTTCAGCTGGATATAAGTTACTTGAACTGAAGTTTGATATGTCTATAAATAAGAAAAACACATTTACGAAATGCTGGATTTAAACCAAAGTGCAAATACTTTGAAAGAGACACTAAATTATGAAAGTGTATGTGATCAGCTTTCCTAGGTATCTATGGTCCAGAGCAAGAATCAAAAAATATGTGTGAAATGTAGCATATGCAGCTCAGTCAACAAAATATAAATCAGAAGAAATACTGTGCAGTACTAAAATTTTGCAATAAATTGTAATAGCTAAAGAGTTGAGGAAAAACTTCACAGGACTGCTATTAAAGCATGCAGATGGAAGCAATTGTGCAAAACTTAAAGTATAAAACCCAAACAAAAGACATTTGTGATAAAGAGGTCAAAGTATTTCACAAAAATATTGAGACACTATGTATCATCCCAACTTATTTGAGGTACAGATGATAGTATTTAAAATTGATGTGCAAGATCATGTTTTCTTCAAAGTGAAAACAAAATAGGAAGCTGTAGCATGACGTAGCTTCTGTTTTAATGGACCAGGTTTTCTCAAAAGGATAGTATAAATAGTACTGTATTCCCAGTTAGCATGGGATCACTTCATGGCCTCTCCTGGTGGGGCATGGTCAGTATCAGGTTCACATGCAGGCCAGGAGATGCCTAACCTCCATGGTGTTATTCAGTGATGGGGGTAACTCAGGAAAAGCTCACTTGCTAATCTTTTTATATTTCAATGTTTATTAAAAAGTTATCTGTAAGAATTTCTAGCTTACATGTAGTTATTGTGGTATATTCTGAGAAAGCATATGTAAGCAGGTCTGTGTCTGTATGTTTGCTTACATTACTTTTTCTGTTATGAACACCTTATGACTAATAACTTAAAGCTATAATTGCTATATTTTATTTTTTTGAAAGAGGTTATTTATAAACTTAGATATCTGTAGCTTTAATCAATCACACATAACTTTTCTGGCAGGATATATTTAACCCCGGTGTCACTGAAATGTAGCAATATCTATGAAGTATAAAATGTTGGCAAAGGAGTGAATCTGTCTATGAATCTCAAATTATAAATCCCACTGCCTACAAAGTCACCCTTATAATGGACCTCATGGCTGTCAGAAAACTTCTTTACTGCCCCTTTCCCTTTGGGGTGTACCTGCATCCCGATTCTGGATGGCACTCCATCAGAAGTGTCACTTTGGGTTATGCAGCTTTGCTGACTGGCAGGAACTCACTCCAGCGTGAGACAGGCGCAGTGAAATCCCACCTAATTGGAAACATTACTGCAGAGGGACAGCTGATGGGCTGAGGCTTGCCCAGTGCAAGGTAAGCAGCTCCCAGCCCTGCCACTTACTGCAGCAGCCAAATCCTGCCAGGCTAGAAACATGCCCGATTCTTCCTCTTCTGACAGGCTCGTCATGGAGATATTGACTGCTTGCTCAGCTGCTTTGCTAATGGATAGGATGAGTTGGCAGAAGGCAGTGTGGCTGTGCCAGAAAGATGAATGTGCTTTGCTGGGCACTTGCTTTGGCCCAGCCCTGTAAATGCATCAGCATAGGGCTGTGCCCTGACATGTCAGCCTTTCCCTTCACTGCTGCTGGTAGCAGAGACACTGAAGCTGGCAATTAGACAAGTGCCATTGTCTCCCTTTCAGTAGTATCTGTTTTCATATTACCAGAAAAAAAGAGGAAAAAAAACCCAAACAAACAAACAAACAAAACAAAAAAAAACAAAAAAACAAAAAAAAAAAAAGAAAACCAAAACACCAAGGAAAGTCTTCCCCAGTCTTTCTGTTCTGTTCTTTTATTATATGAATGCTTTCTGCCTACAGGTATTTGGTGTCACATGATACAGCTTGCCAAAATGTTATGTTATATATGAGTATCTGTCTTATTTTAAAATTCTTCTGCATGCAAACATAAAAATCAAGCTGATTGCTTGCAATTCTGAGTCTGAACTGAAAAACCTACAGCTCCAGATTCTAAGTATATGCTATATACCAGGTTAGCCTCTATAAAAATTTATTTGACCCTCTTAAGACAGTTTAGCTGCTAAGAGATAATACGAAATCATTAATATTCTTATAATGTGCAAATTTTAAAAATATTTAAGTACATGCTGTCATGGCAATAACTGCTTGTGATAGCAGCTCCTAAAAATACTCTTGAATTTATTACACAATTAGCATATACGTGATTCCCAAAAGAACCATTTCATAGAGTAGTACTTTTGAGGGCCTGCTGCCAGTGCATTAATGTTTTTGATGCTATAAAATCCCTGGAAGAAAGTCTATGTTATGAATAGAGACATTTCCCTTGCAGTGAAAGGGAATATAACTGATTTACATGATTAAATGTTTTATGGCTCCTTAGAAAATCTGGTATCTCGTAAAATTATATAGTATGGGCAGTTCCCCTATTGTAGCTTTTTACCAACAACAGTAAACTTTCATCTATTTCTATTAACAATGGATTTAAAATCATGTCAGACATGGTTTCCAAAATGGTAGATTCAGCATTTAACTCACAATAGCACTTACTCGTAATATTCAGGGAGTTCTGCTTCTTTATTGACACACAGGATTAAAGAAAAAATTTGAGATCTCATTTAAGAATTGGCCTCCAAAAGGGCATTCTGATGTTCACCTGGAAGAGTATGATATAATTTAAATGGGATTTTTTTATATGCAAAGATAGAGTTTCAAAGCAAAGAATATAACTCCTTATTAAATCATCATGAGTGCTTCACTTGTAAAAAGTTGCTTGCCTGAGCATTCTGTCAGGAGCTTAGTTATGTTCTTCTGCCTGACAGATGTGGAATAGTGCGTAGCAATAAGACACTGATGCAGCATAAGCTTACTCAGCACTTTTCTGGTGGCAAAGTGCATTAATGGCAGAGTTGTCACAAAGTATCCTGAGACAAAGTAGAAACTACAGTTCAGAATAGCACAAGATACATCCTACTGTCTTATATTGTTAAATGAAAGCAGTACTTCAGACAGCAAATATCTCACAAGATTTAACTGGAGAAAACAAGATATTTCCTTCATACTTCAGAGAAAAGGAAGACTTACATTTCAGACAATATTTTCTTATTCATCAATCTAGGACATGAGCAATCATAATTGTTAATCAACTGCTTCCAGAACAGCAGGGAATGACACAATCCCCTTTGTCAAAAAGAGTAGCTGCCACAGCAAAGCCACTGTTGCATTTCATTGGAAATGCAATAGAGGGCCCTAGGAAAATATGTCTTTGGAAGGCAGGCTACAGATCCTCCAGATACTGCTAAGATATTAATAACCAAGAGTACTAGCATGTTGTAAGTAGGCTATTTTAAAATTTCACAAGCCCTTTTACATTAAAATTCACAAAGAGAACCCAGTCTACTAAAATTTAGTTCATCAAAAGCAACAGCAAGCATCTACACCAGCCATGGAAACAACAGTCACACTCCATTGCAGGTTGAATTATTTCACAAGGTAAATATACCTTCCATAAATTGTTTGAATTGGCATTGGTTAACAACTGACTTAATTTACAACTGTAGAGGTAGCAAGAAAATATCCTACTTCAGTATTAACAAAATTGAAATTAACTTTCTGACTTCAGACTGATCCAGAAATGCTATCCATGTGTAAATTTTCATTGCTTTCCTGTCACATACTTGGAGTTATTTATCCACCAGAGAACACCTCACATAAGTCATACAGGGTACCCATAAATCTGGAATGACACAGATTTAAGTCAGGATTTCTCTTTATCTAGAATACAGTATCAGTGAAGTATCCTGTATCTGGAATAGAGTGTCTCTTCAATAAAGAGAACTATTACCACTTTTTCACTGAGAATTGCTTGATTTTTACCTTCTTTCAGGCAAAAGTCACTGTTAGAAACTAGAAACTCAGACACAAAAAAAAGCACTGAAAAAAAATCACAAGGTAAAAACAGGAAAAAAACAGTCACGTTGCCATTGCACAGCAAACTCCAAAGTAATTTAGGTTAGGGAACACATCTTGTATCAAAAACATTAGGATATAATTCTACTACACCACATGTGACTCTGGGTCTGCACTGCTTAATGTACAGGTTTTTAAGTTACAATGCTTATTACTGGGAAGATACCATACAAGAAAAGAAAGTCGGCAATTCTTTTCCAATTAGGTTGCATTTGAAAAACAACCTGAAGAAATAAAAAACCAGCAGCTTCAGAAAAACATGAGTTTGGCCAGCATAACTAGAGGGGCAGCACATCATGCAAGAAACACTTTTGAGATTTGAGAAAAACACAACAGAAGTAATAGAATGGAATTCAAGAAAGCTAAAACCTAATAAATAGTGGAACTCTCCTCAGGAAGAACAGGAGCTAAATAATTTCCTTGACCTTTCACTTCCCATGTGAACCTTTGTCTTCAGAAGTTCTGTCTCTTTGGCAATCTGGCATTTCACTCTCCTCTTTTAGGTCTGAATGTTCAGGAAGCATGACACTTCTTTCCAGAAGAAGGGTTAGCCAAAAGGATCACTCTTTCATTTTCTATCCCATTTTTTCTGTCTATCTTGAACTACATTTTCATGTTCTTCCTGGGAGAACACAAACAGAACAGTCCTCTTCATTGCTGTACTTTTAAAGTCTGTGTTCTTTGTGCATTTTCTTTTTGACTTATCTAGAAGCGATGCAAGAAAACAATCCAGAACGTGACCAAAACAATTCTTCCTTCAAAATGCAGCATTCTTATCTTACTTGGTTTGCAAGGAAGATGACCACAGGAGCTCAAGTACTATTGCCTGTCTCCCTGCATATGTCTAGAGAAAAAGCTACAAGTTAAGGAAGTCAATTTGCTATTAGATATATCATAGGCAGTGAAGGGGAGAACACTGTTTCATTTAATTAAAAAATAGTTAATTATTCAGAAGCTGCCATGTACAACACTTTGGACTTCAAGAGGTATCTGTGAAGGAGCCATTAAAAGTCAGCTGGACCATCCAGACCCGTGTCTTATAATAGCAAGCAGCCACTGTACTTGAACTCCGTAACCACACTGAACGAACAACCTCTGGATTTATCCCACATTTTGAAGCATATTTAAAAAAAGTTTACTTCCTCTGGCATGAAGAACCAGGCATCACAGGTCACAGGAACACAGGACATAGCAGTGATTTAAGCACCCTCTCTAGGAAAGTCTAAGTAAAAAGCAGCTTGCCATTACAGCAGGATGTCCTGGCATCCACAGGCATTGCTGGCATCTTTGGTTTTTCATTACACTTGAGTATGTTTTCTTCCACCCAGGAACAGAGTCCTTCTTTAGCATTACATGGATGTAAGAGGAAGCAGAGTCTGATGGACTAAAACCTCGCAATAAAGAAGAGAGAGCAAAGACTTGTGTCTTGCATGGTTGGTTAGAGATAGTGAGACAAATCTTACAATCCTCAGTGCCAAAAACCGTACCTTTTTCTTCATGAGATTCTATAATTTCTTGGCAGCATTGTTCAAAATCTCCATCCATTTGTGCCTCACTATGGAATATGCACTATCTCTCAAAGCACAAGCTCTGTGCCTAAGGAGGCAATCTGATATTTTACACTCAGAACTGTTTTCTACCAGAAAACGAAACCCTTTATTTCATTTAGAATGATTTTGCTCTTTTCATAGGTAGGTTCTGAAGGGTTATCTCAGTGAATATTTTCAGCATAACAGAAGAATCACACATAATCACACAGAATATGCTGAGTAGAAAAGGGATCCACAAGGATCATCAAGTTCAACTCCTGGCCCTGCATAAGATGATTCCAAGATTAAAGCAAAAGCACTAGCTACTGATCAACACATCAATCACAGTTTCATGCCCAGTTTATTTAATGCTACAACACTTACAACCTGACAAGAAATACTCTCTGTGGGTGTTAAAAATTATCTAATCCCATGTCTACTGTGCACAGATGACATTTGTCAAGTTATACATCTAAAAACTTTCCAAATTAGGGATAAAAGCACATTCTCACCTCTAGGACTTTAATCTGGGTTGTATTCTAAAGCATTTGTATAGGTTAGATCGATGCCTTTAAAAAATTACTTGCAGTTAGGTACTGGTGCAATCTTGAAGAGAACTGCCGAGAGGTGCATGGGCCCTTTAATAACAGCATTTTGATCAGCTGCCTACAAATGAGCTTTTCCTGATCAGATGCAATAGCTATCAAAATTAATTATATTCAGAAAGACAAATAAAGGACTTCTTGAAAACCCCAAGTATTTATGATGCATCCAGAGATACAGAAACTAACCAGTTAGTTTCTTGAAAATAGAAGGGCTATTTCAGCTGGCTTTGCAGAGATAGAGCAGAAGAAGGGGGGAAAAATAAGCAGGAAATCAGAAGCATGTGTGGGTCAGAGAAGGGATCAAGCACTCAAAGTGGGATTCATTTCATTTCTTTTCAGAAAATCACTGCAAAGAAACCTGAGATTGTTTTTGTTGTTGGCAGCAAGAAAAAGGCTTCAGGAATTGCACCTTTGAAGAACCTATCCTACCTACTTTAGAATGAGATAACTGGACCCAGAGGTGCTGATTTCTCTCTACTCAGACCATAAAAGGTGTTAATGACTTAGGCAGATGAGGATATCTATAGTTTTTTAGGTTATTCACAGCTCAGAAACTACAAGAAAAGGAAAAGGCAAGTCAGTGGATGCTTAGCTGAACAGGACTTTGCTGAAATAAGAAAAATCTTAAAACTACACCTGACTTTGAAGTATGTTCCACTGGCTTAGACTTATTCAATAGGAGCAAGAAAAAAAAAAAAAAAACCACACAGCCTTTACTGTTGGTTTTATACCAAGGAAAGTAACAGATGAAACCGAAAATAGAATCTGATAATTTATTTGACAAACTTCTGCTTCTACTCCTGTTGTTGCAGAAATTATCGACAGTCAGTTAAAGAGCTTTAGGCTTTATTAAAGCAGCCCTATAGGTACTCATCATAATGACAAAGAAAGGGATCTCTCTGCTTTTCAATGCTGTAACATGCTTAGATATCCAAGACTTTTCATGGGCAAACTGTGCTGGTATTTGATGTAACTAGTACTTGGACTAGATGGTTCTTGTAAGTGACTTTCAGCACTTCAATGGATGCTGAGCTTAAATTTACCAAAAAATTTTAGTCAATTGATGAAATTGCAAATACATGAAAAGTCAAATGCTAGCACATGAAAAATGATTGACAGAAAATTACCACCAAACCAAACAGTGTATTAGCTGTTAACTTTCAGTAGCAAAGTTTTATTCGTAGAATATCCTCACCTGCATTGTTTTTTGATCACAAAAGTTTCAGCCCTTGCTTCATAACTAAATCCTCAAAAAAAGACTTATTTCAGCACAAGTCGGCTGTGAGACTTTGCAAACTTCTTCAGGATCATTATTAAACCATGCTTTTATCTAGAGCATGAGAAGAAAAGATATTTCAGCTATAAGATCATTCAAATTTTTTA
Organism: Scytalopus superciliaris; assembly: GCA_013400415.1. Taxonomy (NCBI): domain Eukaryota; kingdom Metazoa; phylum Chordata; class Aves; order Passeriformes; family Rhinocryptidae; genus Scytalopus; species Scytalopus superciliaris. The sequence continues at coordinate 80,045 of VXBX01002561.1, forward strand.
TTATCTATTCCAAAATGGGTACCAAAATTAAACTGAATAATCATCTGGACAAGACAAGCTATAAAAAGCTATCTTCTTGACATTAAAAAGTTAAATTTCTATAGTATGGAAAAAATAAAATACCTTCTGTCTAAGAAACACCTTCTAGAGTTTAAGCTTCATGAAAAAAATGTATGATAAACCAATGAGAAAGGGGTGACATTCACCACCCCCAAGGCTGTTTATTTTGTATTTACCTACCTTGCTGTCCTTTAACTTGAATCTTTATGGCAGCTAGAAAGGGAACAGGCAAGGCTCAGCAGACAAGTACAAGATTTTTGGTAAGATGGGGGGGGGTGTTAATCTTATTTTTAATTAATTTAAATGAGGTGTCACAGGTTGCATACTTCCAAGTTGTACTCTGTTTTTCCATCTCTACTACCAGAATATATGGAAGGAATTTCAAACCTTATTTTAGTAGGCATTTATTAACGGTATTAAAACTCCTGTTGCTGAGACAAATCAATCACAGCAGCATATTCCTATTTTGAGCACCTTCCTTAAAGCATATTCTCAGATGTCTAGAAAGTTCAGCATGTCCTCTTTACGAGTTTTGTTAAGGAATACAACTAAAAACTTAATTCCAAGGTACGTTAACAGAAGTTGGACCTTAGCTTTCTAATTTGTCAAGTTTTCACCTAGAAGAAGAAAGAAATTGACGTTTTTATGAAATAATTTAAACTTCAAATTACATACCATCAGTAGCAGTGTGGCCACTGTTCTTTTTCACTAAAAATCTTTCACTTTTCAGTAAAGGTGTTTTCAGAAAAAACAGTCTTTTTCTACCTTTCAAGCACCGTTTATTCTTCAATAAGGACAAACCTAACTGTTCTGAAGCACTGAAATGACTGCCTGAAGTAAATCTATACATCTGTCAAATAAGCGCAAGTGTGTGGGAATGGAAGAAAATTTAGGTCAAGGTCAACCTCTTTACTCATAAAACACTTTAGACAAATGCTTTCAGTATTGCTTTGTCTAAGCAAATTTTAAGAGGTGGGTTCAGGTGCCTGAATAATAACAGCATGAATTTGCTTAAGAGCAGCACAGTACTCCATGTTGCACATCACATGTTGCAAGGAGCAAAACTGGAGCAAACTTTGGAATGTTCTGCAAAAGTGTTGCAAAAACAGCTTTCAGCGTAGGTTCAACAGTCTTCCATCACAAAGAGATTTGTAGAATATAAATGATACTTGGTGCTGTTCTTTGAGCTTCTCGTATCAACTGGTAAAATGAAAGCTTGAATAAGAAAACTACATCATGTGGAACAAGCTACTAAATAATTACATATCAGTCAAACTATTTGATTAAATAAAAATTACAGAAGGCAAAAACATCAAGACAAACCAATAAATTGACAACTCCTTAATAATAAAGTAAAATCTTCACTTTGACTCAAATAAGCTGGTCTGTGATCAGGAAGACTATCAAAGACTATTCTCTCACAAACTAGTGCTGTACCTTCACTAAGAAATCTTGTTATTCCCCAGCATTCTGCTATTGCTTTGGCTGGGTTAAGTAACAGCTCTTAAATCCCACAGGACTGTCCAACCACATACCCAAACAACTGGTCAGTAACCTGATGCAGGACAGAATTACCACTTTCTCTCTCGGCAAAAACCAGTCTGGGTCTCTTCACTGTCCATGCACAACCAATTTCAGCATAACTTGACTTTAAGTAACCGAGATCTCTACACCTGTCAAGATTAGCTGAAATTTGGCCATAGTTCCTGGAGACTGTGGGACAGAAGAAGCAAAACAGCATTTCTAGGGAAAAAATTAACATGGGCACAGAAACATGCATTAGTTGTATTTGAAGAAGCACACAATTGGATTGGTTTGTTGAGGAATACTTCAGTGCAGGTAGCTCAGGGTGCAGGTGCAGTGCCAGCTGCTGGTTAAGCTCTGGGTGGGGAGAACCCCAGGCAAGAGGCCATGACCTGCTGATCCTTTGCATAATAAAGGGCCTGGGAACCTCTGGCCCAGCCAGATGACTGGGCACCCAGAGACACTGCAGGAGGTGGCAACTCCCAGACTTTCACTTCCTTAGACTTTCAGGGTATAATAGCCCAGGGTGTCTTTTGTTCAGAGTCCCTCCTCGGAGCCACCAGCTCAAGCTGCTACTGAGTAATTTAGTTATTGCACTATGATTAAATTATTTTGGGGATCAAGATTCTGCTGTAGGAAACCTTTGTTCAAGCTGGTCAGGAAACCTGGTCTGACTGTGAGTGTGGGATGTGTAGCTATGAATGGGCTTCAGTCCTAGCCCAGGTGGTGTGAGTGTAACTGCCAGCAGAGCTCCTGGATGGTCAGACACAGAAATTTCCTTAGCAGGTTAAATTACAGCAGTGCACTAAATATGCATAGGACGTACATTTATTTTATTCAGTCATTCTAATTGTTTAATCTTTGACTTGTGTATTAATTTCCTAGTAATCTTGCTTTATGAGCATGAAACACAGTTGTGAAGAGATCTGTGGCTTTTTCCACCACAATAATGTTGTACCCTTTACTTGCTGAATTCACAGATCTCAGAGATCAATCCAGGCTCAGCAGGTCACATTTTGTAGACAGCACAGCAATTGAAAGGGAGAAAAATAATTGACCAAATAGTGAAAATAATACTCTGCTTTTTGAACTGTTAGCTAACACAAATTCCACAATTAAAACATTTAAAGATTAACATAAAGTCAGTAAGGTAAAGGCACAAAATACAGATATTGGTTAAGTTTTTCTCACAGTGTTTTAACAAATTGTTTCTCAGTTTTTTTTTTTCTGATACATAATTCTCTACTGGTTCAGCATTTCTTAGCCAGCTCTCCAAGTAAGTTGTCTGATGAGTTCAGGGTCCAGTCTTGTCTGTGAATTTTGAAAATCTGTTTTCTCACCTGAAAACAATTTTAGTTTGCCCTAAGTTTTATCTTAAAAAAACCAAACAACAACCAGTAATAGAAATAATTTTCTTGTCTGCTAAACTTACAACTGTTTTAAAAGTCAGTTATTAATGCTCTCTCTGCTTCAAGCAGGAAATTTAATAATTCTCTACTTGTTACATTAAACTTTTGCTGGGGGCTGCAGTCAAATAAAAAGGTATGTACCTCTTTCCTAAGAAGTGAGTTTTCACAAGTGTGAGACCTAAGGATCCTGAAGAAAAAAAATGTAGTAAAAACCTTATCTACAAACAGAGATTTTTTTGTAAAAAAAAAAAATTCTCTCAAATTTAGCAAAATTTCATGGTGACAGTATCATTAGCTCATCTTTTTCTGTTAGTTCATTCAAGGAAAACAATCTTAGCACTCAATTTCCAATTGCTACATTTACTACCAAGAAGAACAATATGTGTGACTCAAACTACTGATACTCATCCAGAAAATGTGAAAAATCACCTATCCTCATCTCTGATCTTAGCAAGACTTTCACAGAAGTATTCCCTGCTACACAGATTAATTACGGCAAATTTCTAGAATTCTCACACAGTAGGGAATCATGGATCTCTTTCATGGCACCTTGTCTCCTGTTCCTGAGAAGGAGTGGCTCATCTGGTGGAAAAAAATTGCAGGAATTCACTGCTCCAGGCCTGGATCTGTCACCTACATGATATGGGAGCCTTCAGAGCCAGAGGCAGATGTCTCCTGAATATATCTACAAACTCTATTCCAAGTAAGTTCTATAATAGAAAAACAGCAGAGTTCAGCTATTCATGACTGGCTAATTACAGTCCATCTATGTGATATTCCTTGGACAAGGTGCTCAGCCAGCTTTGTTAATCCTGGATAAATGAAGTCAGAGAGGAAAACGTTCTGCTAGCTGCATACCTACTTATGTGAAGACTGCTGTAAGATAACTACAGAGGCTAAGCAAGGTGGGTAACAAGAGGTAATACAAGAATAATGCAGGCAGACATGCAGAACTCTAACATTTGTACTCTATTGCAAGACTTAGCTCTGCCTGAATTTCAGAGAGTCCTCATTTGACTTCTGAACTTAAAGCATCTGGAGAGTTAGCACACTGATTTTTACCATGTGCCTCATCAGGAGGGCTCGTCCTTCAAGAGATGTGTTTCATCAAACTGCCACAGTATTTAGCACCTTGCCCTCAGTGGTGGTTCTTGTTTTGGAAGCCTCTGTGGCTTCCAAGCTGTTCTGATCAAGTAAGAAAGAAAATGCATGAAAAAAATATCCCACTCTTCAGGATATGGCTTCTTTGGCAAAGGCAGCACAAATTCTCTCATACAAGCTTTGACACTAACGGGAAGACAAGGACAGAGCCATTTCTTCCACAGCTAAATAAGGTTCTCAAGAGCTCAAGCTACACTTCAAGAGAACAATCTGTCTTCAAGACTTCATGCAGTTTTTGAAGAGGCCATAAATGAAATACCTGACTCAGAGAAATACATGTGTGTCTGAAATTTCTTCACCCTTTGTAGTCCATGCTTCTTGAGGGCTCTAGACAATCATACCTAAGTGACTCTGTCTTCCTGGATTTCCTCTCCAGGTTTGAATACATAAGTACACTGACTTCTCTTTATTCTCTTTCTTGCCCCCTTAGACACTGTGTGCTAGCCTGAAGTTAAGAAATATAGAATACGAACAAGTAATGTGGAAGCTGTATCCATCAGCATTCACTTTGATTTTCCTTTCAAATGCAAATTAGATAATATACAGGAAGATAAATAATATTTAAGCAAATATTTCAAAATACTTTTTACATCTTCTAACTCAAATGCAATTACCAATATCAATTTTTGGCAAATAGTTACATAAGCTTAGAAAAATTTTGTCCAGCCACTCTACCAAAAATTCTTGTGTTCTCCTCCAGCAATGTAAGATGTACATGAAAACTTAAAACTGCATCAAATAAACAGCTCTATAAAAAGAAAAATACTGAAAGATCTCTTGAAATGTACTTGTGTATGAAAATCACTAAAAATATACCAACATGTAAAAACTACCCATAGATTTGTAATGCAGATGGTACCTTAAATTAGCCTGTCTATATTTTAGAGGGATTCTATGACAAAGAAATGCAGATCACAACACTTTATTATATTTATATTCTATATGTGTTTAAGGAACACAGAGAAGAAAAATCTATCTTCAAGAGGGTTTTAATAAAGCTGATTATTTATGCAGCTATTTGAAAAGATATGCCATGCTGCTCACGTGAAATGTCATATTCACATTCTCACTAATAGCAAAACACAGCTAAAGTCTTTTCAAATACGAATTTGAGTGACAATAGTGACATCGAGTGGTCATTATTGTTAATTACTGCTGTGTATTGCCATGAAACCGCTGGTATGATGGTAATGTCAATGCATGGACTTCGAGTAGTGCTAAATCAGGCAGTACTGCTTGCACAGCAGCTACAGAGGTGAATTCATTGCAGATTGTCAACAGACAGTTTATATTCACAGGGGAACATTTTAAACATAATCTTCTGTACAATGTAGCAGAGCACATGATGTACTGACAAAAGCATGAGCAGAGTACACAGGCAGAGCATCCACCACAGTATGGGCTGCACCCTTAAAAGGTTGGCATCAAAAGCCTGAAGAAGATCATCTGAACCATACAAGCATTAACTCTAAGTGACACACATTTGAGCAGCACCAGATTCTGTGGCCAATTTCTGTCTCCACAAATGAACCCCCACCACTTAGTCCTGGTACTGGCTCTGGCCTTTACTCAGCCTCTGCACTGGTGGGAATCCCACTCATGCTCCTTGAGTACTTTCTATCTGTGCAAAACTATTTGTATGTGCAACCTGAATCTGTGCCAAAGCACATCCTCCAAGTCCCCTTGCTTGGATAATTAGAGAACCAGCACAGAGGCAAGTGCTCTCATGCCTCAGAAGCCAACCTTGCTGCAGCAGATTAAGTCACCAAGACTTCTATTAATCATGCACATAAGGGCTCAGCTCGCTGGAGTCAATATGCTTGCCTTTTTGGATGGCTGAGAGAACTTCACTGCACAGCAAGAGAGCAAGGATCACTCAGTAGTCAGGGATGCAATGAATGAGTCAGGGTGCTTTCTGAATCCATATTATGTTCCTAATATGTTGTTTCTTTCTTGACTCCCCAATGTCATGGGTACAATGTGACAGGAGTTATACTAAAATTCCCCATCCTTTTCACTTCTCTATTTTTTTTAACAGTTTGTTTCATTTCTACATTTAAAAGCAGCATTTCCTTCCAACTGCCCTTGCTGCTTACACATTAAAGCCATAGCCTTACTTGTGAGGGCAGGCACCTTCTGGTAGTTACAACGTATAGGAAATCACTGGAACTCTTCACAGGTTTGGATGCTGATGTGTAGCTCTCATCCAGAGCACATCTCAATGATACATTCTCTGCCCAAACATACTTCCACATCATGCTCTGCACCTGCAAGCTATGTCTTTAACAGAAGGCTCTCCTTGGTATCTAGAGCTATATTGAGGAAATATGCTGAGAGTCCAAAGCAAAGATCAGATTTCAAGGAGTGAGTGGTATTTTGTCTGTATGATATGCAACAGCTGCTGCATGTGGTGTGAGACTTTAGAGCAATTGAACAAGGAAGAAAAGGAAAATAATTTTACAGCATCATAATAACAGCCCATATAGATAACCAACTCCTTTCTCAAATTCATACAGTGTGCACAAAGTGTCCTGTTTCATTTCCTAGTTGTTTTCTTGTTCTGATGTCCCACTAATGTCCTATATTGGAAAAGAAATTTTTTCCATAACATTTCTAATAAATAACAGTGGCACACTTTGTTACGTACACAGGAGGTGGAGGTATCAGATGACCTTCTGCAACTGAGATGATTCTTGCACTGACCTGAAGCAGTACCCTCTTTGGAACACCTCAGGGGATTGACAGAGATAACCAGCACAGGAGGGAGCAAAGAGAACTCCCAAGTTCCCAAATAAAGTACAACAATGTACAAGGATGGCAGATAGACCCAAAACATAGTCTTGTTTTTATAAACATTTGGAGGAGTGGAGGAGGTCCATGGAATGGGAGAAAAATGAGTATTTGTTAAGGGACCTAGGATAGTAGTTAATGAGAATGCGTAAATCTGTATGTTCAGTATAAAGATGGTTAAAGTATGCAGTATAATCTGTGTTGCTAAGAAGGGATTTCAGTAATGAGACAGAAAAGGATAGGTAGAAGATGTATAATTTTATTCAATTATGTGGGACATGAGCAGGATGCAAATGATATGGGATAAGGCATGGAGATTGTATTGAATTTGACTGAGATGGAGTCAGCTTTCCCGTAGAAGCCCTCATGGTGCTGTGCTTTGTAGCCAGAAGGGTGTTTATGAGACACTAGTAATTTGGCTACTGCTGAGCACTACTGCCCCAGCATCAAGGCTGCAACATCCCACTCACCCTAAAAGGCCAGTAGTCTGGGGGTAGGCAAAAGGCTGGGAAGGGACAAAGCCAGGACAGTTAACCCAAGCTGAAGGAGATGTTCCATACCAAATGACACTGTGCTCAGCAATGAAATTAAGAAAAAGGAGAGGGAAGAGTAGCATTCATAATTGAGGTGTTTGTCCTCTGGAGTATCTATTATGCATACCAAGGCCCTACTTCCCAGTCATTGGCTGTACGTAACATGCTGATGGGATGATTAAATGGCCTACATCTCAAACCATGGGTTCTTTTTCATCTTATATTCTTCCACCAAGTCCTGCTGAGGAGGGGAATAATAGAGTGGCTGGGTGGGCACCTGCTGGACAGTCAAGGTCAACTCACCACACCTTTACACAGAATAAAGCCACTAGGTCAGCTCTTCCCTGTAAGAACACTACACAAAGACACTTTGGAAACAATGCAACGCAATTACAGCCCAATTTTTTTTCTATATGTGCCTTTCTAGATGTCCTGGTCATTTCAGTCAATAAAGCAATAAATCATTTGTATTATTTGTGCTTTGTTTACACCAAAATGAGATGCTGAAATAGTATCCAAAAGCTTAGAAGCAGACCCTTAGCGCTTGAAAGCACTCAATAGCAGAATAAAAATGAAATCTCAACTTGTACTCCAAAATGTGCACTGACCTTGTTTTTCAAAGTATGGGACACTTGGGCACCAGAAGAGGTTGATAATTCTTTGTTAATTGTCAGGCAGACACAGCACTAAAAAGCAGACACTTGTAAAAAAGCAACATATGATGACACATATTCATAAACACAGAAGCCTTCAGTGAGTTTAACATCTTCCATGAGTCAACCTAAAGCTACTATCTCCTTCCTGAATCTAAGTCAATGAACTTATTAAAAAAATTAGCCAGCTAAAAATTGTACAATAAATGATCAGAACTCTGAAAGATTTTTTTAAGTATCAGATATATAAAACCCATGTAATCTTACCTTTGTCCTCATTATTTTCTTCCTCTTTCCCATCTATTCCTTGTACTCTTTAATTACCTTTGATCAATTTAGACACTATTTAAGAAAACAGAATCTTTTGTTTTGTTTCTATTATTTTAAGTACAAATATTTCTAACTGAAGTCTAAACCTTTGAGTCCTAAAGAAATAATAACATTTATTATTGTCTAACAAGAACTTTAAATCCTTACAGATTTACAGAAGCAGTTTAGAGTCAAATTTCCCATCTCAACTTGTCTCAGAGGTTCTCTCTTAAGGAACATTTAAATGAGAGTAACTTCCCATTTTATCACTCAGTAAAGGTAAAACAGCAAAACAAACATCTCAATTGTTTTGAAATTGCAATATGTTCTGATTTGGAAAGATAACTCTTTTTCTGGTAGCAAAAATCTTCTACAGTCCTAAAATCTGCATAGATTTGCCACAATTAATGTCTTATGAAAACAGTTCCCAGAATGTCAGTATCACTGATTAAATTACAGTTGTTTCCTTGACCAGCATGTACAATCTGTATATTGGTGTTTCTATGCTGGAGATGAAAAGGATTCACATCCTGCATATTTCCTCTTTTATCTTTATTTTGCCTATAAATACAGCATAGCTACTACAACATAAATATCTTCACTTTGAGCGTCATGTTCTAGTCTAATTGGTATTTGATGTTCTTAAAAGTTACTCTTTATACAACTTGAATATTTGGTTTTGATAAATTTGCTGATACATTCATCTATACTAGAGTTTTCCCTTTTTTGTAAATATTTACATAGATGCATATTTCCAGTTCACAAAATCAGACAAAATTTCTCTTTTTCCTTGAAGACCACAAGGTGGCATGTGAAACATACAATAAACATATCCAAAAGAATGTAGTATAGAAGTGGTAGGTAGTTCTACCAATGACCATTACCTGAATACTCAAACAGTTTCAAGAAGCAGTCTAAATCTTTTCAGGGCGGGGGTTGCCTTTTTCAGTTCAAATTCTTTGCAATGGAAAGTGAATAAGGTGTGCAAGCTTTTTGTTAATTAAGAGGGACTACTCTTTCTAATATAAACGTATATTATGGCATTCTAACACAGACATTGGGCCTTAATATCCACAGAGTAACCCATGTAAACTTCAGAAAATTTCTTCCATGAGTTCCATTCAACAGCCATAAGAACCAGATGACCATCTTGCATGGAGCTGTGGTATGCTAAGTCTTCATTTTAATGAAAACTTAATTAAGCGTTTTTGTTAAACATTAAACTATATTTTATAACATAAAAATTTGGCATCTGGTAGTGTTTTGCTACAGAATGGAAGGTCTGAGCCTGTTCACACTGATGTTTGAGTACAATGAAAGGTTTTTCACTTGCCTTATACACTTCTGAATTCAGCAGATGCCGTTGGGATGCCCAAAGAACACTAAAGCTGTAAGGATGTTAACTGCTAGGAGCTGGTAGTTGGGGTGTCTTCTTTTCATGCACTTTATCCGAGACAGTAACATTACATTTTTGCCATTGCCAACAAAAATTGCATCATGTTGATGTGTCCAGTTTTCTGAACTGCACTCCAGGGAAACAACTTCATTCCTCAGATCACTACAGGTGCATTCCAAAACCCATCTTTCTGCCCCATCCCAACTACCATCTCAGCTTGACTGTGCTAGTCTTCCCTGTATGATGGAGAGCTGTGGTAACTCATGGCCTGTTAAATCTTTACAGGCATTTCATATGTTGATAGAGTGTCAATGAGTTGAGGAAAGACATCCACAGAAGAGGTCTGTCTGCTCCAGTGGAGAGACTCAGGAAAGGGTCATGCTAATACCTATGGGCATTCAGACAAATTGAACCTATAGGAGTGGTATTGGCATGTGGGCTGATAGATGGAGCCCTCATTTAATACAGATTTTGCACATAAACTGTTCATGAAAATATTCCAACTTCATTTTTGTTTAAGCTTTTTTATATTGGCTTTTTTTTTTTTTTGTTTAGATATTTTCTGGACTTTACCCTCTCCCAAACTGTTACATTTGTGATGAAAATATACCTTATGTTATTTCCAGATGACATGTGTTTATTACTTTTACAAAGAGGAAGAGAGGGCCATGTGTTTATGGTCAAAAAAAATTATTAACAGGGTTGATTCATTTTGGCTTACTATAAATTCCTTGAAATGTAAGTACTATTGCTAAAAGTCATAGAATTTCATCAGAATACTCATCAGGAATTACCTGCTCCTAAACGAACGTGAATCAATTGCACTTACTAACAAAATTACTAAGGCTTGGATTATAAGAATCACCTCCTTCAATCTGCTGACTGCATCAAAACTGCTACACCTGTATAAAAACTTAAATTTAAAGAGAAAAAATAAAGAAGAAAAATAAATTTTGCTCTAATGCACTTATTAAAAAAAAAAAAAACTGTTTTCTCTTGGCTGAAGTAATTTCGTGGGAAACACCAAGAAATCAGCATTTTAAACTGAAAACCAAAATAAAGGTTAAAACCTAGAATCAGGGGGCAGGGAAAAGCAGAAGTATTTGAGGAAATACCCAGCTTAAAAAATTAACATAGCCTAATCCTGAATATATTAGACCACTGAATATCTTATACTACCTGTGTTGGTAAAGACAGAAGTGTCAGGGAATGCTCCTAGGCCTGCATGGCACTCATCTTCTGCCAGAAGAAATTAGAATTCCATTAGAATAATCTCTTTTGCCTCATTAGAAATACCACTCTTCTAATAAATCTCAATGCTTCCGGAATTAGACCCAGAAACTATTCTTAACAGGCATTTCTGATACAGATTCTCTGTTTTGGATGGATAACAGTCATCCCATGCTAGTTGGCCTCGTTGCTAAGAAATTGTCCAACACATGTGTGGATGGTCCCAGAGAATCCAAGTCAGCACATGGTGAGAAAGGTACAGAAGAGTACCACAGAGAGTGTCCAAGAAGAATCCTTCAAAATTGCCCCCTCTTTTCCTTCCTCCTTCTCTGCTGAGCTTTTCCCTCTGTGTTACTTCCACACAGAAAGCTTCACTGGGTTCATGAAGAGCTGGTGCCTAGGAAGAGGACTCGCTTCATAAAGTTGCTTGGTCCCACAAGCAAGAGGAAAAAAAGAGGAAGTTCAGTGAAAATAACAAATAAACATTGAAATTATTCAAGGAGGGGGTAGCTTTGTTAAACTACTAGTGCTGAAAGGAAATGCCATTTATCTTCAAAAGTGCAGCAGAGACATTATCTTGGCATTATGCTCATGACATGCCATCACTACATGGGCACCAGCAGTAGTACAACATGGAAATAAAACCCCAGGTGACTCAGAAGCATCATATCCCAAAAACTTCCTCCCTCCTGCCCTCCAAACTGCTAGAAAAGCTCCCAGAAGCTCTGCCTCTTGATTCAGTCAGCTGGGTAGTGTCAACATTTTGGAACAGCTGGATACAACTACTTTCATGTAGATCTTTTAATACAAAATTGTGTCTGCAGGCATCTAAAACGATACCAATTTGCTAACAACTTCCAAAAGAATTCAGATGTTCAGGAATGACCCACCTAGCATGTGGCACACGCTAAGAAGGAGGGGTGGATTAAGGTTTATAGGAGGCTACACAGGCGATTGCAATGGGTGTTGGCTTCTATGGTTGTAGCCCACATTACTAATAGATCTCAGCAAATGTATCATTACATTGCCAGGGTGACAGCAGGCAAATAGTATCTTAGGTTGAATCTAAACACCTGATATTTTGTTTCAGACAAATATCAGGACTGGAAAACATTTCACGCTGGTAAGTACAGAGTTGAAGAGGTTGCTACCAAACTCCTTCATTCCTGCAATGTGGATGATACAAAACAGACAAAATATGCCTTTTAAAAAGGCTGATATAACCCAAATACCCATAAAAAGCAAGGACAAAGGCATTGTGATTACTGAATGAAAACTCATTTTCTAAAACCTTTATACAACTCTAAAGATACAAGTAAAATTTAGGAACTATCAAGAGAAAAATAATGCCTTTTCCCCAAATATTTCAGAATATTTAATAGGTAACAGGACTGTCATGTTTAAGTCCAACAGCAAAAATAAAGTTGTTTGATATATACAACAGCTAAATATATAAGTCCATGTTCTGGCTACTGACATGATTCTATATTGCTTCATACGATCACATAAACAGTTTACCTAAGTATTACAAATTAGTGTATTTAAGATCAACATTTCCCTGTTCTCAAGTTATTCGTATCCAGTAAATGTTGATAATGAATACTAATACTAAATGCTATCTGATCATAGTAAATTATATTAATGACTTGAACAAATATTCAATTATCTCTATAACACATCAACACTTTTGCAATTTGATTTTAATCTCCTTTTTTTTTCTTACCACCTTGTTAAAAATACAACAGCTTATTATACAATCTTCCCAAATTTTATTGGCAAGATAATAATTCCATTTTTCTGGGCCTGTTATTTTAAATCATGTCATAAATAGGATCCTACTTGCAAAATCACTGTAAATATCACCAAAAAGAAAAAAGTGGAGGGGGCAATAGTCTGAAAACACAAGGGATGGTGCTGACAGAGCCAAAGTAAAGCTGTAGTTATGAAGCAGGACAGATGGTGCTCATCACAGTGTAGGTGCCAGTGTTTCATGGGAGCTATTAGTAGCTGTCCTCTCTGAATATTGTGTCACTTTGTATGGGAAGCACAGCACAAGAAGACAAGGCAGTTGAGGTGGAAGAATGTCTCTCCCCAGCAATTTTCCAAATAGGTCATTGCTAGATGACACATCCAGAGTGAGATCCATCCTGGATCCCAACACACAGTCATAGCCTAGGCATTTCCCATAGTCCTCTGGCTTTGACAGTCTTCCAGCTATTGAGATCAGAGAGGATCATTCCATTGTCATCTCTGATTTTCAGTGTAATTCCAGCTTTTTCATTAAACCCAGATGTATCCATAAAACAAATAACCAAAAAGGCCAGACCTAAAGCATATAGGCTATAAAAATTATACTTTCATAACGAGGAACAAACCAGAAAGTAATTCTTTCTAAAAACAAGGAGAAATTGTACTGAAAGTATTTGAAACCCTAACAAATTGAACCTGATTTATTTAGAGAGAAAGGTACCCTTCTTTGGCTAGAATTAAATCAGTTTTTAAAACTGCACCAAGGAACCATAGCTTCTTTAAACCTGAACCTCTTGCCTTGACAACAAACGGATCCCTACTGTTGTGGAAACACAGAAATCTGATCAATTTCAAAAACAACACAACTGAATTTGATGTTTAATGTCCATAAAAATGAAGACAATAAAATTCTTCAATGGAGGGAGAAGACTGCAACAAATTACTTCAGAAGAATAGTCATTTTATTAATAAAGACATGCAGGTAATATGCATTTTTAAAACTATATACATTAATACAAAGGGGTGCATGTACATCTATGCATTGGAGACCTGATTTTCAGAAGGAAACAATATGTATGGGTTCCAGACATGCACAGGGGAAAGAAAAAAGGGGAATGAAAAAAAGAGAAAAAAAAAAAGAAGAAGGGGGAAAAAAACCCACACAGGAGAAAAGCCCATCTTTCTGCATTTTGGTACCCTCTTCTGAACATCTGTGTGAATACCTGTTTACAGCAGAAACCTAAAAGCTCTTTCCAGCCTATGCTGCCCACAGGGAAGAATCTCAGAAAGCAAATACCACCTCAGCCTGGAAAATGTGTTTAATTTTAGTTATTATTTTACTTGATCCTTTACAGAGATACAAAGAATGAGAAGTATTTTACAAGTCTGTATCATCATATACTGATCACATAGTAGCCACCCTCCTAGATTTCGCAAGCTGAAGACTAAGCTCATTGATGTCACTGTCACACTTTTAGAACCATGTTTTTCTATTTTTAATTCAAGAAAGAGAATCACATTTGTTACAACGCTAATCAAACCACTAGGAATATTACACGCACAAGTAGTATGCTCTTTGCTGTGGACATTTGTTTATCTCATTACCAGTGGAGATCTTCAAAAAATTCCCCTGTGAAAGGAAAAGTCAGGCCAAAGACTTCTTAAAAAGAATGAAAAGGACTGTGTGGGAATCTCACAAGTTAAGAATTCAAAAAAAGAAACCAAGAGGCAGCTATTTTTCTGCCACATGATCTCAATATTATTACCATCATTTACAAACAATATTTAACAAAGGTTTTTGTTTTACCAAAAGTGTGATCTACCTTAGGACCTCAGCTTGGTCCCCAAGCTGCCATGAAGTTTAGGGAGTTACACCGCCTACAGTTCCAGGAACGGTGTACCTGGAAGAGGCATGCCAAGGGAGGCATGGCACTACACCAACATTGCTGACTCTACACCCACATTTTAGAATCACAATAACTTCCTTGGGGTTTAAGTTAGTATACTTTAAACTATAAATGTACATTAAATCAACACAGCACATGACAACAAGATGTGAAAATTATTTTTTAGTATAGTGCCATAATATCTTAATGGGAAATACTGCAAGTATGTATTTACACAGTGGTTTTGTAGTGCATGCTCACATTGTTTTCTTTAGGAAACAAAACCCTTCCTACCAAAGTTGTGGTGTGGCAGATAGTACTACCAATATGATAAAATACAGAGAGGGATATGCATAAATAGATACTCAAAAACTGCATATGGCAAATATTGTCCCAAAACTACAATTCTAAATGTCTGAAGGGTACGGGCTGAGTGAAAACTGAAAGCAGAGTAAGTCACCACTTGCTTTGTATGGCTGCTCAGTATGTTCATAATGCTCCAGCATTTGGAGGATGTAAGTCATCCAAGGTACAAGAAAATTGGAAAAACAGCAAAGCTACTGAAACACTAGGACCTAGACAGAACAGAAAAATAGTTGCCATGCCTTAAAATTGAATAACATTGTAGTCTGAAAACTCAGCTCCTTTTTCTCATTCTCTGGTTCATTTCCATCAGGGGACGAAAAGGAGAGAGGTGAAAACCACAGATGCTTAGCTCCTGATCACACATGGAAAGGTGAGTGATTTCCTACATTTACCTCTGTTTCACCCTGTGGAACTGTGACTCCTTGTGGAAAGCTACAAATATCTACTTTTAAATTAAAGTATTTTGTTAGTCTGTGAGAACTTGATTTCGTGACCAGGCCTTACAAAACCCTCCTGTGCAACCCTCATGTAAAGCTCTTGTAAACACCTCAGTGTATCTATCAGGCAGTGCACCCTGAGCAGGGCCAAGGGTGAACTCACACTTACTGGAAATTTCGAAATTACCTTTCTGAAATGCTGCTATCCTTAAAAATCTTCCTCGTGCAGACACAGAGGATATAAGAGAGTGCGTGAGTTGACACTCTTCTCTCTTTACCTGAGGAATGAACATATACGGGATGGGGCATTGAGCAACCCGGTCTTGTGGAAGATTCCCTGCCTGCCTATGGCAGGGATGTTGGAACTGGATGATCTTTAAGGGCCCTTCCAACCCAAAGCATTCTATGATTCCATGCAGGGGACAAAACACCGCGGCGACCTGCACTGGTCTCCGGCATACTGCATCATCTTTCGGGAACAGAACTAGCACACCTCCCCGCTCCCGCCGCTTCCCGCAGGGAGGGGGATGCTTTGCTCTCTCCCCTTCTCGGGCCTGGGGAATGTGCCCACGGGACGGGGTGGGGGGATACCCGATCCATGTCCGAGGGACGGCTCCCGGCATCGCGCTTCCCGATGGAGGGGGCTGCCCTCGGCACAGCTGTGGGGCTGGCCGGGCTCCCCCATCGCTCCTCCCGCCGCGGCCGGCCCGCCCCCCGA
>VXBX01002561.1:96335-115245 GCA_013400415.1 Scytalopus superciliaris
GGGGGGGGGGGGGGCGGGGGGCGGGGGAGGCGGCGGGACGGGGAGAAGGGACAGGAGAGCGGTTCTGTGGGCTCCGCTGCGCCCGGCCGAGAGCGAGGATGAGCGGCGGGGACGGCGGGGAGGCCCGGGCGGGCGCCATCAGCTACCCCCTTCCCTCCATCCCCTCCAACAAACTCCCGGACCTGCGTTTCATCAGCCGGGGCGCTTACGGCACCGTGTCCGCCGCCCGGCACGCCGACTGGAGGGTCCCGGTGGCCCTCAAGTGCCTGCAGGGGCCGCTGCTGGACAGGTACGGGGCTGGCGGGGACACCCCCGGGGGGGGCATCGCCGGGGGGCGGCCCGGGGGCAAGGACCNCGAAGGTGCCAGCGTGGGTTTCTCAGTCCCGATGCTCTGGTAGGCAACGTTGCTTTAGATCCACGGGGAAAGGGGGTCCCACGGAGAGCGATGAGCTGGAGCCACGAGAAGGCACGTACTAGCCCCGGAGCTTCCTCTCTTTCGATTGCTGGAAATGGGTGGTTTCGGTATCGGTTTGCGAGGTACTAATTACGTTGTTTCTTTTGGAGGCTTTTTCCTCTGCAGTGTGCACCTTGGTTTCTCCTCAGGGTGGGATTGGGACAGTTTGCCTTCTTTCCAGGTCTGTTGGTTGCTAATTGTTTTGTTGAGGTATCAGCAGGATAGTAAAGTACAGTGATTACTAATAGATTCGTTGTTTACAGAAAGAGAAGGAATAGGGGGAATATAGTACTGTAGCCACTAGAGATTTCTTCTAGCTCCTAGAAGAAGCTTCCCTGGTACAATGCACAATTATTATTTTTTTTCTCAGATCTCACAGTACTGAAGGAAGCTGATTTAAAATAATAGGCTTGTAGGCCCCCATGTATAAGTGATACTTTACATGTAGCAATTGTGTTTCCTATTTTCCAGCATGTTTATTACAGGAGCTGTCATTCCATGTAAGGGAGCAGCAGGTTATTTTTTCTCCATCTCTGTCTCATTCAATCCCTATAACACCAACTATTTTACCATATCAATGCAAATTTGCCTCACCTTAGGGTGTCTGAAGCCTGCCTGACTGCAGACCTGCCTCTCAAGAGTCTTATCTTGGTGTCTTCAAGTTTTATGGCCTTGGGTTTCTTTGATCTAGTACTATGCCTTTAGATAGGGTACCTTCACTCAAAAAGCTTCTAGTCGTGTGGCCCAATATACTAGAATAGAGGACAAGTTGTTTTGAACTCTCTCACCTCTTATTACCCATGTTGTATACGTAGGCTTTATCTCTGAAATTGTGCCAGAAATGGAATCTCAGTTATGTTGTGTTCTGTGATAAGCTGTGGGAGGGTGTGTTGTGGGTTTTGTGATTTTCTTTTTCTTTTAATTTAAATGTCTGCTTAAATCCCTGCAAATCAGAAATACAGTGTTTATCCTCAGAACTCAGCAGGGGGGAAACACCAAATATTATTTTTAGCCTTTCAAGAATTTGCATTAGTGTAACATCTAACCTGTGACATTTCAATAAAAAGGGAAAGCAAGGTAATGAAAATAATTCAGCCACGTACCATATATCAGAGCTCAGAAATGGTATCAGAAGACTGAAAGCTGTAAGAAATCTGTTATACCTCAGTCTCTGCAGCAAATGATTTGTTGGTTATATAGTATAAAATGCCAGCCTGTAAGTTTTGTCAAGAAAAGTGAAGAGTTCATGGTACAGTTAATTCCCTAAATGAGAAGTCTGTGCTGTGCATCCCAGAATATGGTGTGTGACCAGCCCAAGAGCAAAGAGTTGGGAAGCTGTTGTGGGCATGTACTCATTTAGGCATTACTCAGTGCCCTTCTGGTATGGCGCAGACAAAGGTGAAGTGACTTACAAACCCAGGAATAGACTCTGGTATGTTGCAATTTGTTTCCCAGCTACAGCTGAATCCCATGCAAATGTGCCCTACTCTCAGGGAAAGCCCCTAGCTTCCTCGAACCTAGTCTTTTCTGGAGAGAGGGAGGAAGGGGTAAGAGTTGTGTCTTTTGTCCTATGCTTTTCTCAAAGGCTGCTTTCCTGGTGTTTCTTATAATAGAAGTCTTTTTCCATTGCATAGATAAGGACCTCGATTTCATATCCATCTAAATTCAAAGTTTTCCTGTTGTAAAAACAGTAGGCTTCAGTTCTCAGGGCTTCTTCTTTTCCCCGTATACCCTGACAGTCTTTTCTTTGTGAGATCTGCATCTCTGGGTCCAGACTGCCCTGAGCTCAATGGACACAAGCTGGTTCTCACCCAGGAGCTCTGTAGCCATATTAACACAGTGCTGTGCTGAACAAATGATGATGGGCATAGCCCTGGCTTGTACGCTGCTGTGCCCCAGCACAGCCCTGTTGCTTCTGAATCAGACTGGCTCACATCCAAAGGATCAGTCTTAAATGTGCTGTAAATGTCCTGTATTTGGATATTCTGGTCGTGTACTTGTACCTGTACCGGTCTCTGCTGCTATAAAATCTAAATCTTTTTTCTCAAAATTATCATTCATGGTCCAACTACTGTCTTTATTAACAAACCCATTTTTTTCAAGACTGTTTGAGATATAAGGCATACTGAATAGTTAGTATTTTAGGGATAGACGCACACTCAAATAAAACTTGAGCTTCTTCAATCAGCGTTCTGCAAGGTCTGAATTTGTAAAAATGCATTAGATCCATGTTTATGAAGAGCTTTGAGGTAACAAAAGAGCATTCAAACAGTAAAATTCAGTTATCCAAACATGATGTATCACAAAATCAACTAGACTGGAAAAGGCCTCTGAGATTATCAAGTTCAACCTTTGACCTAACCTTGCCTACTAAATCATGGCCCTAAATGCTGCGGTCTTGAATGGGAAACAGGAAGCGGAGGACACAGACTCCACGGGGGTGTGGGGAGAGAAAAAAGGGGTCTTTTTATTGAAATGATGACTGGCTTATATAGGATCAGTAGGGAAGGTTCTGGAATGGAGTGGAACTTAGGAAGGGTTTAGGGGAAAACCTCAGAGGGGTTTGCAATACAAGGTAAAAATCTCCAAAACTGGGAATACAAGGGCAGGTATATACACCACGTATGGAAATGCTACCCTGCTGCACACAGGGACCAATCAGGGGTGGGTTACAAGCCATGAGTGATAGAAAATTCCAGCAGGGAAACACAGTGAAACAAAGGGAAAACACAGAATGATAAAATCCTCAAACTTGGTACAGACCTCAACTACAAACAGTCTTAAACATACCAAGGGTCCATATAAAGAGCAAGCAGCTCTCAGAGCTCAGGCAGTCACAGATCTGTGCTGCCTTCCACAGCTAATCTCTTTCCTCTCCTCCAACAAAATGCCACATGCAGCCTCTTCTTAAATACCTCCAGGGACAATGAATCCACCACCTCCCTGGGCAGCCTATTCCAATGTCTGGTCACTGTTTCTGTAACGAATTTCTTCCTAATGTCTAACCTAAACCTGCTCTGGCACAGCTTAAGACTGTACCTTCTTGTCCTGTTTCTAGTTGCCTGGGAGAAGAGACCGATCTCCACCTGGTTACAGCCTCCTTTCAGGTAGTTGTAGAGAGCGATAAGGTCACCCTTGAGCCTCTTCTCCAGACTAAACAACCCCACCTCCCTCAGCCTCTCCTCAGAGCACTTGTGCTCAAGTCCCTTCACCAGCTTCATTGCTCTTCTCTGGACCTGCTCCAGCACCTCAATATCTTTCCTGAACTGAGGGCCCAAATCCCTTCGTCCAGATCAGTAAAGATATTAACAGGACTGGGCCCAACACTGATCCCTGCAGGACACCACTGGTGATTGGCTGCCAACTGGATGCAGCACCATTCATCACCACTCTGTGGGCCCGGCCATCCAATCAGTTTTTAACCCAGCAGAGAGTGTACCTGTCCAAGCCCTGGGCTGCCAGCTTTTCCAGGAGTGTGCTATGGGAGACGGTGTCAAAGGCTTTGCTGAAATCCAGATAGACTACTTGTACAGCCTTCTTTCTCCTCATCCCCCAAGCAGGTCACCTGGTCATAAAAGGAGATCAGGCAGGCCAAGGAGGACCTGCCTGTCCTAAATCAGTGCTGGCTGAGTCTGATTCTCTGTACATCCTGTAGGTGCCGTGTGATGGCACTCAGGATGATCTGTTCCATAGCTTTGCTGGGTACTGAGGTCAGGCTGACATACCTGTAGTTTCCCAGGTCTTTCTTCCAGCCCTTCCTGTGAATGGGCATCACATCAGCCAACTTCCAGTTATCTGGGACCTCCCTGGTGAGCCAGGGTTGATGATAAATGGAGAGCAGCTTGGCCTGAATAGGCCAAAGTCTGCCCTCTGGAAATCCAGGGTAGCGGTTTTGTTGATGCTTTCCTGCTTCCTGCACAATCAGGGAATGACTTTTCCAGAGAGTGATTCAAAGCAGGAGCCCAATTTGAAGGAACAATTAATGTGAAAACAAAAAATAGGTAATCATTCCTTTTCCTTCAGAAGTCAAAAGTGCATTCTTTTAGCCTGTATTATTTTAGTGTACATCAGAGTCTGCTAAATTCAAATGGTTAGAGAATCATGAGTATTAAAATCTGCACTCCATAGAATTAATAGTGGGCTTCGGTGAAAGCTCAAGGTTTGAAGATGGGCAGTAAAATAGGATGAATGTAGCAGGTTATTACCATCGTGGTTATAAAGAATGGTGGACGTTGGGAGTTCTGACTGTATCCTTATTTACTGGAAACATGGATGAAATGTGATGGAAATAGATTTGTGAGGTACAGCAAAACCAGGGAAGCTATCTTGTCTGTGCATTCACAGATTCTAATTTCTTATGCTGTTTTGTTATGAAAACAGCATGGTAGAATCAAATGGTGAAAGGTCGTGGTACTGCACACAGGGATATAATTGACAGGGAATATAGTGAACCCAACATTTGCTTTGAGTTTCCCAGTATTTGTATAGTAATGCTTTTTATTTGTTTGCTTGTTTTCTTTAAGTGATAGAAACCACCTTCTAAAAGAAGCAGAGATATTACACAAAGCCAGATTTAGTTACATTCTGCCAATTTTGGGAATTTGCAACGAGCCTGAATTTGTGGGGATAGTAACAGAATACATGACAAATGGGTCATTAAACCAGCTATTACATGGGGTAAGTGCACTTACAGTCTTTAAATAGATACGTGGTTGCTTCAAAGAGATTTTAATTTCCATACTTAATTAGTATAGTAAAGTGTATTATTAATAATATTTCACATTAAAAGACAGTCATTATCATTAGTAGATTTTGGTGCTGAGGTAGACTTTTCTGTATCTAAAAAAGACAACTAAACTCAGTAGACTTAAGTTTTATTGAACTTTTTCCTTTAACATCATGACCTATAACTACCTTTGTATATACACTTTAAAAACTTCTGTTGTTCTCTAGTTAGGTGCTCAAGTACTTATGTGTACTTCAGCTGGGGTTTCAGAGTTACTGCTAATATAAATATTGAGACTTTTACCCCAAATTTGGGTATTTCTAAAAAATAAACTGAAGATTTTTACTTTAGTCAACAGAAACCAAATATTGGTAATCTAAACAGATATGAATATTTCTACCTGATCTTATTCTTGAGTACATTCTCCTATGCTGAACTCTCAGCTGCTCCCATTAGCTTGGCCTGAATATACAGTTAATACTGTAAAGCTACTGAAGTTGTCTCAACAGCTCCACCTCTGCACCTGTAATCAATTCATATCTCGTGTGTTAGAGAGCTCATCTGTGGGTTTTTCATAGAGGCATTACTGTCAATATAATTTGTAAGAGTTCAGTTAAGTTTTACTACCTTTTTCTTTATGTATTAATGTTTATAAAGGTAGTATTTTGGGCTTAGTTTTAACATAGCTTTTTTTCCCCAGTGTCAGCTAAACGTATGATTCTTGGCTTCATTCATGTAGCATTCATAATGTGTGGGTGAAAGTTTCATGCAGAAGTTCATCTGTAATTCATATATCCACATGAATGAGTAATGCTCTATATCATGTATAGCAGTCATGAACTATTATGTGAGTGCCAGGGGATGGAAACAACACTGCATGATTATTATTCATACATTTGTTTTAACAACTAATCAGTCTTAATGCTCCATTACAGTTTTTTAAGGAGTTCATGTAATGTATGCTTTAAAAATATTGCTGTTTGCCCAAGTCACTTTCTTTTTCTTATAAAATAAGTCTTTGTGTTGTGCTGTTAGATCAGAACAGAGGATTATATTCCAGTTTCATGATTTTATCTTGGCAGAAAGATGTATATCCTGACATTCCCTGGTGCCTGAGATTCCGCATTCTTTACGAAATTGCTTTGGGAGTAAACTATTTGCACAACATGAACCCTCCACTGCTGCACCATGACTTAAAAACTCAAAACATTTTGCTGGATGATGAGTTTCATGTTAAGGTAGAGTTATTTAATTCTTATGTTCTTTAGCATCTAGAATGAGTGAAAGTGTTTTAATTAGTTTAGAAGATGAAGAGTGAGATTGTGGCTATACAGAGAGGATGTGATTGTATGCCAGATTTTTTTCTTCTATCCCTGCAGACAGAACTTTTGAGTTTTTCTTTTTGAAAAACTGCATTGTTCAAGTGTAGATTTTATCCATCTGAAAAGACTAAAAGGACAAAACTTGGGTTGTTTCTGCTATAGCAGAAGCTGATACTCAATATTAGTGACGCTCTTGTATGTCAGCCTTCCAAGGGTAACTATGTCTGGCCCTTTCTGAAGAGAAAATAGAAAGTGTTTCTGTCTGAGATGCTAGACAAGTTACTTTTGGAAGACCATAGGTCAAATTCAAATGTTCACACCCCATTTGATATTTATCATGCAATATGTACATATCTATTCTGTTAGTGTAGTATAAGAACATGTAAAACATAACCACAAAACTGAAACATGTTGGAAGATGGCTTTTGTGAAACTCCTTAGAGCAAGCAAACATACACAGAGAAGTACAGGAATTTAAAACTTTAATTCTGCCTTTTAAAATACCACTGCCGTGATATGAAAAATAGACTAAACGTACTTGTGACAAAATGGTTAGGTGCTTTCATAACTGCAAGAGTTGGGTTTGTTGTTTCTTCTTTGTTTGTTTCTTTTTTTTAAATCCTCTGGTTTTATAATTGATAGAATATATTATTCAAGTAAATGGAAATAAGAGATATTTTTCACTGAATTTACACTTGAATGGGGATTGTTCCAGTTGTTACCATGAGATGAATCTCTTTGTGAGTCCTTTGAGCAAAGATCAAAGATCCAGTGCTGATTTCTTCTTTCTCCATTGCACAGAATTTTTTCTTGGCAGCAAAGTGCCTCACGTGGCTTTGTCTCCACTCACACGCTCAGCAGGTCATACCTACTCCCACTCAGTTGTGCTGGTATTGCCATTTCTCAAGCTTCCTGATAAACCTGATCAGGGAACTAGTCCAAGTAATTTTTTATCCACTCGTTTTTTAATCCCTAACAGCATTGGTGTGGTCTGGTGCCCTGCTTGATTGCATCTGAATGGTTGTTTTGCTGGAGCAATTGAAAGGAAGAGCTGAACTGTTGCACAGCTTTGCTGCTTCCTGTAAGGAGTGTCCTTAGGGTTCTAAGTGTCTTTTTGAGGTGAAGCAAGATTCTTTAAATTAATACAGCTGACAGGAAATGCTAGGAATGTTATGCTTGCCAAATAGAACTATTGATGTACAAAAGTAACACCATTCATAGAGTGCTGCTGACTGTCCCTGATCTACTGAATGAGTAAGAGTTAAGGCAAATTACAGTAAGGAAGGCTTGATGAAGATGAGTTGTAGAGAAAAAAGGTTACTTTTCATTGGGTATTTTCACTGTACACTCTTCAGAAAGCTTGTTTCTGTAATCTTAGTTGCCATAGTGCTTGCACAAGCACATTTGTTGAAAATGTTTTTGCTCTTGTGCAAATGCTAGACAAGTGCAGAGCTGGTAGCTGTCTGCTTATCTTTCTCCCTTGTATGCCAGACACTGTAGCTCAGCCATCTGGTGTATTGTGCTGGCTGTTTGTCTCCCTACCCATAACCTAGTCTAGTGTCTTGCACCCTGGCTCATGGCTGTCTGGGGATGTAAACTGAAGTCAGTTAATTCTTTATATAGATGTACTGTAACTGTAGAAAGGGAACAGGCCCCAGAGTGCACAGTAAAGAAAACATTCAGCAGCTTTTGGCAGAACAGAATTTCAGAATATCAAATTTATTAATTCAGGATTAATATTTCATAGTTATGTGAGTGAGGTGAAGGGCCCTAAAATTTTTCTGTGAGAGGAACTGCCTTGGGATATTGGCAAGCTAAGCTACATAGAGCTACTATGGTGTATACTAAACTTGTGCTTTCTTCGTAACCAGGGAGCTAGAAGTAATCAGTGATTTTTTGTTTGCTTTTTTTCAACATAAGAAAGTGATCTTCTTCATAAGGGACAGATTTCTACACCAGATTCCCCAGCCATAGAGTACAAGTACATGTGTCCTTCCCTAAAAGAACAGGATAGGGCAGTGCTATAGGAATAGCATGAGTCATGACCTGGAATGCTTTATGAAGTGGAGTTGATGTTTCCTGTTGCTAGAGGAACCACATACTTCTTGTGTGTCAGGTTAAGGACTTTGAGTTACCCCTTCTTCTGGGCATACTTCAAGAATTTCTAACAATTATCAGCAGAGACATCCAGTTTTTCTTCTCAGAACAACTGATTTGACCTTTCCAGATTGCAGATTTTGGCATGTCCAAATGGCGTGTCATATCCATGTCGCAATCACGAAGTGAATCCTCTTTGCCGGAAGGAGGGACAATTATCTACATGCCACCTGAGGATTACAACCCCAGTCAGAAAACCCGGGCAAGTGTGAAACATGATATCTACAGGTAACTTATGTTGTTCTCAAGTGCTCTTTGAAATTTGAATTCAAATTTGGTTTTCTGAGCCTAGATTTTAACATATTCCCAGCAGTTTTATTATTTTCACCAGTAGTAGTACCACAGGTATATAGGCAAACTGAATTAGGAAATAAAAAATTGAGTGACTCATTTCTTTACACTGTGACAAGTCTAATGCTCCAGAAATTAAGCTGGGACTACAGAAGCAGGTAGAGGGGACTGGTTTCTCTAAATGAGTGTACACATAGAGACAACACAGGGAAGGAAAAAAGCCATTCACACCACTAATTCAATGCACCTACTCTTGTAATTTGTGCAGATCAATTAACCTAATTGCAGAATGTACTCAGTGGAAAGAAGAGAATGTATTTTTGGAAAGGGAGTAGGAAAAAACAGGGTAGTGGGGTTGGAGGATGTATTTAGAGGGATCTCCTCAATAAATAAATTACTTTGTGAATGTTCATGTAGTTTTGCATTGGTCAGTTCTGAGTAGAAGTGACAGAATAGTAAGTAGAGTGGTGTTGGCCCATATAACAAAACACAATTGCTCTGATGATGTTAGGGTTACAGTTAGCTAGTCTGAAATGGTTTGAAGAGTTCATAGATTACTTGAAGGATTTGGGGAGGGAGTTGTGTAGATGGAGATTGAGGAGGCATGAAGAGGCCAATCACTGTGACAAAGTCCATCTCTCTACTGCATTCTACTACCTTAACCTTCAGCAATCTTTGATAGGATTGTATCTTGATGAGAGATGACTCGTTCTTCAAGAGCGTCTTAATGAGAGGGAGACCACTATTTAACTTCATTACGCCTTACCCTTAAGGGGCACACAAAGTTCCTTGATATTCCCATCCAAAGAATACAGATGGCAACATACCTGCTCTCCTCACCCTTTGATGAGAAAATACAGACTAGGAAAACATTGAAAAGGGAAAATGGTATATTATGGGGGGAAAAAAGTGTGACTGGCATCTTAGTGAGTGGAGATGAGGAAGACAGATGTTTGTTAGAAAAGAAAGATGTGCAAAGGAATAACAACCAAATGGGAGAAAATAAGAAAGACCACATCAGCAGAAGGGCATAGAAAACTGATAAATTAGGAAGGAATGAGATCATGTGAGAAGAAAGAAAAGAAACTGAGACAACATCAGAAAGAAGGATGACAGTTCAAGGCAGGAAGACGTGAAGGTGGAGAGAGAGTGAAGGGTGTCCAGAAAGGCCACACAGGAAGATCTGTGCTCATATAGTGGGTTGACCCTGGCTGGACACCAGGTACACACCAAAGGCACTCTCTCGCTCCCCTCTGCAACTGGACAGAGGAGAAGATATAACAAAGGGTTTATGAGTTGAGATAAGGACCAGGAGAAATCATTCACTGATGACCATCATGGGCAAAACAGACTCAAAGTGGGGATATTAATAAAATTTATTACTCACAAAGTCAGAGTAGTATAATGAGAAATAAATCTTGAAAACACCTTCCCCCACTTCCCTCTCTCTCCTTCCCAAGTTCTACCTTCTCCCCACCAGCTGCACAGGGAGATGGGGAATGGGGGTTACAGTCAGTTCATCACAGGTTGTTTCTGCTGCTGCTCAGGGAGAGGAGTCCTTCCCCTGCTCCCATGGCATTCCTCCCATGGGAGACAGTTCTTAAATATGTTGTCCCAGAGGCTTTACTATCAGTCCTGATTGTCTCAGCCTTGGCCGAAGTGGGTCTGGCCTGGAGCTGGCTGGCATTGGCTCTGCCAGACATGGAGAAAGCTTCTAGCAGCTTCTCACACCAGCCACCCCTGTATCCCCCCCACTACCAAAACCTGGCCACACAAACGCAATACAGCTCACTATCAGAAGGAAATGCTATAAAGCAGAAATAAGAAAGGAAAAGAGGAACAGTGTAAAAGGGAATGCTGCAGTGTTGTAGAACTGAGAAAATAATCTTTAATTGTAGAGAGATTCCAAACTGAATGAAAGGCTGGATGTCTAATGGACCACAGCTGAATGTTGTTGAGTTATCGAAGCTAATTTGTGGGGATCTTTTTTGTAGAAGCAAATTGTTTAAACAACAATCAAGCAGCATTAACTTTTACAAAAGGGACTATGCCAAAAATATCAGCTTGCATAAATTTATCAGGAATGCATCAAAAGCAGACTTTCTAACAGGGAGGACTGCTTTTATTAAGAGTTATGTGAATAAATTTTATCACTGATGAATGTTAAAATATGAACAGAATAAGTGGTTAGGAAAATTCAATTTCTCTGATTGATTTTAACCATCAGTCATTTCTTTCTTAATTTTTTTGATCCTTCCTAATTAGTAGCTGTCAAATGATACAGTGCTTAAAGGCAGTTACATGTATGCAAAATTTGCTATTTCTTAGTGATGTCAGAAAGAAACTCATTACATTCGCACCAAGAGTGTGAAGCAAACCTTAAGAGCAGTTGGTCATGGTGATTATTATCTGGAACAATACTGTGACAATGCTTATAAAGACTTGGCCTGAAAGCATGGAAATACACACTTGTCAGCACTTTGCATTTTCCCTGAAGTTATGGAAGCACTGAAGCTTTAGCCTGGATTGTCTTTTCTAAGTCTGGGTAGTGGAACTAAATAATTGAGTACAATGGTGGGATTAATATTAGGACCTTTTGGCATAAATCATGGAATAGACCTTCATTCAGATGTGCCAAATTATGCCAAGAGAAAATTGGAGAGCTTCACGTAGTCATAGCTTCGATAAAATTCGTTTGTGCTGTGCATCTCAAAAAAGGACTGGTAATTAAATGCTCAATTTAAATGAAATAATCTAAACTTAATCAAATTACAAAGTTGTTTAAAGTTACCTTTTTTAATGTATCCTGATGGCTGAATAGAATGACTAGTCTACTAAAGGTGGAGCAAGTTTGTATTCACTGAACCACTTCACATTCCTATTGATGTGAATGGAATAAAAAGTTTTGAGTAAACAGATGTATGTTTAGTCTCAGAGCAATAGTTCAGAGTGGAGTTACCAAGAGGCTCTTTTGGAAAGTGAATGCTGTGT
Organism: Scytalopus superciliaris; assembly: GCA_013400415.1. NCBI lineage: Eukaryota > Metazoa > Chordata > Aves > Passeriformes > Rhinocryptidae > Scytalopus > Scytalopus superciliaris. The sequence goes on from VXBX01002561.1 coordinate 108,277, forward strand.
GTGACATCTCTTCCTATAGAGAAGATTGCAGGGGCTGAAAGCATATATATATGGGAGGGGAAGCTGAGTGTGCATCCTGAGTGGAAATGCATATCTTACCTGTCTCTCAGATATTATGTTGGGATAGAGGTGTGGGTCAGAGTCATCCTCCCTGCTAATACCTGGCTTCCCTTGGGAATGTCGGAGTGTCAGTCTGTACTGGGGTGGTGCCACAGGATTGCAGCTAGCAAAGAACATCTCTAGGGCTCGCTTTAATTTACCTGCTGAGATTTAAACTGCATGTCCACAATTCAGAACAGCTGACTAGAGTGAAGTTAATACAGATTTGGAATAGGAGTTTATGTGCCATGTACCTTTTCTGTACTTAGTATTATTAACTAGTTCTAGTTAAAGTCACTGGTTAAAACTCCTAATTTTCATCTATTCAGTCATCACTGTAGTTAGCTATAGTCAGTCCCGTGTGTGTTCACAGGACCGTATTACCAAAATGTTTCAAACAAAATGTAAAGCTGAGCACACTGTGTTATTAAGTATTGGCAATCTAAAATAACATCTTCTATACTTTTTACACTTTAAACAGTTATGCAATTATCATGTGGGAAGTGATGTCAAGGAAACGACCTTTTGAAGGTAAGGCCATGTCTTCCTTTAATTTATTTTTCCTGCCTTATGTAAAGGTTAAGCCTGAGACTTGGGTACCAGGGGTCTTCATTTTAGAGGTTACTTTTTAATGATTCAACTTGTAAGCTTGTTGAAGAACATTTTGAGATACTTTTCAAATTAGACTCTTTTTTGGAAAGTTTGGGTTTTTTTAATTACAGTGTTGTTTTAAAAATTAAAAATACATTATTTATTTAAAAAGAAACATAAGGTTATTTTGGTGAACTATGGAATACTATATTTTGGTGACCTTTGGAATACTATATCTGCAAAATAAATTATTCCTCCTATAGTAAGCTATTTATGTTGCATATATTTCTAATGACTGCACAATGTCTGTTTTGACAGAAGTTATAAACCCCTTGCAGATAATGTATAGTGTGTCACAAGGACAGCGACTAGACTTAACTGAAGAAAGTTTATCAATGGACATTCCTCATCGAATGCTTGTCATAAGGCTGATGGAAAGTGGATGGGCACAAAACCCAGATGAAAGACCATCGTTCTTAAGTAAGTTTACCTTGTATAATGAGAAAATATTTTTAAATTCTCAGATTTCTGTTAGAGATGTTACTTACAGAGCAAGGTTATAGTTGCAATGGAGAAGTGTTAAACATGTGAAGAGATATACATGCTCAGTCGTATTGCTTATAGGAGGGTGCTTGGCTGCTTCCACCACATCTGTAAACAAACTTTTGTGAATGGAATTATGTGTGTGCCATAAAACTATGTTGATTGTTGAAGTCTTTTGGATTTACCATCTCTTAATTTAATTGTAAAAAAGCAGCGTGTTTTGTTTAACTACTTGTGTTTGGGGTGGTTTTGGTTATTGTTGAAGAGAATTTTGGTTTTTTTAAGGTGGGGGAGGTGATGTATAGAATGAGTACTGTGGGATTTGTGGGCAAGCTGGCAAACAGCAACAAACCACTGCACATCAGATAAGCTGTAGTGACTTCATCTTCTGTTTGCATCTCAGTATAAATCTTTTTCACTGAGACTTTATCTTTGATTCTTTCCTCTATTGAGCAAGAATTTAAATTTCTATCTTTTCTGTGTTTAGTTTTTTGTCCATGAAACCAAATACAGCTACTTTCAGCCTTTTTTTACAGTGGATTGCAGAATTTAGAAAATAAGACTGAAGTGCAAGCTTGCAGAGATTAGAGTGTGATCTGGAAAAGTTTTGGTTTTATTTCTGCAAGCCTGTGTCTGAATTTAACCAGCACACTTGCATAAAGGTAATTCCATCAAAATTGGCAGAAAGGGATTATCTATTTTCAGCTGTCAAACTTGCTTCTGCGAGTGTTGCTGTGGTCACATGTCAGGGTGGTGAACAGTGGTTCCTGCAGCTGCCTCTCTGTGCTTGTTTAAATTGCATGGGCTTTAAAAATTTCCACCCTCCTGCTTTAGAAAATGTAATCCTAATTCAGCATGGAGAGCTGTCACCTTGGAGAGACTAAAATGTAGAATAAGAGAGTTTCTGAAATTATTCAAATGTAGAACAGTACAGAGATCTCTGGCTCAATGATGCAGTGACTGAAACCTCAAATACCAGGGTTTTTTTAGTTGGCTCTAGTGCCTTCTGCTTTTAGGGTTTGATTTGGAGTTTGGCGGAGGCAGGGGGAATGGTTGGTTGGTTGGTTGGTTGGTTGGGGTTTTTTAATGTTATGAGTCGAGAGGTCCACAACAGTGTTTCATTTGCATGTTTGATCAACACAAGTTTGTTTATTATTTTGCAAGTGTTTATAGACATGCTTCCTTTGAGTTGGAAAGTGTTAGAAAATTGCTACTCATATAGCATAGAAAACGTTCATAACTTTGGGTTTTTGCATGAGTTTGGCAGAGGGCAAAATGGGAAACATCCAAACACATACAGCATCTTCACATTGAATTTACAGTCCAAAAAATTAATTACATTACTTTTTTTTTGAGGCATTTTCATTTTTTCCTTAAGAACATTTTTAAATGTCAGGTTATGTTGGAGTGAATCTGATTTGTGTGGAAATTTGTAGATGTATTTTTTGTTTTTTCAAGCAACCAAATGTATATATTTACAATATTTTCTAAAATCAAAAAGAATGAAGGGGTAATTGCCTGGGTTATGTACTACAGCATGACGTTACTTGGGTTCTGTTATTAGTGCCATGTCTATAGTAAGATGGTCTTTGAAAAAAAACATGCACTGGTTTTCCCTCTACTTTACTATCATAAAAAGAAAGAGGAAGTTGCAAAACTATTTGAAAATTAAGGGAAGTAAAGCTTGCTGATCGGAAAATTTTGCAATTACCATAGCACAGGGACACAGACACACAAAGACACTCGAACCCTCTTTTTGTTAAATAAGCTTTAAATAGAAAAGCTCAGCTAACCTATTTATCCCTCTTATAAAGAGGGGATAAAGACTGCTTATCACCATCTCTCCATATGTACTTGGAGTGTGTACCTACACTTTAATTATAGTGAAAATTGTAATCAAGAAAAATTAACAATACTAGTATACAGTGTGAAAAATGATATGCCAAACCTTTAAGACTCTGGTTTAGCTAATACATTCAATACTGGGATTCTTATTTTCTTGTATGTCTTGAAGATGCTAGTGGAAAAAAGTTAATATGGAAGAATAGTGGTAAAATTATGGTAAAAAGTAAAAATAGATTAACAAGGATGCAGTGTGACAAGTTGCTAGTATGGTAAATGAGTTCTGCTAAATCAGTGGAGTTCATAGAAATGCAGTACAATTGTGATACACTATCATGCTTTCCTGAGCTTTTGCTGTATTTTAGCACAGTTTCAAAGATGTTTTTATAATATAGTCATCTTAAACTTTGAAATATTTAGCATTATGAACTTACAGAAGCAAGGGAGCGTAGCACGGATGGTCATTTCCTTACTGGACTGTCCTATGCCCCCCCTGTGTGAGCAGAAGATTTTAGCTTCTCATCTTGCTGCATTTGGTGAGAATGAGGACAGTATCATTTGGTTTCACTGGATGTGATAGGTCAGTGCCTTGACTGCCCCATCTTCTCTGGCCCTGCCTCACAGCATGTATTCTGGATAGTACTGTGTTGGGGGTGTGTTTATTTTCCTTGTATAAATCTTTAACACCTCTGCTGGAGTGGGAAGACACCAAACCCACTCTGAGGTTTTATGTTTGATCCCATTCAGCTAATCAGCTTGATGGGTCTACTTTGAAACATGGCAAACTCACCAATCTGTCTGTTCCAGGAATGTTGGATTTGCAGCACAGTCCTGGATCTCTTTTGGTACAGAGTGATAAAGTAGCCAGATCAGGATGGGGTTTATTTTGCTGGTGTGAACTGTTTTAACAGGTGAAAGCAAGAAACTTCTTTTTAGCAGTGTACGTGGTGTGGTATTTGTCGCTAGACAAATTATTTTTGCTTTCATAAAATGACAACTTGATTTCCACTTCAAACCATTCACAAAGTACTCTGTTTAGAATGTTTAATAGATCTTGAGCCAGTTGTGCGGACATTTGAAGAAATAGCTATGCTGGAAGCAGTACTTCTGTTAAAGAGATCAAAGGTAAGTAGCTTTTGTTAGTAGTCTTGAGTTGGTCAAGTAAATTGGTAACTTTTGCTTGCTAAAAGAAATGCAATCTCTTTTGTCACTAATCTTGTGTCTGGTTGAAGCATGTGTTTGTACAAAGCTGTTGTCTTATAGCAGAAATTTAAAACGGGTAAATATGTCTCTTCCAGTCACTATATGAATCACAATGCATTTACAAAAGTGGAAAGAAAGCAAATGTGGAGCCATTATCTCTAAATATACCTCTGAATCCCCTAAAGGTAAATATTTTACATGTTGCATTTAGTATGTCAGCATCTTGAGAGCTTGAAGGAAGGTTAACCTAGTTAGGGGGAGTGGTTCTGCACTTTACTTTCCTGTGCAGTCAGGAAAGGCATAAAATTCATTAGTTGAGCCAGAGTGTAACAAATGCATAGCCATATAGGAAAGATGGTAAAAGGTGGGTTTGCAGAAATAAGAAGGGCATCTCAGTACGGGAAAGCTCCAAATATGGCATGAAGCTGTGTCAGGGGTGTTTGGATTGGATATTGGGAAAAGTTTTTTCACCCATAGAGTGACTGAGCACTGGAACAGGCTGCCCAGGGAAGTGGTCACAGCACCAAACCTGACAGAGTTCAAGGGTTTGGACAATGCTTTCAGGCACATGGTGTGATGTTTGGGGCTGTCCTGTGTAGGGCCAGGTGTTGGGCTTTGATCAACCTGATAGGTCCCTTCCAACTTTGGATTTTCTATGATTCTATGCTCCCCTCAAGGAGGAATGCAGCACACAATGTCTGCCATTTGTAAGAGATTGTCTACAACTCCCTTACACCTCTACAGAGCTTGCTTACATAGGGTCATACAGATTCTCATTTATATTTTGATTCTTAATGCTGCTGCTTTTGATTCTTACTAGTATTTAAACCTGTATATAAAATTGTTGTCAGCTTTGGGAAAACTCAAGTATTAGGATTATATAATTTCTTCAGATTTACTGTATTTTAATTGTGCTATTGGGCATCTAGATAGCAAGGAAAACACAGGGATGGGAAAGTTCTCTGTTAAAAAATTGCAACTTTGTATTTATTTGATGTGCCTGTTCAATATACACCTGGATTTATTTCAGGAAACGTATTCTGGTTCCATACAATGTGATGCGCTTCCTCTTCGGAGCATCTCTCCAGATATATCAAAACTCAGGTCTATTCCCCAGTGTAATATCCTCTCGTCAGGTGAGATACTCTTGACTGTGTGTAAATTTAAATTGCCATTGCAGCTTTACATTTCCACTGTGCATTTTGCATAGCAGGAATTTTGGTCCCTGTTTATGTTAGAAAATAACGTGTTTTGTAAACTCAGTGCTTTGGGTAAAAAGAGTTTTTAAGCTCTAATTTTCTGTTCCTGTCACTTGAGAATCTCCACAGCTCCCAGCCTCAGGTTTCCTGTTAGTGTGGAGATGACATTTACTTGTCCCTTAAGACTCTTGGTGGTTTAGTTAACTACACATTTTGAGACATTCTTGAAGGTCAAAGTTTCCAGTGCAGCCCAACCTCTAGACAATTTTTAATTCAATCAATAAAAGTGGTTTTAATAGATTGCCTTCAAAAGTATCTGCACAGACCTTTTGTAGCTGTCCTCTTTTCTGACTAAAAGTGGGCTAAAATTCACTGAGATAATTCAATTTTGAAGTTTTGCTGACATGAGAAGCCAGAAAAATGCAATGGGACCTGGGTGGAATAGCAGTATATTGTGAAACTAAAACTGCATTTAAGTTCCCTTGATGGAATGCAAACATATTTCAAAAGAATGGAGTATCCTCTGGCTTTACAGGGATCAGTAATGTGAAAGCAGACAAAAAATTGACTTCACTGATACAAAGTAAGGAGGTCAAAAAGTGTGCTGAGCTCTGCAAAATCAGAGAACACTTTGCTAGAGGTAGAGCACAGGCAGTTTCTTTTTCAGCTCCTGTTGAAACATGTTCACAATTTTGAACTTCTACTCAGTGTAGTAGAACAATATGAATACAGTAGGAATTCCAAGGGAAATAAATTACAGGAGGCTTGGGGACTTGGAATTACTGCAGAAAATGGCAGAAAGCAAGTGCAGAATATTTTAGTTGTACCTCAGATGAAGCATTTATCTATACACATAGCATAAAAATCTCAGAAATTATGAATAACTCATAGTTACCTGGCTTAATAAGAATGCCATGATAAATTTTAGAACACAGAATATTAGTTTGAAATGAACATAGACTATAAATGTAATCACATAAGATAATGATAAATGTCAACCATTCTTGCTGCTGGTTCCTGCTAAAAATTGCTGTGTCTGCCTGTGGAGGTCATTGATGAAAATTTGTTGATATAATTAATCTGATTGTTTAGTTGGTGGTCCTTTTATATGAGTCATTGCTTAGACTTCGTTGTGCTTATGTATAGGTACCATAAAGCTTGTGAAAATGGTGTCTGCAAAACACTGCAGAAGTGTTTGTTATTACTTTGCCAATATCTGAATCAGGCAGTGGTGTAATGAAAAGTAATACTGGCATTCCTCTTACTCTTTAAATTCAGATGCATTTGTTTCAGGTGAAAAATCTGAAACTTGCCTGGTAGCTTTTAGGAAGAGAGGAGTTTCGCATGGTACCAAGGCAAAAGTTAATGACTGCAGATTTTAGTTGAGATTTTTTTTCCACCAGTACAATTCAAATACTTTTTCAGAAACTTGCTTTTTCAGAGTTAATACTTGTCTTCTTTTTTCATGTTTCCTTCCCCCCCCCCCCCCTCT
>VXBX01002561.1:120660-175904 GCA_013400415.1 Scytalopus superciliaris
GCGGTGCGGGGTCCCGGCGGTGCGGGGTCCCGGCGGTGCGGGGTCCCGGCGGTGCGGGGTCCCGGCGGTGCGGGCGCGGAGCATCCCCGGCACGGGAAGGGAAAGGGGACGGGGGTGGTTTCTCCTTTGGGGGATGGGGGGTGTTTTCCGCGAACTCCCTCTCTCGGCCGCTGGCTTCGGAGCGGGCAGTCACTGAGGTCTGAGTCAGCAGGGGGGAAAGGTGGGACACTCCTGCGAGCAGCGAGCGCAGGCTTGGGGGTGAAGGTAGAAACTCCACGCAATGCTGAGCTGGTCACAGCAATTCCAAGTGAGACAGCACAGGCAGCCCGGTCCCCGAGCAGGAAAAAAGGCAGCTACAAGCCAAAACTACCAGTNCAAAGAGAAGCCTAAAGTCAACGAGAACATTGTACTTGTCATCGGTGCTCTGCTCAGAGCCGATACATGAGAAAGGCAGCTGCTACAGCCTTTTACATTATTTGGTTGCAACCGCTTAAACTGTTCATGAAATCAGAGTAGGATGAGATCCAGATAGAGGCTATATGATGGCATCCTCAATGTCTTAGTTTAACAAGACAAATACCAGCCATGGAAGGCACGAACCTTCCTGGTATAGAAGGGAAAAAAGCCCTCCTCCCTCCAAGTTATTATAACTTCGAAATTAAGAGNAAAGGTGGGACACTCCTGCGAGCAGCGAGCGCAGGCTTGGGGGTGAAGGTAGAAACTCCACGCAATGCTGAGCTGGTCACAGCAATTCCAAGTGAGACAGCACAGGCAGCCCGGTCCCCGAGCAGGAAAAAAGGCAGCTACAAGCCAAAACTACCAGTCCTTTATTTGCCTCTGCTCCTTTCCCACAGACCTACCTCCCTTTGGGTGATCCAGTTGGTAAGCGAGTCTATTAGCTTTTCAGTTTAGCTCCTAGCTAGAGAGACAATTGAACCTTGCTACTTGTCTCTCCTAGCAGAAAAGGCTTGCTGCTTTTCCTTCAAAATTGTGCATTGCTATGGAGGAAATTCATTAAAGGGCTTAAACTCATAACAGTTAATACGTCTTTTACATTTCCTTGGTTAATGCTTCCCTTACTTTTGTCATCTGCCACAAATACTGCTCCTCTCGTGTGGCTGGCTCAAACTTCTAATTCAATTTTATTTTTAGTGTTTACATGATGAGCAGTAGTTGGGTGTATACAAGGAACAATCATGCACTGCCTTGCCCTGCCCTGCCAGGCTGGAAGTGAAGTGTGTGGGTCTCTCCTGCCAGCACCTGCCTTCACTTTTTATCTGAACGATGGCGCTAGCAGGTTCAGGCACAAATGGCACCACCTGAGAGGAAAAGGTAGGCTTTTTTTCTTTTTCAGCTTATTTCAGAAAGCCTTAGTAACTTTACCTATGTGACTTCAAAACTAATTTAAAAATTCCTAGTTTTAATTTGTGAGAATACAGCACAGGCAGATTATTTTTGCAAGCAGTCGTATTTCAATTTCTGCTGTCTAAAATTTGGTAAGTGATGGCTATTTCAAAACCTATGGAGATGTGAGATCTGCCCCATTTCAGTGGTCAAAGCTTCATTGTGGTCATTACTAATTGCCAACAGCTTACTTTTTTCAATGTCTTTATTATTTTGTGAACTGAATCACAAGAATACCGTGTATAGTTTATTGCATAGAAAAGGAGTGGTTTAAAATTCCTTTTAATAAAGTAAGTTTTTTGCACAAACTGGGAATTTGCCTTTTATCCTGCTTCTCTCTGGAGGCTGTAAAATTCAAACTAGATAGCTGAGACCAGGATCATGGTGCAGTGAAATGCTGTGCTTTTTCTAGCGCAGTACTAATGGTCTCTAGCAGGGAGAGACTGAGAAAAGCTGCCAGACATGCTAGTGGGTGTTTGGTGCCAGAACTGTGTGTTTCACTGCATGGCAAAGTTTAAGCCACATTTATTCATTACTAGTGGCACCTAAGGAAAGAGTTGTGTCATGGAAGGTGCCAAAGTAGCATTTCTTACATGCGTGTCCAAAATTCATCATGTATTAAGAGCTTTCCTGAACTGTGGGCTTAGTAACTATAAAGAACAGAGGCTTCTCTAGGAGTTTATCTTTAAAAAGTGCTATCTTCTTCTTGTAATAGGGTCTGCGTGATTTGCAAACTTTGTAATTTATTATTTTAAACTACGTGTAAGAAGGTAAAAGCAGTCCTGCTATATGTAAAAAGCCTTGGCTTGCCAGGTGGCATCTGATGTCTCATATCTGGGGATCTGCATCTTCTTCCATTCCTCAACTCATTGAAAGCAACCTCTGCCTTAGAGAGGACAGAACTTGGTCACAGCAAGGTACCATCCTTCCCTGCTCTGTGTGCCATGCGCAGGCTGGCAGACTGATCTGAATTTGTGATTTGTGCTCTGGGACCTTCTCAGTGCTGCTGCAACCTGTTTGCAGTCACTCACCTCTCTCTTCTGCAGCCTGCCAGTGACCCTGCCACAGCTTTTCTACCAGAGCCATAAGCTGCTCTGACCCAGAAGCCATGTGGATGGGTGGGGGAGCCTTCAGGAACAAGTGGGGTAGATCCCAAAGCTGTGCCAGGTGCTGCCAGGGCAACTGTGGTAGTTGCCTACCCTCCAGTCTCTTCGTAGTGGAGAGGAAACATTAGACATAAAAGATGAGGACCTACTGTAAGACATCCTGCTGCTTTCTAAAGTCTCCCTGCTGACTCTTACTTGGTGGTATGAACTAGCTTAGAGTCATTTAATAATTATAATAATAAATATGGCCTACAGAGTCACACATTTGTGACTTGCTGCTGCTGCAGTCACTGTGGGCTGCTCCTCTTCTTGTGCCATCACCCAGAGATGGCACAGCTGCAGTAAAAGTAATTTTCTATCCCCAGTCCTGTATATATCCACATCTGTAAGGCTATGAGTGTTCTAGCCAAAGCCCAGCCTTCCAAGAAAACTCTGAGACTACTCTATTCTTTCCTTGGACCCTGAGCCTCCCTCTATGAAGGGATAGAATCATAGGATAGTTTGGACTGTAAGGGACCTCTAAAGGTCACCTAGTCCAACACTTCTGCCATGATCGGAGACATCTTCAACTAGGTGTGGTTGCTCAGAGTCCTCTTCAATCTTACCTTGAATGTTTCCAGGGATTAGGCATTGAACACCACCTCTTGGGGCAATATAAACCTGCCCTCTCCCACATGTTAGATGTACAGAGATTTCCTTGAGTGAAATGGGAGAAGAGGCAGCCAAGATGGGACTTGAGGGATACACATGAAGGCATAAGGAGAATGGGTAGGCATGGGGAAAAGGAGGTAGAGGTTGTGTACCTGATCCACACAGAGTGGGAGAAGGATGTGTGGAGGTGACTGACATATGAGTCAACAAGAGCCAAAGTCTGACTCTTCTGTTGTTTCACAGTTGTTTTAACAGTATTTTGTACACTCATGACTTCTTCACAGGAATTCCTAATGTTTTTTTCAGTCCAAGGAAAAATGCTGCTGATGTTTCAGACTGTCAATAAAAGCTTTTCTCTGAGTCACAACAGCTAAGTGAAAGCCTTTCAAAATGTGCATGTAGAAATGTCTTTTCACATGTACAAGGGAGAAAATAGATACATAAGACTACACATATTATTTTGCATTTGTCAGCACTAGATTTCATATGCCACTTTAGCACCTAGTCACTTAGCAGCGGCTGTTCCTCATGTTCTGCTCCCATACCTGGAGTTAACATGGTTGGTAGAAGGTTCTTGATGTGGTCTGTGAGCTGTGTTCTGTCCTGCATCACCTTCATGGCAAAGTAAGTAAAGGTCTGATTTTACCAAGATGACACAAATGGTGGCCTTTGTCATTCAGACTCTTGCAGGTAGTGGTAGAGGGTGTTTGGCTGTGTGTTTACAATCGGGATTAAGCCTAAGTGCATCTGTTGTAGATGAGAACTGTAGGAGCCAGTGCTGGCTGAGCACTAAGGCACAGGGGGCAGAGGCAAGGAACAGGAGGAAGCAGAGGACTCAGCAGAGTGCAGCTGAGCTGTTTGTTGCAGCTGGGCAATGGTAAGACTGAAGAGGGCTCTGGAAATAATTGAAGTAGTCTTGTTTCCAGTGCAGAGTATAAAAAGCCTTCATAAGTAGTAATGGAAGTGTGGGCAAGAAAGCAGAGAGTGTCACAGGTTTATTCAGGCATGTATACCTCACTTTGTTGCTCCATAAGCAAATATGTGTGTATATGTAACTATAACAGAAGAATTGCTATGAGCAGTAAGTTGGTACAGGAGAGACCTTACTGCAGAAGTTCTTGTCAAATCCTGCAAGACTGTAAGAATGAATAAGAAAAACTTGTTACAAAGGCATTCACATCTTTACATTTTCCATCCTGCTTACTTAAAATACAGGAGTAAGTGTTTGGCAAAGGAACTAAATTTTGTGTGGACAGAAGAAATGTTCAAGAAATAAATGCTTTTCATGCACAGTTCACGCTTCATGATTGCTCAATAATGTTTTATGTGCTGTTCCTGTAAATCTGTGGCAAATGTCCAGTAGGACATAACCACAAGGGTCAGACCAATAGTAATATGGGATGCATTAATGAAGAAAACATTGTGTTTCATGTTCCAGCATGCAGCTTCTACAGAATTAAAACAAAGGCCTGAGGCTGGCTCAGGAGGGAAATATAAAGACAGTATAATAGTGGCATGATAAGAGAGTCCCTCAGCATAACACACAATCAGAAGAATAGTTTGGTGCCTGACATCAGAAATAGGACAAATTCAAGTTCAAATTTCAGAGTGAAAGTAATTATGCATTCTTGAAAATATACATTCTGGGGTTTAGGCTATAGGTTGTTAACATTGCCGTGGCAGAAGAAAAAGATTTCAAGATGACAGAGGCCCCAATTAAGGAACATGGCGTTCAGCCCCTCTGTTCTTCCAGCAAAGAACAACATTCCTACAAAACAATCCTGTTGCCAAAATATTTCTTGCTATATTATAATGTGTGTAACCACAGACTTCCACAGAGCTGGAGTTGTGCAATCTTTTCTGGCAGACTTAGAGAATTCCCATTCTTGATAAATAAAGCAGCTTGAAAGCTGTTTATTCAAAGTAATTGTCATACACCTGCTTTGAATATGATTTTAAGAAAGCACAACCATTTCTGTGTAAACTGTAAATGTGTCTTGGTCTGTCACAAAGAACATGTTTGTACAAGATGGTACTTTAAAGGGAAGAAATAGGAGCAGCACTGGTTTACAATAGAAAGATTTATGTTGTTTTTATTATTCCTTTGGATCACCATGGGTTACAGAATGGAATGTGCAACACGATGCAACGCTCCTGCTTCTTTTCTTATTGGACTACTGAGACTCACTGGAGGGACATCTGTGCTTGAATTCAATTATTTCACTTTCTTTCGCAACTTACTCATCCAGTCTGATGAAGTCCTGTTATCTGGTGCCTCAACTCCAGTGACTTAAGACTCGACCTGCTGGATCAGCTCCTTGCAGATGCCCTTTGGCATGTGAGTACAAATTTTTTGCCTTTCTACTGGCCATGTTCCTCATGGAAAACAAAAATCCCAGGTTAGTGCTCTTGCATTCATTAACTTTTTGCTCTGCCCAAAAGACTTTGTTTTCTGGATGTTTACTTGTTTCAGTAGATCTTGTGCTGTATACCGTACTTTGCAAAAGTACAGCACGGACAGGGCAACATACTGTTTCAAAAGACAAAGCTGAATACATTGGGTAAGTAATTTCTTGCTTATTTTATTCCTAGACATTTTTAAAGCTTAGTTAATTAAAATAAGATTGTAACACCAGATCAGCCTGTTCTGTGTCTCATGTCATAAATTATTACAAAATCCAGAGACCTTTAATTCTAGAGGTAAGAAAAATAATTGAGTTGATAAGTATTTAACAATGGGTAGATTAAACTTAAATAAAATATATTAAAAAAAAAACCACAGAAAAATGCTAGGCTATATGAAATTAAATAATACCTATGATTTTCATTTAGCTACCACTCTTTGCTAGTCTGCCCTCTCCGAAAGTCTTTCTGATTTGGCAAGTTATGCCAAGGGAATCTGCTGAAGGCAGTAATATTTGATCTCTGAGAAACACACTGATTTACTAATATTTCTTGAATTAAAAGCTGGGAATTTCAAAATGTTCTAGCAAAGAGAGGCATCTCAGTCCCTCTGGAAGTCTATGGAGTGGTTCATAAGACTGCTTTATAAATCTGGAAGTTCCTATGGGAATTCATAAGCACATCCACAACCCCTGACCAAGCCTTGCTGAATCATTTGGCAAAGATTAATTACCCCCTTAAGAAGACTATAGACCCCTGAAGAATGGGAAGTGTCTGATAAAATCCTGCCCTGCCAAACCAGCCCTGAGTAATTTCTGAAAGAACTGTCTTTGATTTCAGCTCTCGTTTTCAACTACTATCAAGCTGTCCCTTCTTCCTTCACTTTTCTGTATGACTTTTGGCAGTGGCTGGACTACAAAATAACCTATTGAGAATTACCTGTATGTGATCTTGCTGTTTTCTTTAACTTCTAATGTGTCAGTCTACAAGTTCCTTTCTGTTGCTCTTTGCATATACAGCTGAGAGGCAAGCATAACACTGCAAAATATTTGGGGCCATTAGGTCTCTCTGTGCTCTCAAGGCATTGTGCTTTTTCTCTGAGTGGAAAATTTCCTTCCATTTGTTGAGAGAGCCCCTAAGAAAAAGCACGACCTGCATGAAAACAGGGTTCTGAAGTTCTGTAGTAGAGATCACTTGCTGACACAAGGCAGAGACAAGTGTTAGCAGCTGTTTCATTTAGCCTGCTGCGGCTTCTGAGGCACTTTGGCACATTGATGCCTCTCGGACTCTCAGATTTCCAGAGAACAATAGCTCTTTCTGCTTGTCATGGTCCATGGGGACCAAGACAGGAGGGACCTTCCTTCATGTCAGAAAGTTTTATGCCTTGCTCTTCAGCCTTCATAATCAAGAGGTACTAAAATACCTATACTTACATTTTTGATGCCCTAAAGTTCTATTATCACAGTAGGGTTAGCTTTTAAACATTCAACCACATTAAAGCAAAATTAAAAGAACGTCTGTTTTTTAATTACTGCATAAATTAAATATATCTGTTTTCAGGGACCCACTCTGAATGCTAGAAAATTTACAGTAAGAATTTGTTATCTATTATAATACAGGATTTTACAATGGAAAATTGTCACCCCTCTAAGAAGTTAAGCTGTTGCAGCTCTGATGGTTGTCCCCAGCAAGTAAGCTTTCCTAGAATATAGCTTTTACTGACTCTCACCTGGATTATGTGCATCCTCAAATGTGGCCTACAAATGCACAAATGATAGGGAAGAGCTACCGAAGCATTCTTGAACAGCTAGGCTTCTCAGCTTAAGCTTTTTGGAACCAGTGTGAGGCAGAAGCAGCAGTGGTTAAGGAAACACTGGACATGGCATGTAGTGCCTATGGTCAATGTGCTGTTCATTCATAGGTTAGACTCTGATCTCAGAGGTCTTTTCCAAGGTAACTGATTCTGTGAATTTAACTGATTCTGTGATGGTCCCAGGTAGGGCAGATGATGCCATGAGGATGAAGTGACAGTGATGACTGTGGAGTAGGACTACAGGGCAGATTCAGTAGGAACAAGATAGCAGAAGCTATAAATGAGATAAAGGGTTAGACTATGGCAACAGACATTGGGCACATCCTCCAATTGTTTTCATCACTGCCTGGATGTAATGGCAGTAAATTCTTCACACATTTGACAAAAAATTATTCTTCTTTTGCTATTTTACAAGATCTGTACAGGAGACTCCAGTTTTTTTTAATAGCATGAAGGCTTGCCTGAGTCCTAACCTAGGACTGAAGTCATGACTTCATGCTAGTCCTAACCTAGCATGAGGACTTGTCCTAGCCTAGCATTAGTCTTGCCTCAGTCAAACCTTGTTTATCTAAGAAAATTATTGTCCTGAATAAAGAAATCAGTAACAGATTCAACATTGTGACACCATTGAATGAAATCAGTGCACTGTCAAAGCTAATGGGAATACTGCTGTTGTCTTGCGGGGGGACAGGCAGAAGCTGTTTAAAATATTTTGTTCTAAAATTGCTGCCTTCTTTCAGACTTTCAGCTGATATAAAATGGGGGTAACTTAATGAAAGTGAAGATACACATTTTGCGTATGGACACAATCTCTTACCCTTTGATTTTCAGGCTATACCTTTTTGTGGACTTAATTCAGGGTCTGATTAAAGGTTTTACTAATGTGACATCTCTCAAAGTACAGAATTTTGAAATGCTTTCATCCACAGTCACTGACTTATGAAATAAATATTTCCCTACACAGGTCTGGTTATACATTTTTAGAAATCTGAAGTAATTTTTTGTTAGCACCAGAGATAAGAGAAAAATATGCAAAACATTATGTTACTTCAGAAAATAATTTAATCTTGTGCTGTCATGAAAGCTGCAGATCATAAAAGTGCTACTGGACTTTAGTAGCATTGCCAGTCTAAGTGCTCGAATTCCCTTTAGCAACCAGAGACTAGATGTCAAAGTTCAGGTTTGATATCACATATGCAAGTTACAAGTACTAGTGGCAACCTTCCAGTTATTTGATGTATCCTTTTTATTACAGGAAAATAATTCTGTCACTTATCGGTGAGACTTCATTTTAGGAAAATTGGTACCCATTGTGTTTGATCCCTATCTCCATATTCACATCACCATATTCTCACACCCTTTGAGCTGTACTCACTTAAATATTTGTGCATTTTGACTCATAGGCAGAGCTCACATTTAAATTTTTTTTTTTTTTAAGTATACAGAAAATTCCTACGTCAGACATAAAAAGCACAAGATGACTTTAAGCCAGTTTTGCTGACAAAGTAGTATCATGACACCATTCTGCCTGGATTTCTAGCATGCTGCTCTTATGATGAGCGCTCTGGACAGCTGCTGTCACAGGAGCGGTTTCTGTCAACATTTCATATACCCATCAAGAACAGAAATGGGAAGAGAAGTTTTGGAAATACTGGCTCATATTTCTAGACAGTGGGATGACTTTTCCCTCCTTTCTGTTACACAGAAGGAAACTGGACTACTTATCAGGAATTTAAAGGAAGATACATGACTGGTGCACTGAATGCTTGAAATTCCTCCCTGCAAACCAGAATTATGTTTTTTGTTCATAGAAGGGCAAAGTGAGAAGTAAGAGAAGTCACCT
Source organism: Scytalopus superciliaris (assembly GCA_013400415.1). Classification (NCBI taxonomy): domain Eukaryota; kingdom Metazoa; phylum Chordata; class Aves; order Passeriformes; family Rhinocryptidae; genus Scytalopus; species Scytalopus superciliaris. The sequence goes on from VXBX01002561.1 coordinate 129,881, forward strand.
GTGTGTGAGGAGGAGGTCAGCAAAAACACAGGAGACTGCAGGAATGCTTGAACAGTTGTGGCAAGAGTTAATATTTGACTTTATTCCAGAGTTCCCACAGTGTTCCTGCAGTTAAAGTGCCATTAGGATGAGAAAAAAAAAATTAATCTTTAAAAAGAGTTTGGCACTTTTTAATATTTAATACTCATCAGGCCTCATTTATTATTTGATCAGTCTCGAAACTGAATTTTATCCCAAAAGCTGGGAAAGAACACAGAATTATAAAATATTCAGAGTTGCTAAAACAGACATACTTTACAAAGGAAAGCAAACCTTCCAGGAAGTTTGAGAGGGCAAGTTGTTTTAAACTGGCCATTGACCCACACTTTGAAAACATAAATTTGTGAATCAAATGTAATGTATAAATGTAATGTTTAAGCATTTGTAATCAAATGGATTTTGCCAGTGTTGCATGGACGAGCTTTGTTCTACTCAGATAACTGGCTTTAGGTCATAGGATTTTGAGGAAGTTTTCTTTGGAAGTGTTTTAGAGTGTGTGTGGAGGTGAGAAGGGAAGAAGAAACAAATTTCTTTTGAGACAGAATTAGCCATTGTTCTAAGCATCATTGTAAGTCAGCAGGACCCAAGAACTGAGATGGTCACTGCAGTTCTGGTGTCCTCATCCCTGAGGAGCTCCGACCCAGAGCAGTGCTCTGTGGGCACAGGGCCGATGATCCATGCAGATATGCAGTAAGGTCATTTTTCCCAGCTCACAGAATACTTGGATCTTGACCTGTGAGCACCAGAGTGGGATGCTTTTACAGTCATGTTTTGTTGGATCTCTTATACAGAAGTGTTCCAGGGACAGAGTGTTCAAAACTCAATCTCTGTGCATTCTAGTGGCTTCTACTGAGAAGTCAAGTAAGGTTAATAACTAAACAAGCTACATTATTCACTGCAGCAGCAATCTCATCTCTAGGAGCAGCTAAAACTCTTTTCTTTATCCTCGTATTAACATTTACCTTGTGACATTAGAGGTTTTGAGTATCTTTTTCTGTCTTTTCTCTTTTGTACCTCAGCAGATAGTTTTCAAGTGGATGTGATTTGAGGAAACAAATAATAATGAAATAAAGTTCTTTCTGGGATGAGAGCAAAATTTAGGAAGAGGTATTTGTTACACTTTCAAAGTCTTTCATGGAATTTTGGTTGGTTGTTTTTTTGTTGGTCCCTTGCCAATACAACAGTCTGGGGTTTAGAAGCCAGATCGAGATGGCTTGTTGAAGCCCAGCTCACTACCTGCTCCCAGAGCCAGCCAGCTGTCTAAAGCCTAAACAAAGGGATAGCCAATAGCTTTACATTTCAAAGTAGGAATGAGGATCGGGGGAGATGTTTTCGGGGGGAAGGACTTGAGTCTTTCCCTGGCTTGGGACAAGGTCAGAGAGAGGTTTCCCAAGGCTCATTTTTTGCCAGTGCAAACACCTTTGTTCTCTGTCTGCTGGGGTGCCCAGCCGCTACTTGCTGGGCTGGTGGCAGCACTGGGAGGGAGGTCCGGGCTCCCACCCCAACACCACATGCCCTGTGCTGTTCTCCTGAGAGGACAATCACCATTGCCTGGATTCGCTACGGACTCATTGAGAGGCCGGCACCAACTGCATAGGAGTTTCTAAACCCCCCGCCTCCTCCCCCAATGCTTTTGAACAAAAGACAGCAAGAGGGTCCTTGCACTGCCCGTGGAAAAGGTTCCAGCCCGTCCCTGTGCCAGCCATTCCCACAGGAGCTCTGGAACCGGCACCTCTTCCCGTGCCTTTGTCCGACAGCACCCCCTGGTGGCCCTGAGTCACCGCAGCCCCCCGAGATGTGACATCGCCCCCTGGTGTCTTTAAATGCAACTGCACCGAGAGGGCAGAGGTGGGACTTGATTTACCTGAAAGTATTGGTTACGGCGTTGCTGTTTGTTCTGCTCTAGTTTTGGTTATACATATCTGTATTTGTAGTAAAGAACTGTTATCCTCTTTTCTGCATTTTCTGATTAAAGTTTCTTAATTTCAAAGGTTGTGGTGGCTTGAGGAGAGGGAGGTGCCCTTCCCAGTCCAGAAGAATTCTTCACTTTCCTTGATAGACATCTTGATTTCCTTTTAAACTGAGACAGCATTCCCGTAGAGGTCACTCCATCTGTATTAGAACATGTTTCCAGGAATACAGCATTTCATTTTCTCCTGAAATATCTTCAATAACATAATGTAGAATTACAATTCAAGACAAATAATAAAGGTGGACTGTGAGTTAACAAAAGCTTCAGGATCTATAACCAAGGACAGTGGTCTCACATTTATTCATTGAGAAGGTGTGGAACAGTGAAAGTTATGAAAATTCACTAGTGTGTGTTTCCTGAACTGCAAGACAAAAGCAGGCAAACTAGTTGTTCTTTGTATTGTTTATGCCTTGTGTGCTGATTATCAGTGTCTGTGATATCACATGCATGTGCATTACAGAAGGTGTTCTCTCCTCTTGTTTTCAGGTAATGCGATTTGAAGATGCCAGCCCCCTGGCGAATATGCTGTGATAAAAAATCCAGAACTAAGAGTGGGAAAGCTGAAATGGACAATATGGCAGATACAAGTGGGAAAATGCAGATGAAAAAAGAAATCACGTTACTAAATGGAGTTTCTTTAATTGTAGGGAATATGATTGGCTCTGGGATATTTGTGTCACCCAGAGGTGTTTTAATGTACAGTGCTTCCTATGGACTCTCACTGGTCATCTGGGCACTCGGTGGGCTTTTTTCGCTGTTTGGAGCTTTGTGCTACGTTGAACTGGGAACATCCATCATGAAGTCTGGAGGCAGTTATGCCTACATCCTGGAAGCATTTGGTGCCTTTGTGGCCTTCATCAGACTCTGGTCTTCCTTGCTAATTATTGAACCAACAACTCAGGCAGTGATAGCAATCACATTTGCTAACTATATTGTTCAACCAATTTTTCCTCATTGTGAGCCGCCATATGATGCAGTCAGGTTGATTGCAGCTGCATGTATATGTAAGTAAAGTTGTGATTGCTGCAAGTTAAGAACTATAATCATAGGTGCCCAGAGACATTTTTCTGAATTTCTATTTCTTTGTCTTCTGTGAAAAATAATTATTGCTTATCAAAAACATATTCTTATAAACTAATAATCTTTTATTCAGATGTATTGTATTTGGGGCTGGGATTACTAGAGGGGGAAAGAGGAATGACAACAGTTCGGGTGGGGGAAATTTTAATTGCTGATTAAAGATGTATCTCTATGGTTCATCGGCTTCCATGAGCTCTCTCCCCTATTTCTTGCAAATCACAAAAAATTAATGTTCATATGGTGTTACAAACACTCTGTCTAACACAGTGGTGTCTGTAGAGAAGTTGTGTAGTGTAATCAGACTGTATGTCTTAGCTAAACATAGGGATAAGCAAATTTGTCCTCCAGTAAATGAACTGTACTCATTCTGTTACTTATAAACATGGATTTGTCAAGGTAGAGTATGTGTTTCTTTGAAGCTGTGCTATAGCATGAACTTTTAAAAATGGTTTTAAATTGTACAGTTCAACAAAAACTTCCAAAAAGGATAGGTAGGTTTAATTTAAGGTAATATAATGTATACTGACAACTCTGAAAAGGTGTTTTCTCTGTATTCCTAACTCTTACCAGTGTGGTGCAGAGGAAATTCACCTCTGAGAAAGGCTCCATGATATAACTTGAGATCATCATGACTACTCAACAGTCTAAAAAGCCACTAACCCTGTTCCAAATTACTTTGTCAGCTGAAATTCTCTACTTGCATTAGATCAGAAGTTCTTTCCTCAGTGTTCTATGTGCTCCTCATGAAGCCCTAACACTTAAGAGTAGTCTTCAAATGCTGCTGTTTCTCTAAGACATTGGGGTTTTTATTCTTACTATAGTCTTAATGTGAATCTACTCTGGGCTCTCTGGTACCTCTGATTTCTGAGCTGACCTATGTGTGTTCAGATTCCTAAGGTGTTCATGCATTTGATCTTCTCTAACAGTGGGAGGGACTTTGCTCCCCAAGTCCCTACCTTGCAGTCTATCCACTGGAGAGGTGTAGGAAGAGAGGCTGCCATGGAAGATTGAAGCAAAAATAGTTGTTGAGTACCACAGTCTTCTCCTTGTCTGTTGTTACCAATTTGCCAGTTGTGTATATGAGGAGAGGCACACTTTATTTGACCTTCATTTTGTGGCTGACATACCTGTAGAAGCCCTTCTTATTATTCTTTACATCCCTTGCCAAGTTCAGTTCTAGCTTGGCCATCCTGGACCCCTGTCCCTACACAAGCATGCAGTGTCCCTGTAACCTTCCCAGTCAGTATACCTGGCCTGCTTCAATTGCCCATGCATTTCCTTCTTGCCCTTTAGTTTGATCCACAGCTTTTGACTCAGCCATGCTGGTTCCTTGCCTGATTTCTTACACCTGGGGAGTGAGTTCTCTTGCACTCTTTGGGAGGTATCCTTAAAGATCTGCCAGCTCTGTTCCACTCTCTTTTCCATGAGGACTGTGTCCCAGGGGGGATCCTATTGGCTAAATCCTTGAAGAGCTGAAAGTTTGCTTTCCTAAAACTCAGGGTCCTGAGTTAAGTCTTCACCTGATCCATATCCCTCAGGACTGCAAACTCCACCAAAGTATAATCACTGCAGCCCAGGCTGCCTCCAAACTTGATGTCCCCAATTAGCTCACGTACATTGGTGACCATCAGATCCAGTATCACATCCCCTCTGGTAGGGCTGTCTGTTACCTGGCTTCAGAAGTCATCCTCCATGCATTCCAGGACTCTCCTGGATTGCCTACAGCTCATATTGCTGGATATGTGCCGGCAAAGTGACAAAATGACTGCAAAGAATATGGAAGAAGGAGGAAATAAAAACAAGTGGATCCCACCTGCTCTCTGCAACCAACTACTTTGTTATCTCTGTTAGACTCTCCCTTGAAAGGACTCCATAAACAGGTACTTGTGCAATCTTCAGACTCAGGGCCAAAGTGTGAATGGTGTAGCTTCTGAGCCATGGGCACAGAGTAACAACTGAGCCTGGCTCAATTCAGTATCTTGTCCAACATCCAAACATGTTTGTGCAGAAGCTGTCCTTATTCCTTACCTAGACTAAAGCTTGAACCCACATGGAAAATATTGTAAGGATATAAAGAAGTTTCACCTTTTGCATGTGAGCAATTCTGTTGATTTTAATAAAATTTAAATATTATTTAAAAGGAGCAGGAGTTAGTCCAAAAATTCAAAAACTGATGTGTTTTGTCTGACTTACTGTCAAGAAAACAGTATCCTTCAGAAAACCATTGTGTAAATTTTAAACCAGCTATTTTCTCTTAATAAATCTAGGTGGTCCTAAAGGAGTGAAATTTGAGTCAATTTTACTCCTTGAAAGAGGGGTGGTATGTGGAATATGGATTTAAAAGTACTTCAATGATGTAAAACATCCAGTGCTCCTTTCATGCATATTCTTTTTCTCCGTAGGTTCCTTAACATTTATTAATTGTGTTAATGTGAAGTGGGGAACCCGTGTGCAAGATGTTTTCACATATGCAAAAGTTATGGCTCTTATCTTGGTGATATCTGTTGGTCTCTACAAACTTGGTAAAGGTAAGAATAATTTGCATTTACTTAAATTCTATGAAATTAACCATATATCAGTTTCAAAATCTGTGCAGGGATATCAGACTCCTTAAGACTTACATATGAAGCATTGTTTATTCTGGAAAAAAAAGGCTGTCATGGGAAGATCAGAAAAATGTTGTGCTTGTTAAGCAGTAGGGCGTTAATTATTCTTATGTCCATTGGCTGAAAACCAACACAGGACTTGGTCTGAATAGCAAATAGCTAACTTGTTTAAAGTCAGCTGCAGTGTCTCTGACTCGTGCATTGCTACCTGTCCTGTGACAGGATAGCACAGCAGAATTTGCATTGCTCGTCATGTGTCCCCCCCCCACCATATTCCTCCCATGCCCCCCACACACAGCCCTGCCCCAGAGCACTCCCAGAGGAGAGGATCAGGGAGGGGCGAAATCATCTGTGGGATTTGTGGGAGGGCATGGTTGTTCAACAAGGGAGAAGACTGTAATACTGCAGTTCTGTGAATCACTGTGGTATTGTGTTAACGTAAGGCGTCACAGGACAGATGAGCCACCTCCTATCAGCAATAAATGGACTCAACTGAACACACTGAAAAGCTGGAGGGTAGTCTATTCCCAGTGCTACCTCCGATCTTTGCATATGACAATAGACTAGATTTTATTAATATGGGCCTCGGATACAATGAAGTCTCTTTGAATTCTAGCTCTGCTGCTTAGGTTACTAAGGTTTCTTCATTTTCATTTCCCTTGACATTCTTAAATTGTATAACCATTGTGTCTTTATTCAATTGAAATAGTTTCCCCTCCTTGGTTTTGGAATTAGCTTTTTCTCCTTCTAAATTAGCTTATAAATCTAAGAGCATGCTTATTTTTTCATGTTTGCTGGCCTTTCCTTGGCTGCACTTACTTCAGCTGCTACACTGTAAAGCTACACCAGACTTTAAGAAAGCTTTTTTGTTTATTCATTATCTGTGCATGTCAGTTGTCACTGGTTGGTTCAAGTCTAAAGAAACCTGGACAACTGAACCCAGTCCTAAGGGCAGGACCATGAAGATGAGGAAAAGCATTGCCAAAGGGCCACAGTTGCATGAGGGAGTAGTTCCCCTGATAAAACTGCTGCAGTTTTACAAACGTGTGAGTCTGCGAAGCCACCTCTGTATCAGCTTTGCCACTGTTCTCAAATCACCTCCTTCAAAAGTTCCAGCCTTCTGTGGTGTGCTGTTTGGCACAGGGCTGCTTCCTCTGGTCCACATCCATATAGCCCACTTTGTTTCATCTGCATTGCTCTGAGGGGTCAGGGAGTGTAAAAGTGGAAAGGAAACATGATTGTGAGGAATACAAAATGCTGAGAGCTTCTAGTGGTAGTAAAGGTCTCATCTCAGCTTTGTTTAAGCAGAACTGAGCACTTAAATACAGGAAGAACTGGGAGGAGGAGTGGTGTAGATTTCTGGAGGAAGCTGTGATCTGGTCAATGACTCATTTAAACTCAACTGATGTAATGAAAAGAACAATTATATTTTATCCCTGCTGTATTCTTTCTGATGTACTTGGATACACCTCTTGGGTTAAAAGACTCTCAGTGTATCTGATTCTGAGTATGAGCTGTCTCTTGTAAAAGAAAAAAAAAAGGCTTTTTTTCTTCTTTTTCCCCTTCCAACCATTTTCTTCCCCAAAGTGTGTTTACATGTTGTAGCTTCTCTTCTTTGGTTCGAAAACCTCCTGATGGTGACTGCTTTTCAAGGACTGAATTGCCTTTTTGGTAAACTCCTCAGTATAACCAGAGTACGAAGTGCTTTCATTTTACAACAAAGGCCTTAGTTTCTTTCCTAATCAAGTTTTCAGCATATTTCTATCTTCCTTAATACTTAACCCACTTCCGTTTGCATTAGGTAGTTGACTTTCCTTCGGCAAACTCTGTAAGATCTTTCCTCCCCTTTCCAGAATAGCTGCAAAGGCTCACACAGTTTCATTAATATTTCATCTATTTTGCAGCATTCTGCAGGTTGTCATCTCAACTGATTGTGCTCAACTAGACGAAAATTTTGACAGGAAAGATACTTTAAGTCTTGTCTCTTAATTTTGGGGAACACCTTTGTGGGGCAGAGCATCCTACTGAGAACCATGCTTCCAGGAGGTCCCACTCCAGTGTCCAATAGTTCTGGTGAAAACGAAAGTACAGGGATTAGGAAGAAATATGAGACAGATTCAGGAACTGAAATTGGGTTTCCCAAGTACTTCTGTGTGACTGACAGGGTACTGCATGCCCTCAGTATGGTTCCCTCCTTCAGTACGTATGTCAGTAATGCCAGAAGATGAAGACTCCATGAATTCTGGTAAAATTACACAAGTCATCCAAATAACAAACATGGAAAAAATTGTTCTGCTCTCTCCCTGTACAGTGTAGTTCTCTGAATGTCTGACAGAAACTCTCCAGTTTGTCAATTTAAAATGAAAGCTGCCCACTTTTAGATATGGTAATAAACCCTGGATGCAGTGGGGTGTTATTTCCTTTTGGTTAGCTGAGACTTTCAGTGTCTGACAGAATTACAGAATGTGCTGAGTTAGAAGAGACCCACAAGGATTATCGAGTCCAACTCCTGGCCCTGCACAGGACCACCCCAAGAGTCACACTATGTGCCTGAGAGTATCATCCAAACACTCCTTGAACTCTGTCAGGCTTGGTGCTGTGACAATTACCCTGGGAAGCCTGTTCCAGTGTCCAACCACCCTCTGAGTGGAGAACTTTTTTCTAAATATCCAACCTAAACCTCCCCTGACACAGCTTGTTGCCATTCCCTCAAGTCTTGTCACTGGTCACCACAGAGAAGAGATCAGTGCCTGCCCCTCTTCTTCCCCTCACGAGGAAGTTGTAACTGCAATGAGGTCTCCCGTCAGTCTCCTCTTCTCCAGCCTGAACAGACCATGTGCCCTCAGCCTCTCCTCATATGGCTTCCCCTCAAGGCCCTTCACCATCTTTGTTGCCCTCCTTTGGACACCCTGTAAGAGCTTAACATCTTTCTTATCTTATGGTGCCCAAAACTTCACACAATATTCAAGGTGATGCTGCCCCAGTGCAGAGCAGAGCGGGACAATCCCCTCCCTCGACCAGCTGGTGATGCTTTGCCCCCTAAGTCGTAATCCTTGAAACGTAACAGGCAATTGGCGCCTGCCATTTGTACAGGGGAAACGGAAAACCTGAGAGCTCCATTCGAGGGCTCAGCAACAAACCCAGGGATGATCGCCCTGGCTTTCTACTCTGCCCTCTTCTCCTACTCGGGATGGGACACACTGAACTACGTCACCGAGGAAATGCAGAACCCTGAGAGGTAAACATGTGCTTTTCCTTTGAATCTCTGACAGATGATGGCAGGGCAAACCACTCTGTATTTGTTTCTGAATGGAAATTAGACTATTTTCTCTGCAAAATTCTTATTCTTTTCAAAAAAAGGAAGAAGAACTCTTTCTGATTATTGTGCTCAGTCATCAGTTGTATCACGCTAATAAATCATCTCTCTGCATATGTTTTACACTTTACACTTCTGACTAGAATTTTTAAAGGGAGGAAACAAATCCCTGCTGACAGCAGGGAAAAGCATGGGTCGATCTAGCCCTCTAAAATTCCCTACTTCTTTTCAGTTAGACAAAACAATTATTTTTCTAGGACTGGTTTTGCCACCAGTAGAGTAAGAATGTCAGGTTTATGACTTTTATAATGTGATCTTCAGCATTACTTTTTATGGGCAAATACCATCTCCTACCCCCTGTAGGGATTTCAGCCCTGTGGGAGTTGTGTGCATCAGCTACTCAAGCTGATACAGTCTGCCTGGTCTTGGCAGATGCATAGGGTACAAGTTAGGAAAATAATGCCACAATCAAGAAAATACTGAAGTGTGCATTTAAATGTCATTGTTTTAAGTGCTTTCTTAAATTGTTTCATATGAAAGACAGTATATTAAATTTACATGTATGAATGTACTTTTTTTTCTCTAAAACTTATGACAGACCCACAAGCAACAAACTGAGCTGCTTATGGAATTGTTCCACACATGGCTGCATGTTATTTTGTAAGCCCGTGATTACAAAATGATGGATTACAAGCTGTGATGGAGGTATCCATTCACAAATGTTTGAATCTGGGAACAATCTTCTATTTAAATACTTTTTTATTTAGAGAACATGAAATAATTCTTTTCCATTTTCCTTTTGCAGAAATCTACCTCTTTCTATTGCAATTTCAATGCCTATTGTGGCTATTATTTATGTGTTGACTAATATAGCATACTACGTAGTGTTGGACATGTCAGCTCTCCTCACAAGTGATGCAGTGGCTGTGGTAAGTTGGGGAAGAGAACTAAAACAAAAGACACTGCAGAAAAATCTCAGGTAGCATATTTCTTGGTAAGCAATTGAAAGACTTTCATGATGAAGGGTGCTGCTTGGGTTAAAACTTTTTTTTTTTTTCATATGAGAGTACCAGTATATCGGAAGGTGCACATGTATCCAGTAAATCTGCTCCTGAAAAATCTTCTTATATTCTCTGTACATCAAGCTCTTAATAGGTCATCATTGGAAAGATGCTTTGGACAGGATCAGAGAAAGAGCTATAAAAGTCTGAGTGGTTGAAGAACCAGGGGGTTTTGTTATCATTCTAACGTACAGTGTGTGATGTTTAATGCTGCAGGACCACAGCAATATTTTCAACACAAAAATGCTCACTGAAATGCTTTTTTAAAGCCTTATCAATATTATACAGAAGTAAAATGAAAATTCATGGATTACTACAGTTGGGGTTTGTCAGAATAGATTAAAGCAAATACATCTTCTTCTCTTCCCTCATTGACTTGATTTAGGCTTAGAATATTTTTTATATCGTTTTTTAATATATCTACCTCTTTTTTTTGGTACTGGTCAGCTTTTCCAAATTCTAATTTTCCAAGTTATTACTGGGTGTTATAAGAAAGCACGGGGTATGACACTGCATTTGGGATGGTGTGTTTTCATGAGTTTCTCAGGACTGTCCATACGCTTAATGTGATGGGACTCACCATCATTTCCTTCTTCTGTTACAGACGTTTGGCGGGGAAACCCTTAGTCATGCTAAGTGGATAATTCCTATAGCAGTGGCCATGTCTTGCTATAGTGGCTTAAACTCATCAATTATTGCAGCGTCTCGGTATGAAATACAAGATTTATTTTAAATAATTGAAAAGAAATAATTTATTATTAGTCTGAATTCTTTATTACTACATTGTAAAAGTGATCCGGTTAGTTTTTGCCATGTCAAGTTGTTCATTTATGATGGAGGAGCTGTTATGATCAGACACATCTTCTCATGATCAGCACCATTTGGTAAACTAAAGCCACTTGAGATGAGAGCAGTATTTACAACAGAGTAATAAAGGAATTATTTCTTTGTTTTGGCAGAAAGCCACAAACTATTCCTTGGCTCACTCTCTGGTTGAGTCTTCTTATTCGTTTTTTAGGCTTTTTTATGTTGGAGCCAGGGAAGGACACCTCCCTGTCAGCCTGAGCTTGATTCATATGAAATGCTTCACACCAGTCCCTGCTCTCCTCTTCAACGTAAGTGACAGTCCAGCCTCGAGCAGCCAGGGTTCAGACTCGGGGGTAAAACACCTCGCCTCTGCCTGGTGTAATCACAGGCTTCTCCTGTGCTGGACACATCTTCTGCAAATGCCCAAAACTTCTAAAACTCATTGAGGGGGTGGGGATGGTGTTATTTTTTCTGATAGGGTTTTTTTTCCTGTGAAACAGAATGGCTTGGTTCACATTCATATGCTCTTCAGACAGTATTAGTGAGGAGTACAATACCATTACCGAGAAAACAGTAAATTGTTTTCACACAGCTAAATATCTAATGGTATAGACAGAAGCTGTTTAAGTCTTTATGTGAGCTTTCAGTGTCACTGGAGGAGAATATGGCAGAAACATCTTTCAGACCCTGCCATAGTCTGATATGCTGTGACTCTAGTTATAACAGGAGTGACAAAGAACTTAAAAATAAGTTTCTACCATTGAATGCCTATAGCCATATTGACTTCTTCCTGCTAATACAAATTAGTCTTGTGACACAAAATTGAGGAACCAAAAGTTATAGAATTAGTGCAAATGATTTTCATAAATAATCCATGTATTTGAGTATGTATTTTATTTGTTGTGTGCCTTTGCCCTGTGCTACATATTATTTATAAATAGATTACCATACTGGTCCTGTTTGACATCAAATAATTTACTAAATGTTATAATATCATTATGAACACTTTTCTTACAGGGATTAGTAAAATGAGATATACTCGCTTAGTACACCACCATTCACATTTTTCATGTGGAAAGTGAAAGTTTTTTCTGCTCATCTATTAAAACAGACATTAAACTCCTGGTGGCTTAGGTCTTTCCATGCAGGCAGTATAGCATACCTGCAGGCCACAAAATTTACTTGAATAGTCTCAACTCGTGAGTGGATTTGGGAGCCTCCAACAGTGAAAGTAAATTAAAAGTTTGCTTTCAAACTGAAGCCAACCAGAAGAGCACAGGAAGCCTCTATTTACTGAAAACTTCTTAGCAGCCTTCTCCATACTGCAGCAGTGTCTGGGGCTCCTCATCTGGCCTTCTTGGGAGAGTTGCCTGCTGGTGCTGAAACATGATTTCATGGACCAAACACCTCTTCAGCTAAATTTGGTAGTCTCACTCGGCTACATTTAATGAAGAGATATCAGCATGTTTCACACAGCACATTTGCAGGTTCCTTAAAGTTTCCAGTATGTCGTTCTTGCAAGGACCTGATTTTCTAAGTCCAGACAAATATGTTAGAAACAGGCCAGTTGATAATTTTTCTCTCTCTTTATTTTCACATTAAAGTCTTTGTTTTTATTATCTCTAGGGCTTAATGACTTTGCTTTATCTTCTTGTGGAAGATGTTTTCCTCCTCATTAATTACTACTGCTTCAACTACTGGCTCTTTGTGGGTCTGTCTATTGGAGGACTAATATATTTGAGATATAGTCAGCCACATAGACCACGGCCCGTCAAAGTAAGTAAACAAGAGAGGAAGCAAGCCCTAAAAGCTGGCAAATGCATGTGTTTATGTGATCTTGGTACCACAACCACATTACCAATTATGTCATAGATTATTTATCAGCCGTAGAAATTCTTTCTAAATACAAGATGAAGGAGCAAAACCCATTTGAGTTTTCCACAAGAACATTGCTGTGAGGTTGAAATTAGATTTACCAGTTATTTTTCTTTCATTCACACTTATAAGTATTTTTATTTGAAAATAAATAAGGAATAAATTAATGTCTGGGGTTCTTAGCCCATCCTGAAAGAACAGCAGACCTCAGCAGAGCTAGTGATGGAGGCTCCAAAGGGGGTTAACACTCTGATCAAACTTACATGATTTAACAAACTCAGCAAAATCCTTCTAAAGCCCATAAATGTCCACAATTCTGCTCACACAGAAGTTCAAAAGCTTAAATAATCAAATATATTTTGTTCCCTCCCATTGTGTAGTCGTCATAGACAGTAAAATGCAAGTTTAATGATTGCCTTAGAAGAGCATTTAACTATCGGTTAGGAGAGGGAAACTGCACATAAACAAGGTATGTCTAAAAGTTGTTTCTAGTTCTAATGATTGTCCAGCAGTAAGGGTGGGAACACAGAGCTTCCCACAGGCACGAAAAACCATGCTAGCTCCCGTTCGTTGGCTCCATGACCTGTCTTTTAACTCTGCAGTGATGCTGTAAATATGAAGAGAATTACAAATGAATACTCAACCTAAACATTTCTTCCTTGTCACTCTCTTCCTAAACTCCTGCATTATTTTTACAAACACTTTTTTTTTCCATTGAAGCATAATATCCTGATTAATTAAAAAAAAGAAAAAAAAAAGGCTCAAAAAAATAAAATATCCTAAGGACCTACTGCTGGAAGTGTTTCCAGTCTTCCAGAGCAGACCAAATTCTCCTGAAGCATGTTCACACTTATTTCCTCTCCCACACTCTTATTGTTCCTCTCCCCCAAAATACGTGGAAGATAAAGACTAAATCTTGCCTTATTGTCAGTCTTATTTCTGACTGTACTAAAATAAGGATTACAGTCAGATTACAGATAATGACTGTTTAATTCCTGTCAGCATTTGCCACCTTAGTTAACACCACAACTCCACATACACTTCTTCCTTTTCTGAAAGGAATTTTTAACCTTTATAAGGAAGAAGAAGTATTTATACCAGTAAACTCTCAGGAGCTTCAGCTAGCATTCAAATGTCAACTCCTGAACTCTTAAGAAGGTTCACTATCCCAGACGGGGAAAAAAAAAAACAAAAGTGAGAAATAAAGTAATCAAGAGGTTATTGCCACTTTCATAGAATCACAAAATGTTAAGGGTGGGAAGGGACCTTAAAGATCATCCAGTCCCAACCCCCTTGCCATGGGCAGGGACACCTTCCACTAGACCAGGTTGCTCAAAGTCTTATCCAGCTTGGCTTTGAACACTGCCAGGCTTGGGGCATCCACAACCTCCCTGGGCAACCTGTTCTAGTATCTCACCACCCTCACAGTAAATAATTTCTTCCTCATATCTAGCCTAAATTTATCCTCTTTCAGTTTGTACCCATTACTCCTCGTTCTTTCACTATAGTTCCTGAGAAAGAGTCCCTCTCCGGCTTCCCTTGAGGCCCCCTTCAGACACTGGGAGATTGCTATGAGGTGTCCACACATTGCTACTCAGTTTGAAAGTACTGCTTTCAAAAGTTGATCTTGTCCTAATTGTAAAGGAACTATGCTTGTGCAACCCTGAAAAAAATAAAATTGTCAGATACTCAGGTGTGTACCAAATAAGAGGCTCTCAGCAATGTACACAGAAGTAGCAAATTGTGCTGACTGTAAGAAGACAAAAGGTTCAGTACATACTTTTATTATTGACATGTCTAACATTAATCTGCAGTCTGACATTTTTGCAATAGAGTATTTATTGCATCTTTTAATATATGTTTTTTATTATTTTTTGTCTCCACAGCTTAGCCTCTTCTTCCCTATAGTATACTGTTTGTGTTCCCTTTTCCTGGTCTTAGTTCCTCTCTACAGTGACACAGTCAATTCCCTTATTGGCGTTGGTATTGCCCTCTCAGGCGTTCCTGCATATTATTTGGGAGTCTATCTGCCAGTTGAAAAACGACCTAAATGTCTACAGTGGCTCTCTGGTAAACAAGATCATCTTGTCCTAATCACTGTGACAAAACCTTGGTCAGAGGAAAGAATATTTTTCCTAAAATCCTTTTTCTTTATGAAGCTTTGCTATGCTTTTGTATGTGGTGTGATGTCTACTTCATCACATGGTCTTGAAAACAAAACCATGAATACTTGTACAAACCAATATATGGATGTTATATGGTGATCTAATATTTGTGGTGTTGAGCCATTTCCATATGTTAGCTCAATAAAAGCCATGTATGATTGTGAATAGTAAATGCATGCTTTTTAATATCCTGGAAGGCAGAAATACCAGGAGACCATTGCTTCACTTTCTATCCATGGCATGGAACATCCAAGTCCATGCATTTTCATAAACAATGAAATAAGTAATTATTGGCTTGAAGGGTAGTTTGCACTCCTCAAATTCAGTCAGTCTCGAAAAGCAAAAGTTTAATGTTTTTATTCACTTTGAACACAGCTATCAATCTGACAACTCAATGAACATGTTGATGAAAGTCTGATTAAGCAAGACTTTCAGTCTAATACTGAACTCCTTTTATATATCTGTCTTCTATCTATCTATCTATCTATCTATCTGTCTATAATGGGCTAGATTCAATTGATTAAGGTGTTTTAAGGTTTTCCTAATACCAGTGTAATTCTCTCAAATACTCAAAATCCATATATTTGTCTAAGATATGTTATAACTTTGTCTTACTCATTTTTGCTATTGCAGATACAACAACAAAGTATGTTCAGATGCTCTTCTACTGTGCTCTGTCAGACCTGGACATAGATGCAGAACCTACAGCAGCCAAGAGTAAATAGAGTTGCCTCAACACTGAGAGTTGGGCACTGACATCTCCCATCTGGAGCAGTTTTTATCATCTGAAATTCTCCCCATGTGTTCAGTCATACTCAAGCACTAATCACTGTACTGTGTATTAGTCTGATGTCAGTTAAGTTTTTCTTGTTAGCAAATGAGACTAATTCAGTCTTCTGAAAAAAAGCCGTCAGCCTTGCAACCTATACCTTAAAAACAGGTCCTCCAGCTCTAACATGGTTTGTTGATATGCAGTACCATTTGTAATCCTTGTTGGCAAGTCATACTTCCATTCTGTATTTATATTTGAATGTAACCTACATTGTTTCTAATTTGAGTTTCATCGTTCCTCTTCAATTAACCCCAATTATGGTAGTTTAATCTTATACAAGTCCCTGTAGCTTCTAGAATTACTGTGTTTTGTTGTTGTCTGCTCAGAGAAAGAGCAATGGAATAGGCTACTTAAACCTCTCTTCATTCCCATCCAACACTGTAAAGTCGCTTGCAAGATTGTAATTTCATGCATCTTGAACACCATGTGTTTGCTGATAGGGCTCCTATGTAACCTCCTAGTTGCATTTCAATGCCATCTGCTGTGGCAGCTTCCTTTCAGCAAGGTTTTCTTTAGATACAAAGTAGGAACAATAAAAATGCACTTAGTTAAGGTAAACATCAAGATAATAGAGATGCTTGTTTTGCTTTTTGGAAGCCACTGCTTTCGAGCACTAAAATCAGTTAGGTATCACACCCACAATACACAAAGAGGAAAGAAGACCTCAGGTGTAGTTTAGTTTGCTCAGCTCAGAACATGCCTATGTACTCCTCACACACAACATATGCCTCTGTTACACTGCAGCACCACTGTGATCCTGCTCTGTGATTACAGAAATACTGCATTTTTGCCCCATCTCTTGCAAAGCACTGCTCAGTGACAGAGCTGTGGTCCCAGAATGTGTCAGCACAGAGAGTACAAACCCTACGAGTCAGTACCAAACTAAACGTGACAGTCTTTGCTTCCATGGAGTTCAAAGTCACACTTGATGCTGAGCCATGTGTCACACCAAGAGAGCACTGTACCGTGTTTGGAAGCTCCTCCATGGAGGACCAAAGTTTCTGAGTGATTTGAGACACCTGAGGTGACATCTCAGGTGGTAACACATAGGAGGTATTACAAGTAGTATAATAAGGGCTATGGGCTAAGAACATTTCCATAGAGAATTCTGAGCTGAGAAACTTCTTTTGTTATCTGTTTTTTGCCAAAATCTGTTTTTGTATGAATTTGCATGTTGAGTCAGGCTGAGATGGAGTTCATTTTCCCCACAGCTGCCCTCACAGTGCTGTGCTTTGTATTGGTAGCTCGAAACATTGATAACACACCAGTGTTTTGGCCACTGCTGGGCAGTGCTCCCACAGCATCAGCGCTGTTTTCTTCAACATTCCACCCCACATCAGGAGGCTGGGGGTGGGCAGGATCCTGAGAGAGGACACAGCTGGGACCGCTGACCCAAAATGACCAAAGGGATATTCCATGTCAGCTCAGATATAAAAGCTAAGAAAAGAAGCAGGAAGGGGAGGGCATTTATTATTTACATATTTGCCTTCTGGAGCAAGCGCTTACATGTGCTGAAGTCTTGCTTCATGGGAAGTGGCTGGACATTGCTTGCTGACAGAAAGTAGAGAATAAAATTAATTTTTTCCCTCTTTGCTTGTGCACATTTGCTTCAGTAAACTGCTTTATCTCAACCCATGAGTTGTTTTCCATCTTATTCTCTCTCCCCTGTCCAGCTGAGAAGGGAGAGTGATAGAGAGCTTGGTGGGCACCTGGCATGTGGTCAAGGCCAACTCACCACAGTCTGTTAGCTTTCTGGGCATGATGCACAGGAATCCATTTTCTTTCTTTCTGGACAGAAAGAAAGCAGTAGTCAGATGCAAGGTTATAAGTGTAAATAAAGTTATTGAAATTCTCTATGGACATTGGAATCTCAGAAATGTTAATGTGTTTGTTAATTTTTCACTCCTTACAAATAATACATTTAAGTTATTGCCAAATATCTAAAGCAAGACATAGATGTTGCAAGAGTTTAAACAAATAAACATTTGAGCCTTGGCAAATGCTTTAGTTTTGTGGTTTCAAAGCATAAAAATAGTACTGTGAAAGAAATTTGCCCTGCCTTACTTCTCCCAAGTTGAGTTGCCAGGAGAGCTGTGATACTCTAACTCTTATTTGTGTTCTCTGTAACACAGTAAAATAAGCATTTATGGAAAGAAAAATTTTGAGTTGCTCTCAAATGGGACATATGAGCAATTCAAACACTTTATTGCTCTAAAAATTAACACTTTTTTTTACATTATTCACAGATGCTCAATTATGCCGTAAGACAATAAACAGTTTTACTTTTTCAGAGACAGTCTTAGAGGCTAGGCTAAGTATCTCATCATTGCATGACATAGGAGGAGGCTGTTTGACATCTAGTTTTCCAGCTGACATCTCTGTGGTGGAAGGGACTGGGATATGGATAACACTGGAAGCCTTTGAAAGATGCAGCCCATGACGGTGAAGGCTGCACTGCAAAGCGTAACAGGAGTCTGGCAGGGTGCAGGGACAAGAGACCACATGCAGAGCTGGGGAAGGGTCTTTCACGGGCAAAAGCTGGGCCAATACAGTACTCAGGGATAAACTATCTTTTCTTTAGTAAGTAAGAAAATACAGGATTCTTGCTTTTTAGAAAGAATCACAGTTCTTTGGATGAAAACAGGAGAAGAGAATTGATATCAGATTCAATTTTTCTGTCAGCAAACAAAAACAAGCTGGTGCTCATACAGAAAAGACCATCAGCCATAGCGAGTCTGAAGATGGCTGGGCTTTGCATGAGCCTGAAGCAAGCTGGTGCAGTTGAGTGTTCCCTGGATACAGAGGTAAGAAAATGCCTTCATAGATCAAGTAGGATGAGGATATTGAAATGTGAACCAACCTGAGTGATGCACAGCCTGACACTGGGACAAGTCACAGTTCTGTTACAGGATGAAGTGCCTTCAGTGCATGTGAGATTTGAAACTGAAGACATTTTCTAAATATCTTTTCTTGAAATTTATCTTCACTGTCACAGGAACTTTAGAAATATTATTGCACAATCTTTCAATCTGTAGTACTAGATTTGTCAGGTTCCTGTTCTGAAAAGCTATCAAGTTTTGTAAATCTTCTCATTTTTTTCTGCAGGATCGATTTTTTGACTTATGAGGAGTGGCAGCCAAGCAATTATGTGAAGTGTATTTTGCAAGTGGCTCAAAAGCTCTACAAAAAAAAAAAAAAAAAAANGAAATATAATGCAAACCAAAATAAGATGCCACTTGGTAAGGAGAGAGTTAACTTCTTTGTCTTGTAGATCAAGAGCCTAGATTATTACCACAAGAAATTATAAATACTTAGGAACTTTATAAATTCCTAAGGAATTATAAAGTTCCTAAAGTATTCCTAAAGGAATTCCTAAAGGAATACTTCAGGAACACACATTCAGTGTAGCAGATGTCACTGAAAAACATGAAAGATTAGTGGGCTACTGAAATGTCTGGCTATTAGCTACCTTGAAAGGTCAGTATTAGAGTCAAAGAAATGGAGTGGAAGTTTGGTTACATGACCGTGGATTTGAAACAGGAGAGGTCAACATTAAAGCACATGATCAGGGGTTGATCTCCTTGGGAAGAATAGATGAGAATGAATTGGTTCATGCTACAATTCTGTAAGAAAAGTGCAGTAAAAATTAGTAGATGTTTAAACAGCTGTTCACCCATAATGTGCTGTCTGTCAAGTAACAGACCCAAATGCAGTTCAGCAAACAAAGAGAACAAAGATCAATTCAGCAACATGTTTACGTAATGCTCAGAAATGTTCATTTCACAGAGCCAAAACCAACTGTGAGCCACACCTGCTGGAAGGAGGGAGTTTACACTGGAAGAAAACCTTCTCCGTGATGTTTGAGAACATTCTACCTATATGCAGATTATCGGGGTGGGGGGGAAGAGGGGGTAAGAAAGGAAAGGAGCATGCACGGGTTTAAAACTGTAATAAATCTTTCCTCTCTATAAAAGAGCAGAGTCATTTAATCATTTAGAAAGGCAAAATCGACTGTAATGACCACAAGGTCAAGGACAAGCTGCTGAACAAGATGCCTGGCATGCTTCTATAATAGTACAAAACAATTTCTGAATGGTTGCAATGCACAGTGTGCACGTGGGTCAAAATATGCTTGTTAGGGTGATATTACGTTATTTATGATTAGCCATTGCTCTTGGCCATATCATGTCATTACATAAGGAAGCCTGAAAATTAAATTCACCTTTCTCTTGCTATATTAGGAGTTGGATCCTGTCTGTTTCAGAGAGTCTGTGGTCATGGAAGCAGAAGTTAAAAATTCCTGTGGAGTTACATTTGACTCCGCAAGAGGGAGAACGCTGCTTGATGCTCTCAGGAAAGAGCGAGCCTGATGGTGTGGGATCTTCTGCTCGGAGCAGTAGAACCAGAACAATGTTTATATTCCTACCCAAAGCAAAAGTCCTGAGAAGTGCAGGCTTAACTTCAGTGAAAGCTGTCACTTACATATTTTGAATATTACTGTACAACAGTCTGCTGCAAACTCAAATGAGGACAAGGTTAAAGTTCAAACATAACTCTTTCCTGATAGGATTGCCTTGGTGTCTGTAACAGCAGACAGATTTTTCTCCTTCTGGCTGTTTTCAATATATAATAGCATGAATAAAAAGGATCAAGAACATCCTTTTCAGAACTTCCACATTATGCGTAAATAATAAACAACCAAACAGATAATAAATTAGCTATTTCATGGAAAAGAAAAAAACTGTTCTGCTTGAATGTCTGAGCAGTTCTTCATCCTCATACTCTCCTTTTTAATTCTTTATGTTTTTCTCAAATAAAACTTGTGAAATATCCAAGTATCTCTGCTATTTGGTAGGGAACTATTTACAGACACCCTTTGGAATATACAGTGTGTAAGTCGAAACAGTTGTTTGCTGACCTCCTGCCAATATGATGTCAGTACATTAATAGCTATGGCCTTTGTTCTATATATATATATTTGTTATTTTTTCATATTGCTCTGTTGAATTCACTTCTGCTCTGCCTACTAGAGCAATCCTCTAGCTCTGCCCACCTAGTGGAATACCAAGCCATTCTTGCCTTTCATCTCAGCTTATGCTATCCATCTACTGGCAGTAATTCTCTTGATACATTAAGGTACTCTGAATTAGCTCCTGCCATTAATAGCTGCAACTGAATCATGTGTACAGAGCAAGCAAGATGTCTGTAAGCAGTTGCCAGCAAAAGGCGCCAAGTGGAGAAGAGTATGCAGATTTCAAATTCCTTTTTACATTTTGCTTATTTTTCTCTCTGACAGGGCACCTGTATTAGTTGTAGTGCTTGCTACAAATCCAGACCATAAAGAGAGTTATATTGGCCTACTGACCTCTCTCCACATATCTCAACTACTCACTCTCCAGAATGTGTTTAGTAGTAGCGCACTTGACAGCATTCCCACTTTCCATTCATGTCCTCATTTCTCAGCTGCTCAGTTTCTGAGCTCTGCTGTGTTGCTCGCTAGGCTTGGCTCACAGCATGGTGGCACATGGGTCATTTACCATCACCTTACATCCCTGCTACAAGAGAGGAGCCCCAAAGAGGAGATACAAGGACTCCCTCAAACAACACCTCAGCCTTGGCCATGTTGACCACCATCAATGGTCCGCTCTGGCCTTGTGATGGGTTTGATAAACCCCCAAAAACTTAGATTAAGGCCTTAGTTTATTTAGGCCTGAAACCAAATTTAGCAGGCCCCAGTTTTTTGGGCCATGGGGCTCTCCATAGATTTAGAGGGGCAAGTATCACCTGACTTAAGCAACCAAAGAGGTATTTCATATCGTCTGATGTCAAGTGGAGTATAAATCTAGTGGGGGAGGTATCCTCGCTCTCTTGCCCTCCCTCTCTCCCTGCAGTGTCGTGCTGAGGTCTCCCTGTTGCTGCTCCCAGAGCGACAGGCCCTGCCGTTTCCCTGCCGAGATGTCTATAGCAGTTCTGGTCTCTGGGAAGTAAATACTTTTCTGTTTGATATTGCTTTGCTGGGTGCTCTTTCAGGGAAACCTGTTTAGTTTTGTTTCATGTAGGTTTTGGGTGGTGGAATCTGTGTGTTATTGGGGTGGACAGCTCTGGATGAAGTTATTGTTGGTTTTTCTTATATTTGTATGTATATGTATTGTAACTTTCCTGTAAATATATGTATATAGTTTTTTCCAGTTTCAGGGGTTTTTTTCCTTCCCTCCTTTCACTGGGACCTTGTGGGTATTGGGGGGGGGTGGCATTTTGCCAAGGCTGAACCCACGACAGCCTCCAATCGGGAGGCATGGAGGCACACCATCCATAACGCTGCTGCTTCCTTTGAGAGCGCACACAGGATCAGTCTCAAGGAGAAAAGACAGCGCAGAAAGAACCGTGCCTCGCCAATACAGCCTGTGGAGACTTTCCACTGTGCCTTTTGCGACCGGACTTGCCTATCATGTATTGGCCTTTTTAGCCACCAGCGCGCTTGCAGCAAGCGTGGGGAGAGCCCTTCTCAAATCTTCGTTCGCAAAACCTAGCCATGATGATGATGATGATGATGATGATGATGATGATGATGATTGCCTCTTCCTCCTGTGGGACACACACTTAGGCAGGAGTTTTTGAACCTGCTGCATCTGAGGAGGAAGTTATTGAAGCTGAAGCAGTTCCAGCTGATCCAAAATGTACCTCTTCACCTTCCAGATGCCCTTGGCTTCTGTGAGCACATTGGCCCTGATTTCATATTAACTCCTATTTAGCAACAGAGGTCAGTGAGCAAGATTTATTCGTAATATTCACTATAACTAATAGATCAGATCCCAGATATAGTGCATATTGAGTTGAGAGCTGCAAGTCACTAAGGTGTTTCTGCTTTTTTGGGACAGTGCAGATTACCAGACTTCGTCGGTATTTTGGTCCAAAACAAATGCTCTAACTTCCTTAGAGCTTTGAGACCTTTTGAAAAGTAAGGCTTATTCAGTAATCTATATAATCTGATTCTTATTACAGGTAAGAATTTGACTGTACAACAAAATTTCAGAGACCCCTGGGCCACCACAGTCTGACTAGCCTTAGCTGTTGCTGTACACATCATCTTTTGGAGGTCTCAGAAGCAGGATAGAATGAGAAGTGAGGACATAAAACTCCCCAAAATAAAAAGAAAAAGTTTATTCTATTCAGCAAACAGTAATAATTTTCTACTGCAATAAAATGTTAAACTAGGAAAATCAGATGAGTACTTTTATTTCTCCAAAACATGGGACAGTAGAAACTAAACAAGATGGAACTGCCCAGAAAGGATCAGTAGTAGAAATGTGGTTGTGATTTTATCCCCTCTCCTCTGTTATACTAAGTTGTCCTCCTACAGTTTATCAAGACAAACTAGGTAACCAGTTTGACTTTGAATTTAGAAAACATTTACTTTTACAAACACTTCACAAGTGATCTAGCTGCCACATGAGGACTAGTCATGTCAAAAACGATTGCTAAAACATGTTTAAACTGTGGGAGTGTGGGGCAGAGAAAAGAATCCAGGAAATTATTTATTTTTCTCTGTAAGACATTTTGTGAGCTGACTACATGAAGTATCTGATTTAGTGAGTACCATAGTATTGGATGCGGCCTACAAATAAACAGCTAAACCATGCTGGTTTTAGTGGAACTATTCCAACCTTCCTCAGCCATGCATATTCTCAAAGTAACACTCTTTTAGATTAAGGGTGAAAAGTATTGACTGATCCTCACACATCAATATAACAAGATTTGTAATTAAGATTACCTGAGGATTTTTCCAATGTTTTCCTTTTTTTTTTTAATTTACAAACAAAATGGTCATTACTCCTATGTCTTTCTGTTGTTTTTGACTTAATTTCCAATGGACAATAATAAAAAATAAACAATCCCAGTATCTCTCTTAGAGAGCTTGGGTTTTGTTGTACAGGCTGAGTGAAGCTGTCACTGTTCTGTCACTCTCCCCAGTGGTGCAGTCCTACCACCACATCTGGAGTGAAGGGACTGGTGCTCTCTGACATGTGAGATATCTAAGGGAAGTGGACTGAGTTTGTTCAGTTGTGACTTGATATTTTTTTTTTTTTTGAGAGGTGGCCTTTTGATTCTGCCTGCTTTTTTGCTCATTCCCCTCATTTCCTAGCAATATGGACTGAGCAAGGTTTTGTCCATGAACACCAGTCAAGCTGTTGATCATATTGAAATTCCTGTGAATTGCCACTTCTAAGTGGTGTTACACGGAAATCAAATGAGTAGAGCTGGATCCAGAAGAAAGGGGGTTATAAAATGTGTACAAGCACAGCTACATACTGAATGACTTCTGGTGGCTCTTCAAAGAGTCCATGCTGAACTCTCCAAGAAGACACTAACAAATTTTCCAGTATGCTTGGATGCCGTGAGATGTCCATAAGAAGAGCTCGGTTCCTGAGCACCAGGAAATGCTGTAATTATCACTCTAAAGAAGGGCAAGTGAAAGTTTACAGTATCTGAGCCCACAGAAAGTAAATGCTCACCACATAAAACTACACAAAGTCACAGTTGAAAGGTTAAATACAGGAACAAACCTGTTTAAGTTCTATTTTATATAGATTTATCTATTTTTACACAGATTATATACAAATCCCCACTTCCAAACGCTGATCTGATTTTATATATGGTTCAGACACCAGTCTGAACAGAAAAAAACCCCAAAACATAATAACTGCCTTCAGGGCAGAATAAACCATGAAGCAGAAAGGGAAGAGAAACAACACAGAGGAGATGCTGATATTTGCTAGTTTTGTGACAGTTTACTTGAAGACCCCTCAGTGTGCTTAGAAACCCAACCTAGTGAGATAAGTTTACATATGGGGATCTCTTAGAGATACAGTCCCCCCCCCCCGAGAAACTGTTCCTGAATTTCAGTTATGTTTTTTCTTTCTCTTCTCCTCAAGCCCTCTCTCTTCGTGTTGTATGTATTATATTTCCACTGTAAACATCATACAGAAAGAATGAGCCTCAGGTACTGACTTCAACTTAATTTTCACCATGCTTACATCATTGGATTCACCTGTCCCAGAGGAAGAAGGGAGTCTTTGCTTACAAGTTAGCATGCATCATTGATGGGAATTTAAATTAGATTGGGAGGGGTAGAGGATAACATCAGGCTTGCCTGTGACAAGTTGTGGGATGACATGCCAGGCTTAGAGGAACATGGTGCTAGCAGAGGCCCTCAGCGTGTTGCTGTGAGGTGTGCAGCGTACACTGCAGCATGCTTGAAGCTTTGCAGAAATGAGCCAGAAGATTCTGGGGTAGTAAGAGCCAGCAGAGAAGCACTGGTGAAATACCTCAAGGATTTAAGGTGTGTTCCTCAAAGAAGGTTCCATGTCTGACAGCCCAGCTGCGTGCCTCTGCACCTATGCATGCAACATGACCAAAAACCAGGAGGATCTGGAGGCCACTGTGCTGATAGAAAGCTATGACCTAGTTGTCATTACTGAAATTTGGTGGGACAAGTCCCATGGAGTGCAGCTGTCGATGGTTACAGGTAAAAAAGGAAAGGCAAAGGCATTCTCCTCTACATCAAGAAATGGATAGTGTGTGAAGAGCCATCTCTGAAGACCAGCCATGAATGAGTTAAAAGCCTGTGGGTAAGAATCAGAGACTGAGGCAACAAGGGGAACCTTGTGGCTGGTGTCTACTACAGGCCACCCACCACACCAAGAGAAGCCTATCAGAAAGCCTTCTTGCTCCAGCTACAGGAGGCATCACACTCGCAGGCTGTTTCCTGCTGGGGGACTTCAACCACCCTGACAGCAGCAACATGAGCTGTAGGCAATCCAGGACACTCCTGGAATGCATGGAGGATACTTCTGAAGCCAGGTAACAGACAGCCCTACCAGAGGGGATGTGATACTGGATCTGATGGTCACCAGTGTAAGTGAGCCAATTGGGGACATCAAGATTGGAGGCAGCCTGGGCTGCAGTGATCATGCTTTCGTGGAGTTTGCAGTCCTGAGGGATATGGGTCAGGTAAGGAGTAGAGTTAGGTCCCTGAACTTCAGGAAAGCAAACTTGCAGCTTTTCAAAGAGTTAGTCAGTGAGACCCCCTGGGAAACAGTCCTCATGGAAAAGGGAGTACAACAGAGCTGGCAAATCTTTAAGGATATTTTCCAAAGAGTGCAAGACCTCTCACTCCCCAGGTGTAAGAAATCAGGCAAGGAAGGCAAGAGACCAGTACAGCTGAATTGAGATCTGTTGATCAAACTAATGGGCAGGAAGATGCACAGAGCACAGAAGCAGAGACGTGTATCTTGGGAAAATTACAGGGATGCTGCCCAGTTTTGCAGGGATGAAGTCAGGAAGGCCAAGGTGCAGCTGGAGCTGAACTTGGCAAGGGGTGCAAAGAGTTATAGAAAGCTTGCTGCAGGTATGTCAGCCAGAAAAGGAAGATCAAAGAAAGTCCCATCCCTGGCAACACTCAAGATCAGGCTGCACGGGGTTAGCAACCTGATCCAGCTGAAGATGTCCCTGACCTCAGCAGACTAGATGATCTTTAAAGGTCCCTTCCAACCCAAACCCTTGTATGATTCCAGGGGTATGAGTCTATGACTCTTTGTTACAGCTACATTGCCTCTCTTGTTTAAGCCAGTTTTGCCTATAAGGTCCATGTTCAAGCTAAGGCTAAATTTTCATCCAACTCAAGCATGCTTAAGCCACCAGAGGTGCTTTTGATGTTTGAAGATCTGAGACATAGCCTGTGCAATGACAAGCAATTTATCTACCTCTTTCTAAGCCTCAGCTCCTTAAAGTTATGGTAAGAGGAGTGCTTCATAGCAAGATTTTTGAAGGCCATACTTGAATGATAGGATGATACTTACATATTTCAACAGTAAGACTTTAATATGTACTTTTTTTAGAGCTGCACATTCAGATTTTTCTAAACCTTCATGTAATATTAAAGATAAAGCTTTGCATTAATTGTTCCAGTTGCAGTCTGCTGCATTATGGAAAGGCTGTACTTTCTCCTTTATTTTTATAAAAGTAGAGATCCTTTTTTTTCCACACTGCTGAGTGTTTCTAGAAGGAATATGAGTTTTGGGGTACCTAGAAAGGCAGCTATAATTCAGTACACACACTTTCAGTACCCATACTGCCTCTTCTCTC
The DNA here is from genome assembly GCA_013400415.1 of Scytalopus superciliaris. Taxonomy (NCBI): domain Eukaryota; kingdom Metazoa; phylum Chordata; class Aves; order Passeriformes; family Rhinocryptidae; genus Scytalopus; species Scytalopus superciliaris. The sequence goes on from VXBX01002561.1 coordinate 156,779, forward strand.
ACTGTGGAGAAAGATGTGAAAAAATATTTCTCAGTACAGACACTAACACAGACCTAAAACCTTTCTGCTTTTGAGGACATTCTGACAGCAATTGCCTGGGCAATGTAGGACTAGATGTGGGGAGAAGGCTGCTTCTGCATAACACAATGCTGTACTGGCAATGGAGGGGCTGGGAGCCCGGGACTGGCTGCAGGACGCGGGGGAGGCAAAGGGGGAGCACAGGGCACTCTGACCTCCCCCACTGTGGGTTTTTCATCCTGCTGACATCCATGGCACTGTATTATTAAATTCCAGGTTAGAAAAAAGATGAGGACTGACAGCAGCTCAGCCTCTCATGTGACTGGGAAGATGTATCAGCACAGGCCAAGGTGGGGTAATGCAGCCTGATGAATACAGTGCAGACAATCTATTTCTGATAATGGTTCAGAGAAGGGTGCTTTTGCAAAATCAGGTCCCTAGAAACAGGATGTAGGGCAGAGGTTTGTGACAGTGAGTCACCTTCATGGCTTACACCCTAGCCTCAAGCCACACTGGTTTTCACTTGCTCTATGGCTCTACTGTATTGCTTTAACAGACTGAAATAGGCTGTAGCACAAACATGGGCACCAGGAAATAATCATCTGGGAATTATTTCTCTGTGGGAAATAAGGCCAGAATATATGTTTCTCACTCCAAGTGCACTACAGGGCACTGTCAGAAAAATACTATGCTCTGGCAGATCACAGGCACTAGAGCAGCCCTGTGGTGCCAGGGACATCTGAGGATAAATGACAGTGGCTTGGGCTCAGCTGAAGATGAGAGCTGGGTAGACCAGGCAATAGCCATGCTGAGGATTTGAAGGTGGGCACAAGTAGCTTTCTGCCCATATGGGACAGACACCCAGCATCCTACAACCAGAAAAGGCATATTCACACTCTGGCATCTACCAGGATATAAATAATCCTAATTAAGTAGCTCCTGCACTGATAGACTGGAGGCTGACAGTCCTTAAGTGTTGTGAGCTATGTGCTTGTGCTGTTGAGCTCTGAGAGAACCAGCATGGCTGAGCAGTGCCTGTGGGGAACAAGGGAGGACAGCAATAGGTACTCAGGCTCTCAAATTAATAAACCTAAAAAAACCCCATGAGATCTAAAGTAGCAGTGTTGAATTATTTTCTGTCAGGCCTTTTAGTTTCTCTGTTTATTCTTTAGTTGCATTTTAAACCATTCACTGCAATAATGAGGCATGTTAAGGGTATTTGTTTGGCTAGGTTTCTTATTTCATTAATTACTTTTTGGGTTTAAAAGGAGAAAGTACTACAGAATCAAAGGATTCAAGTTACAGTTTAACCAAAAACATGGAACAGTTTAAAGTGAGAAATGCCATTAACAGATTTTAGATGCAGAGATGTGGAACCAGGGAAAAAATCAGCAATTGGTGTGGAAGGACAGCATCAACCTTTCTGTAACAGCCATGCTAGCAGAAAACACGCAAAGATTTTAGAATGCCATACACCTGGGTTTTTTTTCCTTTCTCCCTTCACATACCAACAGTTTACTTCTTTTCAATTTCTTTCCCTTGTGCTTTCCCCCCCGTTCTTCCTTTCTTTACTATTTCATTGTCATAATTAGATTCACTTGAGAGTGATTTTACTTTGTACAACACTATTAAGGACATTTTCTCCTCTTCCCCCTCCCCCCTTCAAGATTTGCTTTAATGACTTGTCCTAATTATGTTTGAACAAATTCTTTATTATGTTCTCAGATTTTTTGTGGTGTGAACACTTAACCTGTAAATTACAATTGCAGATTTGGTACCCATGCAGACTGAATATTATAATTGTAACTGCTACCTCCCTTTTATTAGAGCTTTATACTCAAGGAACTTAAGACCGCTCAATTTTAGGAATAAACAGGACACAGTGTCCTAAAAAAATAATATGTTTGTCTTTCAAATGCAAATACTCTCATATAATGTCTTAAATTTCTAAAAAGAGAATCTGCAGAGTGATATCTGGGTGTAGTAAGTATTAGTCCACAGTTTGAAATAAAAACAATACTTCTGAGCATGTTACAAAAGGATCAAAAATCAAACCAATGTCTGTGGGGCCAAAATGACTTATTGTAGCTGAAAATTTGACCCAGTGTATTTCCAAGAGCTCTGCCTTGCCATTGCATCGGTAAATCTAGTCCTTTTCACTGAAAAGATGAGTGATGGATAGTACAGGCCTCCTTTCAGTAGCTTAACTTCCTTGCAGTGTTCCATATAATGAAGAGAGCCATTTGAGACCTGAGCTAATGATTTCACAGGAATGCCCTGCAAAGCCAAAAAAAATCAAAACCAATTGATCTGAGTTTGCTCTAGGAAGAAAAGGATGAGCAGAAAAGTGAAAGAAGGCTGTGGAACAGTCAAACCATTAAAACTGTCACTTCTTTTTCAGAAAAGTCATGCTTCTGTAAAAAGTTTCAGACATGAAAATCATCACAGGAATCTTCACAGAACTGGGCTAAAGTTTTAATTGATGAGCATTTAAGATTTTTTTTTTCCTTCATTCACTCCAAACTGGGGTAAAAGGGTAGAAGAAAAGTTACTGAATTAGAAAATTATTTTAAGTTGTAATATTTTATAATTACCAGCACATCACTGATGCTAGGTAAAAATAAAACCACATTTTCATCTGCTATAAATGGCAGGAGTTGATACAAATTGACATCGCTCTATTGCCACTTAATAGTCCAACCAAGCCACAAGGATTTAATTTAACTTCTTTTATTTCTGTCTTTTATTGCTTGTAGTGTCTCTTGTGGATTACCATCTAATTCCCAACGACACCTAGAAACCATCTTAAAGGTGTTAAAAGGTTATTGACTTAGTATCTGTATCTTTATTGACCCAAGTCAATAGTCCATAGACTTTTTGCTGTGATTTAATTACAAATGTGTTGATTTATGAGACCTAGACTGACAATTTTGTTTCTGCATTCTCATTCCTGAGGGTATGTGTTCACTCTTATGACATCCAGACTTGCTAATGGAATGGAGAGCTGCAAAGGCTTCCTACAGCACTCACCAATACATCATTTCCAGCAGCAGGTTTCTCTTACTTAGTTCTGTGCATGAGGCTTTTCCTCCTTAGAATGACAGAATCATTTTGGTTGGAAAAGAGCTTTAAGATCCAGCATTGCCAAATCCACCACCAAACCATGTCCCTAAGCACCATGTCAATTGTCTTCTAAATACCTACAGGGATGGAGGCTCAACCACTTCCCTGGGTAGCCTGTTCCATTTTAATAAAATTAAAACACAATGTAAAATATATAAAATTATAAAAGAAGATAAATGAGAACTACAGTACTACAAATATGTACTAACTGTTTCCATAAAAGGGAGATTTAAATAAGATGTAGAAAAAAAATTTCAGAAACTGCTACTGAGAAAGGCAATTAATCCTACTGGTGAAACAGTTCTTGGTTCCAACACTAGCTCTGCCCTATGGCAATTTTATGTAGTGTATTCCCAGGCTAGCACAGCTTTCTCAGTGCAGACATAACAGGGACATTCTGCAACTCATCCAGCAGAGTCCAGCAAAGCAGTACTGTTTTCTCCCTTTTGCATTTCCTTTTCTATCCAGCTATTCCTCTCCCTTCCTAGGGAACTTGCAAGGAACCTTCTTTACCTGTCTCTCCTTCCATTCCCTTCTTGGTTTGCTAATTCCTCTTTACTGCTTCCCTGATGATTGCCAGCTGTCACAGTATTCTCTATCCAGGTGTTTCTCAACCTTCCTCTCTCCTTTCACCCAGTTTTGCCTATAAGCCCTGTGGGGTGTGAAAACGTTTGCAAAATGTATTGCACTTGTGATTATTGGTGATTGTTGCAGGCCTATTGTTTATAATGCACACAGTCATTCCAAGCTATTTGCAAGTTCAGAAAATCACTATATTGTTGCATATTCACAAACTTTCATCTAGAAAACATTCCTGACTGTTGTTGTAACCATGAATTCACACCATGGAAATAAGAAATCACCTCAATGGAGCAAACTGTTTCCACTGGTGTTCATGCTATTTTAGAAGGATTAGGGACCCTGTTGTATCACAGATTATGTCTGGATTGTCTAGATTAATTTAAAGTTCTGATAGTATAGACAGTGTCAAGCCCTTCACAACAGGGTATATGCTGGCAGTAATACAAATCAGAGTGGGGAGTGAAGTCTGCTGAAAAATTTATTTCAGCTGCTGTTACCTAAAGGACAGCCATGTCCCAAGAAGGGAAAACCTTCAGCAATGCTGTGGAGGGGCCTTTCCCACAACCACCGGCACAGGGTGGAAAGTTCCCTTTGTAAGGCATAGGGGACCACGGCTGGCACCGGATGAAAGGCAAGTTATGGAGGCTTGGAGAGGGCTGTGGGGAAAGGCCCAGCTGCCGGTGGCGAAGGGGACAATGAGCCTAGCAGGTCCCTAAAAGTGAGCCCCACAGCCATACCAGCACTGTTGGAAAAGGTTAGTCACTCCAGTCCAGATGAGAGCATTCAGAAAGGATCTACATTCTAAGAATGACCATGTTATTTAAAATTAATTAAAACACAAAGCCAGACTTGTGCCAATAAATGGTAAAAACTGGCTGAGAGAGGCCTGATATCCACTTGTCTAGAGTACAGTTTCCTTCAGAAAGAAGTAGGCTGCTAGGTCATGAAGCTTGGTTTACTGATTGTATTGATGCTGGCTTACTCAACTAATTAAAATCCTCATTAACGATCTTAACTGAAAATTTGCTATTTTCAGGTCAGGCTTCTGCCTGCGTTCATTTGTCTGATCCTGGGGTTAAAGAGCAGGGACTCAATAGCAGAAAATAGCTCTTCCCAGCTTCCTCACTCTCTCCTGGTGTGTCCTTCACAAGAGACTTAATCTGTTTGACTTTCTTTGCCAGGCTGTAAATGTGAAGACAAGAACTTCCCACCTGTCAGACACACAGAAGCTGATTTCCTAGTCTTTGAAAAATTAGATGTCAGATTAAAAGGTATCAATTGTATTTATTCAGTCACTCACATTAATATGAGCGGTTTGTGAGCATGAACAGGGTGACTGGGTAAGAACCCAGAAGACTTTGTGTTGAAACAGACTTTAAGCTGTACACACATAAGTTTTAAAAGTACTCTGAAAACCCATGACTGATTAAAAAGGCAGAGTGGAGGACTTGCACACAGAAGTGTACAGGATGGTATATGAACATTGCTATAAGTCAAGTACTGAGTCATCAGCTTCCCCTAGAGCACACTGATCAAATTAGTTTTCCTTGGATTACTATGCCTTTAAAGGTCTGAAAGCCTTGTGTTCTGCAGGTAATCAGTTCACAGTATTGTGTTGCTGCAGTGCATTTCAGGATTTCTGCCTTCAATGAGATGATTCTGAGCCACATATACTAAATGTGACTGCTAAGATCCATACTGATTTGAAATAAATAAATCTCTGTTAGATAAACTGAATGTAGCTACATAAAACAGAAATGTACTTTCGAGTTTTATGCCATCTACTTCCTCCTCATTCTTTCATGAAGAAAGGTTAAACTGGGTCTAACAATATTTGAAAAATTTGTTTCTCTGGTGAAAAGCTTACCCTCTTATCTTGTCACCAAGGATGTTTTGTGGTTTGTTTCACCCATATTTGAATATGTGTAGTCCACAGCTGCAACCACAAAAACAGAATAGTGGTTTTATAAATACTATTTGTCCATAATACACAACATCTCTTTAAACACTGCTGATTAATACTTCATTTTCTAATTAAGACCTATTATCAATTTCCCCTTTTAATATAGAGAAAGTGTAAATTGCACTTCTATGGAAAATAACTTTTTAGCTGTTGCTTTATTGGAGAAGAATTGCATAGTACTCTCAGCTAATAACAAAACTACATGTCTTCTGTTGCTTTCAAAACATGGCAAAAAAAGCTCTTTCCCAGATGACAAATCTGAATACTTTATAACCTTATATGGGTCATTATATGGGAATTAAACAATTTTTTTTTTAATCTCAGGTATGATATAATCACCCAGACATATTCTGAATCATGATTTGAGAGACCACTGAGAAACAGCACTCAGAGAAGGGAATGGAAAGAAACCTTAAATTAAGGGAATGGAAAAAAAAACTTAAATTAATAGAATATGTACTTTTTTGCTAATCTAAATGATGTATTAGATAAATTATTTTCAAAATAACAAGTGAAGTGTTTCTTCAATCAAATATTTGTATTTCTTTATATAATATTTCAGCTGTTCTAAGTGACAACACTAGATTTCACAAGCTGTATGGTAGCATTAAAAATGCCTACATTCTGTTATATTTTTACTACTAAGTATTTTCCACCCATAATCCCAGATAAAAAAATGTCAGTAGAGATGTATCAATCAGCTCAGGGTTGCCAAAGAGGCTGAGTCCCTGGGCAATATACCCATACCAGCCATTTCATCCATGTCCATGAGACATGAAGCCTCACCAGTGCTCTGGGCCAGTGTCTACCGCATGCCACAGCTTGCAAGGGAAGCTGTTCCTCTGCTCTCAGCCAAACCCGTGCAGAAACAGTCCCGGGCAGGGCCATGTCCAAGCTTTTGGGCATGGTGCAGCCTGAGACAGGCAAACCACATGGGGCAGCTGCACATCCCACACAACGAAATGGCTGTGCCTGAGCATGCTGGGCAGGTGAGGTGAGGAGTGTGTTCCACCCAGACTCTACTTGGAAAGAATGGAATGATTATCGTAGAGCCAGATGAAAAATACAGAAAACACTGTGGGAAATTTTGTCATGAAAGAAGACATAATTTTAAAATAAAGCATTTCTGCTCAATATTTTGAAATCAGACTATAAAGTACAGGTCACAAGAGCTTTTATTCTTAAATGAGTATTCCCAAAATGCTGAGAACACGAGCACACTACAATGCCATTATTAAACACCTCAGGCTTTGCCATGTTTCTTGTGGGTTTGTAGGATGGAAAAAAAAAAAAAAAGAAAAAAAAGAAAGACATTTTGGAAACATATTGTTCTAGCTAGAGATTAAAAAGTTCCCCAGTATGAAATGCTTTGGATATGTCTGGCTTTTACTGAGAAGTAGAAAGTGAAACAATTTCAAGGTCAGGAAGCACTAGATATCAAGAACTGCTGCGACACCACCACCCCCCACCCCCATTATTTTATTTTACCATGGAGAAGTGTTATCTTTGTCTTCTAAAAGCCCACGGTCTGCCCAGATTTCCTCCCTCCTTATCACTCTTTTTAATCAAACAACCCTTAGAAAAAGTGCTGCCTAAACACTAGGATGAGTAACCAGAGGCAGCTGAGATCCTTCTCTCAAATGTGACATGGTGAGATCAGTTTCACTGCCATTTTCAAAGTAACTTGTGTTCCACTAAGAAATATGACAGCTTTGTGGAAGTTCTCCCACAAAACACTGTCATCTCCAAATCCCGAAGGATTATATGTGCTCATACACCACTTCAGTACATCTTCCAAGGTTTAATACTAAACAGTATTGCTAATATTAATCATTGTAATAATACTGATGTTACAAGCATCACAAAGGCAAACTACCCACCTGTACTGTGTACTTGATGAAACTCTGATGACTTCCCTCTTCTGGAAAACTTGATCATATAAGGGCAAAATATACCTCTGGACCATCAGGGAACAAGAATTTAAGGAAAACATTTGGCTGAGAGAGAAGATATCATGGGACAGCTTCATGAGAAACCAGAGAGAAGTGGGTTATAAGTCATCACACAAACAGAGGCATTTCTTGGAAAAGGTCAAAGTAGTATATACAGTTGTCTGGTTATTTAGACACAGATGGGATTCCCCAATTTGAACAGGACGGTGTAGGCTGCTCACTTAGAATGTTATGGACACTGTATTTCAGCATTGCCAGAAGTCACCAAGAAGGACCATTAGCCGAAGCAAAAACAGTCAATGAAGATGAGGTTAACAAATGTTAACAATCTTTATACACTTAGATCATTGTGTTGGGCTTCTAACTAAACAAAAAAAGATTCAGGGAGAAGGTTAAATGCAACACTAGTAGCAAATCCTCCCCCACAGAGTGATTTAATCAGTTGCATAAATGTTGTTTTAACTATAGTGCAATCAACATACTTGACACATGGTGACATACACTGTACAAAAAGATATTAGCATTGTTTATCCTCTCTTCTTGATGTTAGGACATGTTTTTTAAAAGGCAAGAGCATATTCTTTCTGTTTATCTGTATTGCTAAAATATTTTATCAGACTGACTGCTATAAGCAGGATATGCACAATGTTGAAATAGTGTAGTGGTTACAGATCATCAAGCCCTTGCACATCCTTCCCACTTGCAATTTCATGTACTGGAAAACACATACAAGCACTGAAAGATTTATTAGAAGACAACCCTATTTTGAAATAGGTCTCTCTAGAACCACCCTTCTAATTACACTGGCCCCAATCTCATTAAACCCACTATGAGAGAAAAGTTGCCTGTGGCCAAAACAAACTAAATGTATTTAGGCCCTTCGCAAGTACAAAAGTTAACCAACATCTCTCCACTACCAGCAAAATAAATATGCCTTAACACAGAACAATCAACTCCCATGCCTGTACTTCTGGGGACATAATATCTTTCATCAGGTGCATTGAGTGCTTTCAGTGTAACTATGCAGGTGAAACTAAGCAACTACTGGACACCAGAAAGAATGAACATACACAAGCTGTAAAGGACAGAAGTTCCCCATTTATAAAGGGAAAGAGTATTTCTCAGAAAATAATCACTGCATTTTCAATATCTTAGGCCAGAGCCTCAAGGAATACTACAACACTTTCCAAAGAAAATCTTGGGTGCTTTCACAAATCTTCTGGATACCAAAACCCATGAATTCACAGACAGTGCTTTTGTGACATTAAAATCTCCCATCATGCCCTTGATGATCTCTTCTTCAGACTCCTCTTCCTCTCTCTGTTCATTCTTCTAACATTCTTCTTCCTTTAAAAACCTCAGCTACTTTCCCTTTGAGATGGTCTGAGGCACAACTGATGTGATAATTATAACACAATGTGCTCAACTTGTACTTAGCTTCGAAGTCTTCTGCTTCTATTTCAGACCTGAAGAAGGACTCACATGCCTAAAAACTTGTCTAATTTTGCCAGTGATACAAGCTGGTCTAATAAAAGATACTGCTTCCACCAACAAAATCTGTCTTGATTATGTCTTTAGGCTGTCATAACAACAGCACCACCACTGTTATTCTTCATGTGACACAGTCAATCAATAGATATTTTATTTTTTTTCTTTCCATAAGTGATCCATCAGGCTAAAATAAACCAGGCACTGGGTTCTTTTTTTTAGACTGATGGCTCAGAGAGAGAAGGAGAGAGCACTAGAAATAGTACTCCAACCAGCAGAGCCATAACTCAGACAGAAAGTGTGCGTGGGAAGTGAAGGGGCAGAGGAGAGTGAACTTGTGGTTTGAGAAGACATATACAAACACCTGAATGAAAAAATTAAATCCAGAACCAGAATGAGGTAGAATAGAGACATATATTCAACCAATGATATCTAAATGTCAGATAAACTCATTAATTAAATCACTACTAATTGTAGGAAACTTATAATGTTGAATTAAACTGAACACTATTCTTAATCAAACATTGAGGTTGAATACTTTTGCTTCCAGGTTTCTTTTTACTCATTTTAAAGGCTCACAACTATCAGGAATGTTTTTTGTGGAGAAACCAAAGAGAAAACAAAGCTGTAACAAGAGAAGGAGATCATTTGCCAAAAAAATACAGGGCAGAATACAAGGATATAGTGACAAAGGACATGAGTCAAATACAGCTGCCAAGAGAGGCAGCTTGTCAGGAGTGTTTGAATAAGTACACACTGGGGAAAAGGAAAGGGAGGAAATAAAAGACATGCAAATATTTTTACTAGATGTCCAAAAGCGCAAAAACAAATGGTAACTCTTAGAAACATGACGTAGATCAAAAAGACCTAGTGAAGGAGACAGAGGGGAATGATACACAGCTTGATCAGCAAGAGAGAAAGATGATTCCTGTGGCAGCATTGTAACCTCCATACAAGATCACACAGCAAAATAAACAGAAATAATAGCTTTACTAATTATGTATCAGAAATGGAAATTTAAGAAAGCTGATTTTTATTCACCATTTTCACATAATTTCTGTTAAAAAAATGTTAAAATTTAATTTCAAACTTTAGCAGATATTAGAAACCTCAGTTGCGTCTAGACTTGATAACTGTTTCACATATTCTGATTAGTTTACTTTATTAAGTGCCTGATCTGCTAAAGGTAAAGCAAACACTGTCACATCAAACTTATTTCATTGACTACTGTATTTCTTTCAGTGAGTAACAGCAACCTGTTTCCCAAGTATCTATTTCCTTGAATAAGATGCCTATTTAAAGAAAGGCGTGGGGTGATTTTCATATGTATTTTCAGACTTACAGCTTGGATCCATCAGAATTTTAGGCACACATTCATTCTTCAGCCTTCTCTAAAGGACAGTCATAACAACCAGGCATCTGAATTCCAGCATAAGCATGTATCTCTACTGAGCATCATCTCCTACCCAGGTGAAATTGTACTTGAAGGTCAGTGTTATAAAAGGAGGATTAGTCAAAAGGATCAAGAATGCCTGTTACAGTGCTCTACTCCACAAAAACAGGGAACTCTAAACAAAAGCCTTGAGATGTGAATGACCTATTGTATTTGAAATACCAATTTGTGCTATTCCTCAAGGTATTTGAGACATCAGTCCTGGGCTCTCCAACACCGTGTGAGCAGCAGGGATGTGGCATGTTTCAAAGAAGGCACTGAACGGACCGGTGAGAACAGTATGGTCACAAAATTTTCTGCACTGGTTTCCTCTTCAAGGTAATGCTCCTCAGCTGCCCTGTTGGGCTTTCTTTTCTCTGTTTCAGGTACCTTTGTCTTTGATCTTCTTCCTTCTCACATATTACTTTGAACTACCAGGAGTTCATTTTCATTTCTCATTTATATTTCAAAATACCAACCATGCTTGCTAACTCTCTTTCATCCCATTTACAGTTTTAAAGTTTACAGTTCTCCTGTTAAAAATAAAACCCCACCACATTCAAAGCACTCAGCCTTCATGTCACAAGTCCAATTCCTTTTGTTTCGCCTCTCCAACTTCACACCACCTGCAAGGCACTGCAGTGCTAACCTCACTCTACAACCATACACTGAGAGTCCCCCAAAACCTAAACTTTGTGGATTTGAAACATTTTAAGTATTGTTGTTAACATAAACCCACAGACTTTAACCACAGTCTTGCCTTGTGAAGCCTCAGCAGTCTCTATGACTACTGAGCCAGTTTTACTCCCTTGGGGTATGGATAAGCATCAGGGGAGGGCCTGCTGAAACCCTACTGCATGTACATTCATTTTTTCTGTGCTTATTAGTAAGTCTCACACATCACCACAGAGAACTGAGCTAACTGCACCAGTGGGTTAATACAAATCACTCAGCTTTTTTTCTCAAGAGGATCAAAAATTGCTAAAGATACTAGTCTAATTTCCTAAAATAGTGCTGCTATTTCTTGCTTTATGGCCTATTTCTTTACTGATATATCTTACGTGAGTATTTCTTATAGGAATTACTGTTGGATTTTCTGGTAATGCTTTTCATTTTCTATTCATGTAATCATATTAATGAATTACTTGGGCAACAGCTTTCATTCTCAAGAATGAGGTGTCAACTGAGTTCATTTGTCCACTTAGCAACCAAGCTTAAAAAATGTTGTATTAAAATTCCAAAACCTTGTATTCAAAATTACTTCCGGGCTTCAGCAATCCTATCAGCTTATTACAGAAATGGGAAGTCTGACTGCAAATGTATGATGCCAAGTTAAAACAAAAATATTTTGTGAAATTTTGTGTTCAAATTCACACAATTTTTTACACAGATTTCTTTTTAGATACTCTAAAAAGGAAAAAAGGAAATAAAATATTAATATTTTTGCTTTTTAGTATGTCTGTGTTTATGCTGAACACCTACATCTTTAATGGTCTTGTAATTTAACATTTATAGAAATAAAAGTAATATCTTAACAGTTCTGCCAATATAAAAAACTTTGTACTATGCAACATTTATTTTTATGATCATGTATATCTTTAAACTGGGACATATGATCTAATCAGTTCAGGCCTGACAACACAATAAAATCCTTTATTAGCTAAAATCTATTTATGTATGAGCTCATTTCTTGACTGACACACAGTACTGAAATGCATTTCTGTAGTAAGACTATTATGCTTAGACAATGAAGCCACAAAAATTAATTCTTTACAAAAAAAACAGATGAAGGTTTTGGGGGTTTTTTGTAAGTAGTGTTTGTTCAAACAGTCATAATGTGGCACTTGATGAAAAGACTGTTCAACTAATTGTTAGTAATACTTGCAGAAAAGACTTCTAAGTTACAACTTTTTCTACCTTCATTTTGATGAATCTGTTGGTATGAACAGGAGTCTTACATCAGTAAGACTTGTGGTCTAAAATCTGAAAACATTTGCACCAACAGCACATTTAGGTATCAACATTTGCACAGTTGCCATGTCATTCCTGTTTCTAACCATGAGCAAACTCTGCAATGATGATCCACCAATTAGACAGTATTCCTTATTTAAAGTATAACTTATGATGAGACTCTGTTGATGGATACAGACAGTTCATCATTATCTTGTTCCTGCTTGGCTGTGTGTAACATTTTCACTAAAGGCGTTTCGTGTTACTGGTAATAATGTCTTCTGGAGAGCAGTGCTTAGACACAGCATTTCATTTATATGGCTGTCCTGATTTCAGACCAGAGAAGAATTAAAATCTGGCCACCACAGACTATGAGCAGAGCAAAGAAACAGGTTACCCTCTGTTTTTCTACAGTGACAAGAGATGCCTTATGTAAGACGCATGTTGGGCAGTTTTTTCCAGGTATTTGGGAAAGTACTACAATTAAGAATGAGTGAAGTAATATTGTAGTAACTTTAATACAGACATTTTGTGCAAGCATAATAAAAAGTAAGACTCAAGAGGCCAATAAAGCTGAAAAGACTGAGAATCCTTATAAAAATGTACTGTTTAGACTAGCACATCTTATAAGGACACAGTTTTTATAACATCTCTCAGTTTTACACAAATAAAAGAAGTTCTGGCAATACTTTTCACCTAGCCAAAGGTGACTTTTTTCACCTTCAGCACACACTTCATATCATGTACGCTTATCATCTGATTGAATAAATAGTGTAAGTTATATATTAGTAGTAGTAAGTTTTGGTATAAAGCTGTAATTTACCACTAAGCTTGAATGTCATTTTTTCCCCATTGCTCTCTGCTCCAATTTGATAGCTCTTCTCAGCAGACGGCATTTTTAGAAAACAACCAGATTCCAAGTGTTTCTACCAAAAGAAGGTCTGGATTCAAGGGGGGATGGGGAAAAAGCGTTTGCTAAATGCCAATTACTACTGACTCCAGATCTGGTAATTTAAGCTGAACTCAGCTGACTTGGATGAAACAACAAATTGACTTACAGACAAGAAAGAATTCCTACAACTCCCTCCTCCCCAGCTGGCTGGTTAGCAACTAAAGTAGGGTCAATGGTTTGGTCTGTTTCTCCAGAGGAGGGAAAGGGAAGTAAAAGGAGAACAAATTACATCTTTCTTTTTTTTTTTTTTCCCCACAGAAGCTTTCAAAAAGAACTCTGAGATTTAACATACAGAAGAGTAGTGGTTGCAGAAAAGGATGCTATGATTTATTTGTAAGTTACCACAGACAACAGATAATATGAACACAGATTTAATAACAATGTCTACACACTGAAAACATAGGTGTGCTGATTGACACCAGGGAACTGAAGAGCTTAACAGTGTAATAAAAAGTACACAAAACACAGATAAGGATGTGTGTTCTACAGCAGCAATTCCACTGCAAGTAAGATGCTTCAATATGTCCCAAGAAACCTGGCACTCAAAAAAAGTCTTCTCTGCTTAAAAATTTTCTCTTAATTTTGCATTAAGTGTTTGGGGCTTTTTTTGCTAAAGAAATTAATTGAGCATTTAATCAAGTACGGGAAGTGTTAAAATGTTATGAAAACACTCCTCTTATTGTCAATTTGAACAGTATGCATTACTTTGGGTTTTTCTTTCTGGGTTAAACACTGCTTTACTTACAAGGTGAATGAGTGGTGCTTGTGGACCAGTCAGTTGAATAGCCCTGTGATCATAAGACTATGAGATTTTCCAGTTATTTGAGTCACATTAGTAACAGCTCAGCTAATTAGTAATTTTAAAAGGATCAACTCACTAACAAATTAAAAGAAGTATCTGTATACAAAGAGGGACTGTTCGATTTGGCTCCAGTCTTGATAGTAATAAATAAAAGCATCTATTGTGTGAAAGCAGGGAAACGTCTCATCCGTAGTGATAGGGATTCATTTTGGAATGACACAGTCGCAGTTTCTATTTTCTCAGTGTTTTGTGGGGTATGTTTTGGTTTCTGCTTATTGAGAGTGAAATTTAAGGTCAGAGGCTAAATGGTGTCAAAATGCCTTCCAATCATTTGATGTGACAAGGTAGCTGAGCTGTTCAGGATGTGTCCTGAACACGACGAATATGTGGCTGCATTTAAGGGAATACTGTTGGTGGACTTAGTGTTTCTGCTAGCAGCTAATTTTTCAAAAGTAAAGTTAACAAGGACATCTCTGAAAATATTGCCATATCCCTCTAAAAATGAAAATGCTTTTATTCTAACACAAAGAGATTGCAGTAGAAAAAGTGATTCTAGAGGCATTGGCTGGATGCCTCATTGCCCCAAGCACTGTGATGTCTTTTATGGATGCTATGAAACATTTCAGTTTGCCTTGGATTAGCACACTGGCAGTACAGAGCATGTGATCCCAGCCTCAGCAAAGCATTCTTTCTCTTTGGGATACAGCTATGGAGTGATTTTTCCTAGGAGATTAGATGAATCTAGCCTGGGCATCTGCAATACTTTTTTCTCTCACGTAATGGAAAGCTTTTAAGCAGAAAAGACTCACAAGCGAGTAACAGGAGCCCTCTTGGTTTTCTCAAAGCAAAAGCAAAGAAATCAAATCAAATAAAAAACTCCAATGACCTTAAACGAGTATCCTAAATATGCAGCAGAGAACACTTACAACTTGGAGAAAGCAAAGAGATACATGTTCCAAAAAGAGATTGTTACCACAAGTTCAAAAATTATTCTACAGGCAACCATGCAAGCTACTTGCTGGCATGATGTTATCCTTATATCACAACTGAAAGCTTGTTAAAATATCTTCAGAGTTGCTAGTCTGAACACACCAGGAGTGCTATGAGCACAGTGCTCTGACTTCCAGGGGGCTGGCATGAAGGACTGTGGAAAGAACAGATGGCCAAAGCCACAGGGCCTTAGTCTATAACTATTAAGTCAGTAGATTTTTTTTAAGTGAATGCCAGAACAAGATACGTAGACTATAGCTCAGCAATTTCTGAGAGAAGATTCTGAAAATATATTGCTTTTATGTATTAAAAGCTATGGTGGTCTTTCATTCAAAAAGCTCTGTGATGATCTGCTAACCCCTGAGATCTTTCTGCTCTTTCATAGTGAGCGCATTAACTCACTGGTGCATGCAGTAATACCACACTAGAAAAGGTAAAATTTTGGCTGATGGATCTCCAAGGATTGACTTTAAATTTCCCAGGAAGAGTCCAAGCACAAATAAAAAGAGTCCTGTAGCGTTTTATTGTAGTTGAAATGATGTGCAGTTATATATATTCTGTAAAGATGGAGAATTTCTTAAAGTGACCAAGTTTTGTTGTTCTCAATTGAAACGTTTCTAAACTGTATGTTACATAAATCACAATCATTAAAAGCAAATAGAGGAAAAGTATTAGCACAAAGAAGAGTCCTGAAGGAAAAGTAAGAGTTTAACAGAAGCAACCCAAATACAGGTGTTCATGTGCTGGTGATCTGAGGGAAGAAGGGTAGGAGAAAGGGATTGGAGAAACTAAAATGGTTCTAAAGCAAGGGGAGGAGGAAGGTATATCTGACATCTAAAATTAAAACAGTGTCATAAGCATCTTCAAGTACTTAAACCAAAGTCATGAACGGCTGAGTCTGAGTGCAATTTTTTTTATATATAAAGAACATAACTTAAGAGTGAAAATAAATTAGTCTATATCTAGACAAGCAACATATGGAAAATAAAAATCATGTAGTAATCATATAATAACCATGCAGTCAAGAAACTAAATGCAACAAAAAAATCTGGTTTTCATGCTAAAAATTACCAGAGTAATCATTTTAATTGTAATTAGTGATTCAAACTCAGGGAAAAAAAATCACAGAAACTAGATTCAAAACAGATAAAGAGTTGCTTTTCTCCTTCACATGTTTCTAATTTATTTTACACTGGTTTTTAAATGTAGAATTTACAATAATGAGCAGCTCAGGGACCCAAAATGACAACAAGTGCAAATAACAGACTCTGCACTATTTACATCACGACTTGCTAAAAATTCCTTGCTCATTTACCAATGCTTTTGCACCGCAAGAGAGCTGCATAAGACAACACTCAATAGGAAAGATGTATGCTTTTCACTAAATCAAGTGGAAGCAAACCTGAGTGGCTTGACTCAGGTCAGTGATGCAGACTGCACCTAACTGGACTCTGCAGGCAGCAGCTAGAAATCATTCCCGAGTCCAGTCCTAGGTGGGTCATAGGAGCTGCAGCATCTCATACCTTCCTTACTCTGCCAGGTCAGTGTAAAATGAGCAAGGCTAAATTCTGTCTAAGAGTCCCTGGAGTTTCAGAACATTTAAAACAATCTCTTGACTTTCATCTGAATATGGGACAACAAAACTGAAATGTATATAATATACAGTTTTCCAAAGATGATGTCACTAATATTGATTACAATGGTGTGGTTGCATCAGGCTATGTATTCAGATCCCGCATTCCCAAGTAGTTTGGCTCTATGTGTACTGCATTGCTAAATGCTTGCAATTGTTTGCTGTACTATGCAAAGGCCAGTTGGCCGCTGTGTAGAACAGTTAAGCCTTTATTGTTACTAGACTTAACATTTTCAGCAAGGTTGAATAAAGCTATTATCAGTGAGACTCTCATCTGTTGTTTCAGTAATATAGGATGGGGCTTTTTAAGCAAATGCAGAGACCTATGCGCATTACTGAGGCTGAGCCCAAAACAAAGTCCTACCAGAAACACTAAGCCACTTAAGAACATGCAAAATTAAGAGTCTTGTCTCCTTCTGTGCCAATTGTTCACAGCAACTTGTCCCCATAGATTTTCATGCAATCCCACTGAGGCGATAGATTACTTCATTTCATCATGCATTCGTCCAAAAATTCTCTTTGAAAATGGAAATCAGTACATCTGGACACTAGGAAAGTATATTTCACTACTGGAATAAATATTTTGGGGATGTAACAGAATCTCCTTTTATCTGGTACTGAACGCTGCTTATTCATTTAAAATATAATTATAAATATGCCTTTATATTGTAGTATTTCCAATGGTTACAATCCAGACTACAGTATAACAGCACTACAGACTGTAGAAACAAAGAAGAAAACATGACTTTTCCCTCAGATTCTGTAGAATTCACTACTGGAGTGACAAAACAAAGGATAAAACAAAGGATAAAACAAAGGATCATCCTGTAAGCACTAGAATAATCAAAATATTTGTTGTAAATATTTTAAAGTATTATTATTAAATAACCCTTATATTTTATTTACCTACTTTTTCCACCAAACCAATTGCAGTTTTCTTCCTTCAGACATAGCTAAGGTGAAGCAAGTCTTATTGTTGGGTGCAGGTAATGCGTCATGGTTCATTTTGATGGCTTTGATTTTCTTAACTAATTTCATCTTCACTGTGTTACTCATGCAGATTTAATGCAAAAATCAGATAGCCTGTTCAAGGTGGGGTTGCTTATACCTCTTCCACTTCTTCAAAAGTGATTTGCACTTTCACAGTTGAAGGCTCCCTAAAGCCATAAAAAGTACAGGTTTCAGTTTCAAAACATGAGTAGGAGGTGGCCAAATGTTTAACTTTGCTCTACAGCTTGCTGGGAAAAAAAATATTTTCAGTGGTGAAGCTGCTAATTTTGACAGACTGAAGTCCTCTTGGAGGACTGAATGTCCTTATATAATACTGGCCTTAAAGTATCTACCTAGTAGCTTTTACTAAGCTTTCTTTTTGGAATTCATCACAGCTATCACAGATGGTCTGTGACATGGTCAGTCCTCTGTTTCAGAAACAAGTTAGTTTAGCAAATATTTCCTACTTTTCTATTCTCTTCCACAAGTTGGACTCAATGATCCTGATGGGTCCTTTCCAGCACAGTATATTCTATGATTTTGCTTTTGTCTTATGGGTTCTCTAGTTCAAATGCATTTGTCACTCCTCATCTTTGATATTAAATGCTCTTCGGTAAAAAAGCCCCACACTACAACAATATTTGGGTCACATAAATTGCTTGGCTTTTAACAGCTGCTTTGAAATGTGAGGACTTTAAAATAGGATTTAAAAGTTAAATAAACACATAAGATGTACTCATTACTTAAATATATATATCTCGAGATATATATAGATATATGGATACATAGATATGACTTCTCTTTTAGAAATCATGATGGAATAATTTACTATATAAATCTAAGAAGGGAACCATACAATATTTGGATCCAAATTTTTATGTCTGCTAAGGAGAAAAACTGCATTAAAGAAACTGTGGCCCTAGCATTTCTCACAAAGAGGTCTGCGTTTACTTTTGAAATGTGTCCTTGAAGCTGTAATACATTCTGCATTTTCTCTAATACGAGGTAAAAAGGAACAACTGCATTGGAATCCACTAAACACATCTGATGTAAATTGCCACTGCATTTACAGCAATGAGAGAGGAATAATCATGCATTCAGGCAAATAATCCTTTAGCACCTGTGAAAGAGAAGAAAGAAAGGAAAGAAAGGAAAGAAAGGAAAGAAAGAAGGAAGGAAAGAAAGGAAGAAGGAAAGAAAGAATGAAGGAAGGAAGGAAGGAAAGAAAGAAGGAAGGAAGGAAAGAAAGAA